>JAKSZT010054518.1:1370339-1459258 GCA_026826555.1 Tolypeutes matacus | reverse complement strand
TCCCGGTGGCCTGCCCCTCCCGGTGGCCTGCCCTGTGTGCTTTAGACCTTGCCAGCCGCACGATCGTGTAAGCCAGTTCCTTGCCATGGTTGTGCACAGCAGGACTTGTTTTACGTGAGTGGAACACACAAATCCAGGTATGCATGAGTAACAATCAAAGGCAGACCTAAAATGAAGTTATCTCTAATTGTTTACCTATGTTACTCGTGTATTTACCTTATTAAAAGAACATATGGTATCTTCATATAAGAAACTTGTTAAATAACGGGGTTTACTGTTTTGCGTGATCTTCAACTTGCGCAGAGAGTCTTGGAAGGCATTGGTCGCGTAAAGGAGGGCATGCATTGGATACACGGGTGTATCCTGCTTCTGTTTCTCTCGCAGACCTCCCCCAGCAGTACAGGTTCCAGAGAGCACAGAGCCTTTCGCTGCTTTTGTCCGTGAGTATAAGATACAAAGCTTCAATTCAGTCCCCACGCTTAGTAGCGTCTGTATCCATGCTTTCCACTTTATTTTTAGCCCGATTCTGTCTGATGGCAGAAGGCATGAGCTCGTCAGTATTTTGAATCTCAGACGATTCAGCTGCACTCATCATAGTTCATCAATTCCCTCTTCCTCCTCCTCTTCTCCTCGGACTTGAGTCTAAGTTCCTGGGAGTCTAAGAGGAGCCACGATAGAGCTCTGGTTCCCAGCCCTTCCCTGCATAGCTGCTACCCCCAGAAATGCCGTGTCCATCTCACCGTCACTCTCCCTGGCTGGCCCCCCCAGCCCCGAGCACAGGACTGTGCCCCCAGCCCTGGTCTCGGGCATGCGACCTTTGACATCGGACTCTTGATGGTGTCTTGTCCACACGCCTTCACAAGGGAGAAGGCGGGCTCCCCCATCTCGGGTGGGACGGCGTGTCCCGGGCGCCCCTGTGTGAGATGTCCATGTGTCCATCTCTCCTCTCCAATGCCAGGGCGGCCTAGGGAACTGCAGGGTGGTACGTATGGCCAGACAGAGGGGCTCCAGCTTCTCCAGATGCCCAGTGCTGTCCCCACCACCTTGGGGCCTTGCTAGGGCATGGACAGGGCACTTCCTTCCTTCACTCGCTTTCCAGAGACTCTCCCCCACTAAAGCATTTGGGATCTCTAGCGACTCTAGATGTGCTCAAAAAAACAAAATAACATTCTTTCTGTCTAAATCTGGACCTAAAATGGGAAGTTTCAAGAGACTCAAGTGAATGCAGCTCAAAAGGCTTTTTCCTCCAGAGCTTTGGCCTTGGCTGGAGTTTGAACATTCTACTTTGAAACTAAAAAGCTGACCTCGGCCTTGACTTGTTTTTTATTTGCCTTCCTGCTGTAAGTGAGACTCTAGGGCATAAAGGAGGAGCGTCCCTAGCTGCTCGGGTTGGAGGAGGGCAATGGCTGGCTCCAGGGAAGGTTAGGAAAAAGACCTGGCCTCAATATTTCTGTCAGCTCTGTGCCTGTGTGTGCACCCCTCGCTGTTTTAGGCAGGGATGCTGCCTTCCCGTCTCCCCTCTGCCATCCCTCCTTCATCTCAGTGCCAAGCAGAGCTTCCAATACGTGCAGGGCTTGGCTGATTTCAGGCTGGCTTCCCCAGGGCGGGAGAAACCAAGAATGGTTCCAGAAACGGGCCAGCCATAATTAAGTGAGCCTCTTCCTTAGCATATATAATACTTATTTATATGTTTTACCTAGAGCAAATAAATAAATTCCAATAAATTTTCATTTGAAGTTAAATCAACACATTAAAATTGAAGAAATGAGAAACGGGAAACCAGTGCCTCGTGTAACCTGTTAATCCCACGTCTGTGACCGACCTGAGCTCAGATGAGATGGTGGGCCCTCAGCCCCTTGCGGCTTGCGTGGGGTCTTCACATGCGTGTCCGCGCACACCCCTGATAAACCTGGGTGGGCTGCAGAGCAGGGGTAAGCACCTCCCTTGCCCAGGTGAGGAAGCCAGTGGCAGGAGGCTGTGAGCAGGTCTCCCCTGCCAGGGCCCCCGCGATGGGAAGCTCGCCGGGGCTGCGTGGTCCTCACAGCCCCCCTCCCACCAGCCGAGCGGTCGCCTGCCTTCTCCACCTGACCCCGACCCCTAGAAGCTGACCTTGGGCCGCTGTGTCGCTGAGCTTCCCACTGGGGGGTTCGCCCATTACTCACCTGCAGGAGTCTATATTTCCTGTCTCTTTAGAAAAGTCTTGCTCCAATTGTTTTGATATGAGCTGTTTCATATCTGACACCTAAAAATCTTAATCTGAATTGTACCTGGTGAAATGGGTGAGGTAAGGAGCCACCAGTCCTTCCCTCTAAATACGTAGTGGGCTGTATAATCCAACAATCCGCCTCCCAGCCACCTCCACCCCTTGGGCTTAACAGACCGCTTCTAGCAGGTTCCAGCAGTTAACATGCACTTGGGGGGCTATGTGGTGGACCTGCCTAAATCGGTACAGTTCCGATAGAATTTCTTGTACTTTATTTAAGTAGCTAATAAGGCTAATCCCATAACAATTTTTCCTTGTTTTAAAATTTTCTGGGATAGTCTCACTTCTTAGAAATTCCCTGTCAAATGAACTTTTGAAACTCTTCATCCAGTTTTAGTGAAGATCCTATTAGAATCCTATTAGGACTATGTAGGACACATTAATGTGGAGAGAACAAACTGGTTCATGATGCCAAATTATCCCATGAAATGTCTCACCAGGCATTCCTCCTTTGAGGCTGCTTAGGAAAGTTCTATACTTTTCTTAAAATTCATACACACAATTTGCTTATTTTTCACTTCTGCCTATTTTGAGTTTTGCAGCCATCATGAAGAAAATCTTTCCCATTAATCTCTAGCAAAACAAAATAAGATAAATATTGGCTAAGGAGCAAAAGTGTTTTTATTTGCAGACAATATATTTGTAAGGAATCCCAAGACACTCGGTTAAAATATCATTAAAAAATAAGACTACTAAAGAATGTAGATAATACAATAATATATTTAAGTACTAGCTTCCTATAAAATAATTACTTCTCCAGACAATTTTTATGTGAGGAATTGTGTGTGTATATATATATATATTTTTTACAAAAATGCCTACTCTAAACCATAAATTCTGTAAAAATCCCCCTTCTAGTTCCAGTGTTAAATCTAAATCTGAATTGTTTCAACTTACAGTATTTTGCTAAGTTGAAGTCTTACTTTCAAAAGTCACGTCATGCTCAGAATGTCACAAAGCACTTTTATTTATTATTCATCGTGGCCCAGAGGGGAGGGGTTGGACCGGAAGTCTCAAACTCCAGGTGCGGAAAGCAGAAGCAGCGAGGGCTGTCTGCAGAGGCTGAGGGCAGCCGTATGGGGCACCTGCCCTGCTGGCAAACTCTGCAGCACAAAAGCAGCGGGGATCTTTCTCCCAGAGTACGCAGGCTGCAGCCTTGCTGGTGGCGGTTACGGCCAGGGCAGGCCAGGCAGGGCGGTGAGGCCCCCGATGCAGCTGCTTTATTCCGCCGCGGTCAGCTCGCCCATCCCCTGTCCTTCCTTCAAAGTGTGTCTGAGGACGTCGAAGCAGAGGAGCCCTGAGATAAACTTGCCATGGAGTTGGAAAACCAAATTGCCAGCTCTCTGGGCTCTAGAGGAAACACTTACACGACCCCTTCCCCTCGCCTCTCGTGTATATTCCAAACCTTCTCCAGGGCCTTCCCCATCCCACCGCTGCCCACCCCTTGGCCAGATGCCTCTCGCTCTCACCCCTCACCACTATGAGCAGATCCCGTGGATGGGCCCCCAGGGCTGGCTCTGTGGGCTGGAGCCCCTCAGGAGGAGTTTAACCCTCTGCTGTCATATTTTTGAAATTCAGAGTTTATTTTTTTCATTTTTACAGATTTTTGTTGAAGTATTCATACATCAACATACATAAACACTAAGTGTGCAGTAAAATCTGAGAACTTACAAAACCACCGTCCGCATCCTCTTACAGCTCCCACACGTCTCCCCACCACCACCTGCGTTGCTGCAAAGCATTTGTTCCAGCTATGGACGGGATCGTGAGTCTTACGAACTATCGCCCATATCTTACATGTGTGTGTTTCTCCCCCAGCTCTTGAGAGCTTTTGAAGGGGCCTTGCATTTTCATTTTGCACTAGGCCTTGCAGATTATGTGTCTGGTCTGGGACACTCCCACCGAAATCTCTGCTCCGGCACCGCCTCACTGTTGTCTCGGCTGTGCCCGGGGATGGCCAGGCCAGTGCCCCGGCCCCTGGGGAGGCCAGTGGGCTCTTCAGGCCCCTCCTCGTGTCCAGGCAGCCCGCAGCCCCGTCCTGCCCGCCCTCCACTGGCTCCGGCCCCCCAGTCCGGGCGGAGGGCCGAGCACGGCCTCTGAGGCCCCTCTCGCTTCACCCCCTCTCTCGGGGCAGTGCCCTGGCCGCCTGCTGCCCCCGAGTGCCACACGTGCTTCTGCCTGAAGAAGTCTGTTGCTCAGGACGGCCCCGTGCCTCCCTCACCTGCCGCCTCCTGGCACTCACCCAGAGGTCTCGCCAGGCCTTCCTGAAAGCTGGCTGACCTCCAGGCCCTCCCCGGTCTGCCGCAGTTAGCAAAGGTGCGCGGAGCTTGGGGGCGACCGTGGGCTTTTTAAGGGGGTTGGCGCTCCGGCCGCTCAGGGTGGAGAACCGCTAACAGGCAGGGTTATTCGAGGCTCGGCCAGAGAGCAGGGCCGTGGCCGGTTCCAGCGCGCGGCCTGTCCCTGCCCTCGATGGCTCGTGTCCCCTGGGGCTGTGCACGTCGGTGGGAGAAGCCTGTGCGCCGGTGACCCTGTCGTGTCTATGGTCAGCTGCGTGGTCCCGAGTGCTGAGAAGCTCGGAGCGCTCTGCTCGGCCTCTCTGCTGAGGGAGACGCCGCCCAGGCCTGCGGGGTTGCTGGGCAGCCGGCCTGCTGACCACGCCGGGGGCAGGTCCCAGTGCCCGCAGGGCAGCTGCCCGGGGGTACAGGAGGAGAGCTCGGGGCTTCCACGGGCGCGCAGTAGCCGTGCTCTTCCTTCAGGGCCAGGCTTCCGGTCTACCAGCTCCCGTTTGGGAGAAGCCGTCGTTTACCCCAGAGTGAGCCGGGGCCTCCCCTCTGACAGCTTCCTCTCAGCTTTGCCTCCAGATAACAGGAAAAGACGTGCAGGGGCATATTCCCAGGCTGCTGGGATTTGCTCAAAGCATGTGCCTCTGGGAACTACAGATACAGAAGGGAGCTTAATGTGCACATCTACAAATACATATATTTCTTTCCATGAGGTGGGGAGTAAAGTCTGATTCAAGGGTTGATGATTAGAATTAAGAAAATTTCTGTAAAGGCAGATTTCCAGCATGCCATGTAAGAGAGAAAATTGCCTGGAATTAAAAAAAAAAAAGGAAGAATGAATTCTGACTCTGTCTCTTCTACAGAAACAGGTTAAGAAATCTGTTTCGAAAGCATCGTTCGTGACTTGGGTGTAACGCTTGGGTTGGCTTAGGAAGAGAGCTCCCGATCAAATTACCCCAAACACCAGGTCTTCTCCCAAAGAAAGAGTTGATCTGGTGTCTCACCTGCCCACTACCATAGCAAAATCCACATTCCCTAGAATATAGGTTTCCAGAAAAAGGAAGCTATTCCATTAAAGTAATTCTTTTAAAATCTGGAACAATTTGTTCATTTGCTCATTGAACAAATATTTAGGGAACACCTTAAAAGCACCACACTCCGCGTGGGGGACAGAACCGTCAAGGCAGTAGGATGCTCACATGTGAGGGGGGGGCCGATATGAAGTGATCACACAATTGATTGCACTGTAATTACACAAGAATGTGCTAAGGGAGAGGTACTTGAGTCTATAAGGAAAAACAGAGCAGTCTTGTCTAAGCGGACATGAAATCATGTTGCACACATGAGCCACTGCCCTGTCTACCTGATCAGAGGATGCTGAATAGCGTTTGGGCCTTTCTGGTGGACCGGGTCTGTCAGGATTATTTTGGCTACAAAATTCAATTTTGCAAGTGACTCAAACATAGAGGAATTGTATTCTCTTGCATCATAAAAAGACTAGATGGAGAAGGTTTCCTCACCAGCATCTCAGAGCCCCTGGGGGCTCCCTTCTCTGTACTTTTCTTGGATTCCCAATCAGGCAGCTCCCCTCGTGGTTACAAAATGGCTGCGGCCGCTCTAAAACTCACATTCTCATCCAACAAGGAACAGAGACCAAGAGGAAGTGGCCCTTTCCTCTATCTGTTGTTAAGAGTAAGGAAACCTTTTCTAGAACTTCCTAAGCGAGGATCCTCTCACATTCCCTTGGCCATAACTTTGTTGTGTTCCCAGGCCTAAATTCAAGGTTCATATTCAAGCAGTAAGAACCTGTTTGGCCATGTTGGTGATTAAACCATTTGGCGGGCTGGTTAAAACACAGATCCCTGGGCCGCACCACGGAGTTTCTGATTCAGTAGGCACGGGGCGTGAAAATTTGCATTTCTCACAGCTCCCCAGGTAATGCAGCCACTGATCCGAGGACCTCAGCGTGAGAGCCGTTGGCTTAGGCCGTCCGGCCGTGACTGGGTCACTTGGGCGGCGTGGTGGCTGGAGCTGGGCACCCAGAGAGAGCGCGTTCTTAAGCCGCATCCCTTTCCTGTGCAAGGAACCCGCTGAGAACAGGACGTCTGAAGAGCGTCACCTTGGTTAAGGCGGGGCCCAGCCGAATGCGGCGGCGGGGGGGGGGGGGCTTCATCTGGATTCTGGGGTCGATAAAGGGGACCCAGAAGCGAGGACGGAGAGGACGTCGCCGCGAGAATGGGGCGAAGCTGCGGCCTGGGAGCCCCGGGAGTGCAGCAGCTGGCACCAGAGCCCTGCGGTCTTCGGGGAGAAGCAAGCTTTGCTGATATCTCGATTTTGGACTTCCTGCCTCAAAACTGTGAGCTAATAAGGCCTGTGTTTAAGCCACCCCATTGTGTTGTGACAGCAGCGCAGCCAGAGAAGGACAGGTACGTGACTAACCGGTGGGTTTCTTGTGTCTAGCAAAAAAGGGGATTAAGAAGGGAGATTTTTGGGGGGGCAGTAGGCAGGAGGATAAGCATGAGCCTTTCCTGTCAGCCCCCTGGGGGGCACAAAGAGTCTGCATCCAGCTCCTGGGACTCCGCAGTCTGTGCCAACCTCGTCCCCTCCACCAGCACAGTCTGGAAAATGCACGCCATGCTTCAGGGGCCTCTCAGGGATGGGAGATTCTGTCCTCCAAGGAACAGTATCCCACAGGCCGTGCATCTTCTGTCCTTATGCTGTGCAGATGCCTCCTTCCTGCCACTGCTCCCTTCCGTCCACGCGCCTGCCTTTAGCAGCAACTGCTCGTGCTGAGCCGCCAGCAGCTGCTGGGGACTGAGACCAGAAGACCTGGGTGGCTGCTGCTGAGGGTGAATAGATCCTGAAGGCTTCGTGCAGAAAGATTATGAAATCCATTTCCATTTCTCAACATCCTTTGTTAAAATGGGTAACACTTCCACAGAACAGTCCTGATCACTGAGCGTGGTGGCTGTGTGATTTCCGACGACCAATTCAAGCAGGCTCTAGTGCTCAGCAAGGGGGGATGGACAGCCCGCTTGCCGGGCCCTGTGGAGCCATTCGGTTCGTCCCCACCCATCGGCTCTGGTTTCCTGTCTCGGGAAGCCTCAGAAAGCTGCAGAGCTGCATCCTGGGGGCTTCTCGGCAGCTGTAGCAGGAATCCTAGGGCTGACTCTTCGGACCAGCTCCTCTGCTCATCCTGGGCTCAGCCCTGGGAGCGGGAGGTGGAACGGCAGGAAGGGAACTCCTGGGTGGTGTGCCCAGCTCTGGAGTCGGGAGAAGAGGCGTGAGCTCCCCCAGCCCCCACCGTGCAGCCCAGGAAGGAGGGAGGCTGGGTCCCCTAAGCCACGTCCAGCAGCCTTGACCAGAATCCAGACAGGTTTCTCAGAGACCCAAAAACATGACAACTGCCACCAATTTTTCTCCTTTCAATGGATGTTTTCATGTATTGTGTATCAGGAAGTTGAGAGTGATTCTAAATTGTGATCTTAATGCAAGTTTCATGTTTGCAGTTCTTCTACACACTCTTCTTTTAAGTGTCTCCATAACGAGAGATGCAAAAGGAATTCCAGAACATGGAGCGGTCAAAGGAGTTGCTGCCAGCCCCCGAAGCCCAGCTAAGACACGGCGGCTTTTGTTCCTGAAATCACTCTGGGTGACGAGGCAAAGCACTGCTTGGCGCAGACACTACCTGTCCTTACGCTCTGTCTCCACTTTGTCCCATCTCCGAGGGCCGCCGTGGCCAAGAGCACATAGCAGGTGCTTCCATGGAGGTCGGAAGTCAGACGTGGCTCTCACTGGGATTAACTTGAGGCATCCACAGGGCTTCGTTCCTTCCAGAGGCACCGGGGCAGTCCGTTTCCTGGCCCTTCCGGCTCCTAGAGGCTGCCCCCATTCGCTGGCTCATGGCTCCTTCCTACACCTTCAAAACCAACCGTGTTGCCTCTCAGGTGGTTCTGCATAGGCACTCCTCCCTCTGATTCTGAAGTCAGCAGGGGAAGGGTCTCCAGAACCGTAGCTAGCCAGCCGCTCACCCAGTCCTGATGACGTCCTGTCCCCCACAGCCATGCAGCATGGTACAGGCTAATGCCCTCTCAGAGGCTGCAAGAAGCGGGGCTCTCCAGCTCGCTGAGGCTCCGGAATACTTGCTGTTGCTTTAAATTAAGAGATCCCAAAACGGGAGTTTCAATGTTGTAGGATATATTTACATATGCCCCGTAACAAATCAGTGTGGGCGCACGCCCCCACCAAGTGCGTGCAACGTCGTAGAGGCCTCGGGACGGCAGGATTGCACCGCCTCCGCTCTTGACGAGGGCTGGGCAAGAGCCACTCAGGCGTCGCTATCTGGTAAACTTCAGCCGTGTCAGTGCATCGTTGAAGGCACGTCACGAACTTCAGGAGTCTGCACTGCAAGGTTTTTGTGACCATGAGACTCAGGGCAAATGGCCTTTCTCATTCCTGTCCCAGCCCCCACCTTCCTAAGCCCTGATCTAGTTCTGTGCTTGCTTGCCTCCGGTGACGGTTTGTTCACTACCTCACAAAGAAAATTCTTTACTATTTTGAGATGAACTATATCTCCTTAGTTCTCAGAACAAGTATGCCAAGAGTGAGCTGCCCAAGAAACTTTTCCATGTCTTTCTATGGTCAGGGAATCACTAGTCGGCCCAGATACCCAGGGAAGGGAAGTAGATGCCAATTCTTTTTATTTTCTTAAAAGATACTTAGTTTACATAAATGTTACATAAAAAATATAGGGGATTCCCATATGCCCCACTCCGTCCCCCTCCCAGTTTCCCAAATTAATAGCATCCTTCATTAGTGGGGTACGTTTGTTACAATTGATAAACACGTGTTGGAGTATTGCTACTAAGTGTGGATTATAGTTTACATTTAGTTTATACTCTCCTGCACCATTGTGTAAGTTATGACAAGATATATAATGGCCTGTATCTGTCATTGTAATGTCTTTCAGGACAATTCCAATGTCCCGAAAATGTCCCCATATTACACCTTTTTTCCCTCTCCCTCCCCTCAGAACCTCCAGTGGCCACTGCCTCCACATCAGTGATAAAAGTTCTTCCATTGCTAGAATAACTATAAGTCTATAGTAGAATAACAGTCTGTTCTAGTCCGTTGTTCGTTTCCCAATCCTGAGGATTCTGGGATGGTGATGCCCCCTCTGCCTCTAATTGAGAGGGGGCTTAGATGCCATGGGGCAGATGGATGGGACTCTGGCTTGCACTTGCAGACTCTCTGTTCCTTGGGATGGTCGTTGTCCATCATCTCCTTGTCCTGGGTGAGTCCAGTGAACTGGAGAGCAGGTGCTGCAACTCTGCTGAGATTCAGCGCTCAGCCGGCACATGGACAGATCAGATAGAAGTCTCTGGGACACATATTTAACAAGTATAGTGCTAACTATCGGTTCAAATGTAAGGGTAGATGCCAATTGTTAAATGTGTGAAGAGCACACAATTTGGGGCCAGACCTAGAGCTGTAGCAGATCGTGGTTCTGCTACTTAAAAGGTTTTGGCCAAATGTGTGGCATCTCTGCATCTTAATTTTGTCGTCTGTGAAACAGGAACTAAAAATAGCTATTGTAGGAGAACAAGGTGTGTAAAGAACTTGACTCTCTGCCTTGGACCTGGAAAGCAAGTGTTCTTATCTATTATTAATGTAGTCGTCGTCAGCAACAGCTGCCATTGGAAATGTGGACAGAGACACAGGCAGGCGATGTGCTCGCTTAAAAGGATGAGAGCAGCTGGAGTGTTTTCCTTGGAAGAACAGAGCTTCACTGGAACTGGCGCTGGCTTGAAGGTTATTTAACCTGAAGGATGAGTGAGTGGGTCGGAGCCCACTGCAGTGTCCCGCCCTGAGTGGAGTTTAATGCAGACGCCATGGGAAGATGATCTAAGAAAGTAGAAACAAGACCAAGAAACCCCGAGTGAATGGCAGACAGAACAGGACGTGTCTTGGCGTGCCTAGGAGGGGTGTTTCCACCTCAGCCGTGTTGTGGGCTTGCGTGTGCATGGTGTGAGTGCCTGTGTGTCCGCGCCTTCCCCGGGTAGGTCCTGTCTGAAAGGCGCCAGGACATGGGGCTGAGCGACTCGGCCAGTGCCTGGGCTCAGACAAGGCCTTGGCTGGACTCCAGCTATGCCTCTTGCCAGATCTGTGTCCAACTCAGTGGCCTGGAAGGCCCCCTTGCCACGAGTTACCAATTCGCCATCAGTAGAGGGACATTGCCGTGGCTCCCACCTCATGGGAACGTGGAGGAAATGAAGGAGATGGCATAGGTGCTTGGCAACGCAGCCTGGGGCACTGGACACCCAGTGGCCTAACAAGGTGCATTCCAAAGAGTTCAGGGTCCCGACAGTCTACAAAAATCTTTTTTTCAAGAACCTTAAGTCTTTCGTCCATCGTGTAGTAATATTCCAGCTTTGCCTTAGCAATACTAATAAATTTCTTCCAAGAAATCTTGAGATAGTTTAATGGAATGTCGTTGAGAGGGTCAGTCTCTTGGATTCCATGATATAAATGACAAGTTTGTATCCTTTACTTAGAGCCTGATTTGAAACCATAATCCATGGGTCAAAATGTAAAGCCAGTGCAACCCCAAATCGTCTTCAGGGGCCTCTTCCTTGGCTTTGTGAGGTTACAGGGTGGGTGCTGTGTGGCCCACGGGCTTGTAAAGTTTGCAGTAGATAAATAAGTCTGATTACATTGGGGTCAACCGTGAACCAGAAACACGTATACACCGTGCCGTTTATTTAGCTGACATGCACCCCGAGAAAGCGAGCGTCTCTGCTCCCACTAACCAGCACCAAGAGGCAGAGAGAGAACTTAGCTTGCCCAGCGGCACACCCCTGGCAAGAGGCAGAGATGGAATTCAGACACATCCCCTCAATCCCTGCTCTGCCTACACCCAGCAGGCTCCCTGGAGAGGGAAAATTCAGCCCTACAGCAAACTTCTTGCTTCTTTTGACTTCCCCAAATCAAAATCCCAAGTCTGTGTGATCTTGGGTACATTCCTGCATCTTTCTGGCTTTCAGTTTCCTCAAATGAAATAACGAGGACAATGTCTGGCTGCCTTGTCTTCAGTGGTAGGGGCACAATAAAGACAGTTTCCTTTGCTTGGCCTTGGGGGGAGGTCACCGGTGGCCAGCACCCACCCCCAGTCTCAGGCTGAGAGGGCAAAGCAGGGACCCCTAACACCCCATCCTCCATTGGCTGTGGAGGTCGCAGAGGCTCCCAAGAGGGGGCCTGCACCCCTCTCTCACCCAGTGGCGAGGTCCTGGCCACCCCTCCTGGAGGACAAGGTCAGGCAGGTGTTTGTAACTAGGGCCCCTGTGGATACCTGGCCTCGTTAGTGGGCTAACCCGCCAATCGTCCTCATCGTACTCACCTTTGCTTTTTAAACGAAATCTCTTCTTGCATCTTTCCTTTGTAGTTTCTATTTTGTTTTATACGATTTTGCCAGATTTCTCGGCATCTATTTAGACAGAATGGAAATGGCAGCAACCCTGCCATTTTTTCTCTTTCGATTTCACCACTCAGCAGGATCTTAAATTACTCTCATATTTTGCATTCACAACAGAAATAAACAATAGGTTATAAATGAAATTTAGGTCATGCCAAGTTTTTGGTTTTTTTTTCTGGCCCAGTAAAAGTGCAAGTCCTCTAAAGAAAAATCCAGGCAATTATAAATGTGGGAAAATAATGTAAAAGAGTGGCATTTGGGATTGAGGCCATAGTAATCATTTTTGAGAAATTACAAATGCATTTATAAATAAATATGCACCTTCCTCTGTGCCGCCTAGAGCTGATATAGCCAAATGCAATTCTGAGAAGCCTTTAGAAAAGAAAGCATTGTTTGCTAAGAAAGTTGTTGGGATGAGAGCAGTGAATTGGAAAATATTAATTTTGATGATGTGAGTTTAAATGAGTTGTAGGAAGAGGTGGAAATGGGGACAGGGGGTGGGGAGTCTAATCCAAACATAAAGTCCTCAGAGTCTAGCACGCAGCATGCCCAGTTCCTACAGCATTTGGATTTTACATTTGGCATCCATGTAGGTCAAAGAAGTTAGAGTTTTAAACTGGAATTAACGAAGAGCAATTTCCCCATCGGTGAATTCCAGCACCAGGTTATCACACCTTGGCCCTCCAGGGTCAGAGCCCGGGTGGATCATCCCACAGAGTTTAGGGCAAGGTCGGCAAACTTTATAAAAAGGGCCAGATAATAAATCTTTTCTGCAGCTACTCAACATTGTAGCAGGAGAGCAGGCACAGCTAACAGGCAAGCCAATAGGCATCACTGTGTTAAATAAATCTTTATTTACAAAACAGGCTGAAGGCTGGATTTGGGCCAAGGGCTGACCCCTGATTTAGGAAACAGTCATGTGGTTTTACAAATATATTTGGAAAAAAAAAAAAAAAAGGAAACCACCTCTTCTCTCCCCCAGGCAGGAGAAAAATAATACTTGTGTTTAGGAACTTAATAGAAACCTGCAAGCAGTAATTTCCAAACTGAGCTCCTGACAGTTGAGGCCCAGAAGGAGGCATGAGCTGAATTTCAGGGTAGCAGAGGGGAAAAGAAGGACTTTCCCTGCAGGTGGAGAACAGGGTAAATTTGACTTTAAGGTCAGGGATAGAGTTAGGGTTCAGGACACAGCGAGCCAAGCCGAGGCGGCGAGAGCTCAGCAAGCAGGGAGGGCCTGCAGCTCCCTGTGCAACGGTGGCCGAGGGCTCCTTCCGCACTAGAGATGGACAAGAGCCAACTTTGCATCATTTGAGGCTCTAAAAAGTCAAACTCTCCTTCTCCCCGAACTTTCGGTAAAGCCCGTGACACCAGCCAAGTTTTCATGGCAGTGTGAATTAAAGCGAGAAATTCAAGAAAGAGCTGAGAACCGGATCCCCCGCCATCTGGGATCAGCGCCGGCTCGCTGGCATGCCGAGGGTGCCCATGTTGAGAGGCCGCTTGGGGACAGGGCCGGTGGCCCTTCACTCAGCATGGAGCCCGCCTGAGACCGTCCACTCTAGGCCTCCGGGGTGGCCCGAGCCCAGCTCCTCCTGGGCCACACAAAGTTGCCGTCCTGTTTGCTTGCCTCCCTGTTTGTTATGCTCGACTCTAGCTTGGCTCTGGGCTCCCGTTTGTACCGAGTGAGTCCACGCAGATCAGGCTGATAGGAGCCACGATGCCACTTGGGCCTTTCTCCAGCAACCACTGCCCGAGGACGACTTGGCTGGCACACACCAGCACCGCCATCGGCTGCCAGCAGCTGTTCTCTGCATGCGCCGGTCCAGGCTGTGCCAGCTGCCGGCTAGTTCGAGGACCTGCCCCAACGCCACACGAAGCTCTAAGTGCGAAATCAAGGACCTTACAGTCAGTAGTCACCACTTCCTGGTTAACATCCGTATTTCAGGTTTCTCGTGTGAGATAAGACCCCCTTGCACCGATCATTGATTCAACGTCTGCCCCTGAACGTCTGTGTTTTTTAAATCTTTTATTGTTATAACTGTTTTTCAACCACGTGCTCATTGGTGCAGGGGGAAGGTTGCCGCGAAGCCACCTTCTGCCTGGGGCACATAGCTGCCAAATGTTATTCTACAGTAGTCCTGCAGACAGTTCGAGAGCTTCCTCACCCCCCTTCTGCGCATTGCAAGTGAGCGTGTGTGTGCGGTAACAGCCTTCTGCTGGAAGGTGCCTCCAAAGGGGCACACTCTTGACTTCTGCCTATGTGCAGCACAGAAGGTCGTTTTTTCCTGACTGATGTAGGCTGGGGGGCTGCTGCATTCAGCTCAGGGGGAAGCAGGCTGGCAGGGGGGAGCAGATACTCCACCTCTCCCTCACGGGCTGCCCTGGGAGAGTTCCCAAATGGAGAGCAAATGTTTAGAAACTTCTCTGTCAACTTGACGTGGCTGTGATATCCAAGTGCATGACTAAACTCTAGTAATTTAGTCTTATATTTATTCATCTGTGATAGGTTAAAAAAACAAGCTAAACCAACCTGGTCTGGTCCCTCCCTGTGGTTCATTTAAGAACCACAGAGAACTGACCCACTGGCCTGGGTTCGAGGCTCAGCACTGACCTCATAGAATTTTGAGGATTAAAGAATTAATGTGTTTGAGGCACTTAGACTAGTTTCTAGAACGTGCCAAACTCTCGAGGCGTGCCGGCAAGTGTTAGCAGAGTGATGGGAAGCAGCATTTCTCGTTTCCCTTGAAGCCCCACAGCGGGCGCAGGCGGAGGCCGAGGGTGCCGCTGAGCCTCCAGCCTGGGCCCCCTGGGCGGCCCGGGCGGCCTCCCTCCTCCAAATTACCCGCAGGACCCGCCGAGCCTGCGCGAGGCGAGTGCCATGAGAAGCTTGTCGGAAACTGTATTGGGGGTTTTCCAAATATAAGAGTAAAAAAACAAAAGACCTCAGCAACAAAGGGAACTCTGGGCACGGTATTTTAAAGAATGAGCGTTGAGTACATAGACATGGCGCTGAATTTACGTGAACTGTGCATGTTTGAGGCAGAATGGATTCGGCCACAACCACAGACTTCAGTTTTTAAAATGTATTTCTTTTATTAGAGAAGTGAATCGGGTAGGTGGACCCTCTCAAATCAAATGGAACGCGGCCCAGCGGGCCATGCTCCACCCCACCCGTTTCTGTCTCTGCCTCACTGCCGTGTTCCCTGCCGGGCCCCTGTGGACGGAGCTGGGAACCCAGGTTTCAGCGAGCTTCGCCGCTACCCTCCCAAGCACGCCCGCCAGCCTCCATTCTGCCTCTCTCAGTCCCACCGCCTCGGTTTTTCGCTGGGTACATAGTAACCAAGAATAAGAGACGATTTCTCTGCTCCCCTGTGCCTCGATGCCTTTTTAATCCATCTGAAATGCAGCACAAACGGCATAAGCCGGGCCGGTCCGCCATGTAATTCTGGAATTTTTAAATGATGATGTCATTTACGTTTAGATCAGTGAAAGTTGTCAGTGTTTTCAGATCGCTGGTGGCCTTTGCTCTTGGTCTTTTCCACACAGCGAAGCAAACACCTGGAGGAAGCAGAACCCAAGCCTTGTCTTATTGAACCCTTTACGGTGGCGTACGGTGGGGTCAGGGCATTCTCTCGCCCAGGCAGAACGTGCCCTGTAGCCTGTGCCTCAGAGCAAAGGCTCAGCTGAACCCAGGTGCCCACCAGCTGGGGACTGGGAATGAAATGCAGCACCTGTGTAAAGTTGAATGTAAGTCTACAGTTCCTTAGGCACTACCCCACACCCCAAAAACAAAGACTTGTGTTTTCATGCTTCTGGTATCAAAACTCATTTGGCAATGAGCTAATACGAGGCTGCCGCTCTTTATCTCCCGTTGAGTAAATATTCCCAGGTTTTCTCTAGAAACATTAAGTTGTTTAATTACGGGGTGCTGCCCTAGACCTCACAAGGCCTGGTAGATAGTAAGTAGTAGTTACACCTCTCTAAACTCCCAACAGACCCTGGATTCTGGCCTTCACTGTGCCCCAGGGGTCTGGACAGGGACTTGGACCTACGTTATATGTCGGGTGAAGGAGTGGGTTAGGTTGGCCCGTGGCATTGCGGAGATGACAAAAGCACGCTGGCCAAGAGAAGAAATAAAGGAGAAGCACCGCACCCACCCTCTTGTAAATCACAGCTCTCCCTCCGCGGATGATGATGTGAGTGAGCTGTGGAGCCAGGAGGGGGGCCACCTCTGTGAGGAGGGACAGGGATGGAGGACGGAGACGCAGGACAGCCGCACGGGCAGGCTGCAAAGCTGCGGTGGGACCTGGAAAAGGCTGAGAGTCAGCTTTGCTTCTCGAGGCCTGCGTATTAGATGTTGTGTTTCAAAGCCAGGCCTTGGAAAGGCGAGGGTGACTTTAGAGTAACTGCTTGCTGGTGTGTGGCCTCGCCTGGACTGAGGGAACAAACATGGCAGGCGGCTTCACCAGGTGCGTAAAACCTGGGCTTCAGGGGGCGAGGCCTCGGGTGTCACTGAGACCCCCTGCCCCTCACCGTGGCCCTGACGACAGGTCAAGCCTCCGCAGGAGCACGACAACCACGCTCTGCCCCGCCCCCCGTTTTTATAGTTCCTGCTTGTACGTACAGTGGCTCCACTTCCCTGGGCCACAGAGAGCCCCCTGAGAGCCCGCTGAGATGGGAAGGGGGTGGCCCAGGGAGAACCAGAGCTTCCTTGTTTACCAGCAGGAGCCATTAGTAATCTCTGGAAACCTTTAACAACAGAGACCTTCTGGAGCCAGGAGTTCAAAGGGCAGCATGCAACTTAAGAACTTCAGGTGACCCCCTATAGTAGATAAAACCCTCGGGGCTATGGCTTGCTGTCAGCCTGCACTGCAATCCCCATCAGCAATCACCCTTAGCTCTCGCCCCTGTGTGCTCAGAATACGTGAAAGGGGCCTCTAAGGAAGGTGCAGCAGGACGCGGGAGGCAAGCCCAAGCATGCACGCCTCGATTTCGTTCCTTCCCACGGATTCGCCTCTCATCTCCTTGCTAATGATGGCTAGGGAAGAGGAAACCGATTTCATTTTTGCAGGGGAGGGGAAAAAAGCAGCACTGAAGCCCAGTGGCGTCAACGGCGTGGCAGTCTGTAGAAGTTCCCCTCGCATCTGACTGCCCAGACTGGCTTCTGGCTTTTGAGTGTCTGCTGACAATGGGGATCTCCCTGGGCTTCCTTCACCGGTGCCTGAATTTGCAAACCTATGGGAAACACCAGACAGGCTCCTGCCTTGTTTTCCCACTGGCTAATAGAGTCCAGACACACTTCTGAGCCACAGAATTCAGCTGCGCACAGTTGGGCTTTTATTTTCCTGCAAAAAAAGTGGTTAAAAATAAAGCGAGCTTTTTCCAAAACACAACTGCTTTCTGGAAACCAATCTCTTTGCATGGACCAAGTGATTTCATAATTTCTCATTATGCAGCGGTACAATAAGAACAAATAATTAGAACTAATTTGAATTCTAATTTTCTTTTCTAGAGGGGACGTTAAAGACAGTTAAAGCACAAGCAACCAAATAAGACTCCAAGAAATACTGAAAAACTAGGGAACGACTCTTTGAAACAGGTCATTAAATAGATGAAAGATTTCAGATAATGACAGACAGGGTTGGGGTGCTGTCCAGGTAATTTGCTGCTAGAAGCCTAGGGTTTGTTTGAAATTTAATTGTTTTTCTTTTTGCGAAAAACATTAGAATACATTATAGCCAAAAATGAAAATATTCGTTCTGGATTTCTGCCAAGCACAGAAATGCCTGCTGAGAAATTTACGTTCAGGAATGCTTATTGTAAAACTGCTTTCCAAAAGGCCTCACTATCCTTTCAGGACTTCATTAATCTAAGTTTTATGAAATAGGTAATATTTCAAAATTGTAAAATCTAAAATAGGCTCAGGCAACCTGCATTTGCATATAAATAGAAAAGTGCTCAGATCCAGGCTACTTGGGAAAAAAATGATTTTCTACTTTTTCATATAATTTTCACTAAATTGCCTTTAAAAATGTCCCTGTCATGTAGATTGATTTCTAACTTCCTGTTTAAACAATGAAAATGAAATATTTTTCCCAAGAAGCAGCTGCATGGAAGGTGGAATGCAAGGAGAACCTTCTTAGCTAAATTCTAGACAACGAGAAAGCCATAAATGACCGGTAGCCCTGGGTGGCCCTGGATCGCTGGACTCACTCCCTCCTCCCTCGCCAAGTCTACTCACCAAACCGGGGCCTTGGGGACTTGCTCCCCTCTTTCCTCCAGGGCACCCTGCCCTGGTGTTCCCCAGGAGCTCTCTGCAGGCTGGGGGCCCTCAGCTCATACTGAGTGATCAACTTG
Organism: Tolypeutes matacus; assembly: GCA_026826555.1. NCBI lineage: Eukaryota > Metazoa > Chordata > Mammalia > Cingulata > Chlamyphoridae > Tolypeutes > Tolypeutes matacus. The sequence continues at coordinate 1,440,888 of JAKSZT010054518.1, read as the reverse complement.
TGGACCAAGAATCATTTGCCGGTCTATCCCATATTCTCAGGGTGGTTTAGCCCCTCTTCTCACTCTGTGTGGCAGTTGTGGGTCTTGGGGGCTCCCCTCCCTCTGTTAGTTTTCTATCGTTGCTGTAAACTTGGCAGCTTAGCACAGCACAAGTTATCACCTCACGGTTACGTGGCTGAGACGCCCAGCTGGGCTCCGGTGCCTCTGCTCCGGCAGCACAAGGCTGCTATCAGGTGTGGGGCATCTGGGCTCTCACCTGGGCGTGGGGAGGGGGCGGGGCACTGCCTCCAGGCTCACAGGATGGTGGTCCTGCTTCTAAGGCCTTCAGCTCATTGGATGAGGCCCACACACGTGATCCAGGGGACTCTTCCCTTAAAGTCAGCTGATGGCATCCACACCTACAAAATACCTGGACTCATGTTTGATTAAGCAGCTGGGCACCATAGCCTGGCCACTCGACACACAAAATTAACCATCACGGGAGGCCATTCTGCCTGCACGCTCCCAGATTTATCTAATACACCAGGAAAGAAACCCTTCTGTAGGCACTCCAACTGCAACAAGTGCCACATTTCTGGCTCAGCTTCCCGCTTCCACCCATGTGGTTGGCAGGAAATCCAGTCCAGGAAATTTCGAGGACTCTCTCCCCCATATGGGATTCTCTAGACCCCTGGGGTTGCACAGTCCATGACCATTGAGGACACTCTTTGGCCCTCAGCCCACCAAGCCTGCTCCTAGGAGCTCCATTCTAGGTCTGTGCGGTCCGCTCAGAGACCTCCAGCTCCCACCCTGCAGCCAAGCCAGGACCAGAGACCTCCACAGAGGGATTAGAAGCCCACCTGCATCGGCAATTTCTCCCCTCTGCCCGTTTATATCCCCAGGTGCTGGGGATCAATTGGGAGATGCTATGCTCCCCAACCTCCTTCACATTGGGACCTACCTCTCCAGGGGACACCCAGAACCCTCCCTCTCTGGGAAAATCCAGCCACTTACTTTCAAGAGTCCTTTAGAAAACAAGGTCTCCTTTTGTATTTCCTGAGACAAGGATAGTTCAAAGACCGGTATTCGACAAGGCCACCAGGCCCGCTCAACTGGGCCAGAATAGTCTCTTCAACAAATGGTGCTGGGAGAACTGGATATTCACATCCAAAAGAATGAAAGAGGATCACCATCTCACATCTTATACAAAAATTAGCTCAAGATGCATCAAAGACCTAAATATAAGAGCCAAGACCCTAAAGCTCCTAGAACAAGTGTTCTTACCAGGGGTCCACAGACCTGGGGACCTGAAAGAATTCAGAGGGTCCATGAGCTTAAATTGAAAAAAAAAATCAACTTATCTTTATTTTCTCTGACCTCCGATGTTGAGTGTCATAAAACTATCTGCTGTTACATTCTAAGAAGGGGTCCGTGGTTTTCACCTGACTAGCAAAGGGGTCCTTGGAACAAAAAAGGTTAAGAACCCCTGTCCTGGAAGATAATGTAAAGAAGCATCTACGAGATCTTGTAGTAGGAAATGTCTCATAAACTTTACACCCAAAGCCTGAGCAAGGAAAACAAAAATAGATAAATGGGACCTCAAAAGTATAAACATTTGTGCTTCAAAGAAGATTGTCATGAAAGTTAAAAGGCAGCCTACTCAATGGTAAAAAATATTTGGAAACCACTTATTTGATAAGGATCTAACATCCAGCATATATAAAGAAATCTTACATTTCAATAATAAAATGACAACCCACTTTAAGAATGGGCAAGAGTTGAATAGATGCTTTTCCAAAGAGGAAATAGAAATGGCTAGAAAAACACATGAAAAGGTGCTCAACATCACTAGCTATCAGGCAAATACAAATTAAAGTACAATGAGATACCATCTTGTAGCTACTAGACCGGCTGCTTTAAAACAACAACAAAAACAGAAAACTACGTGTTGAAGAGGATGTGGAGGAACAGAAGACTCATCCTCTGCTGGTGGGAATGTAGAATGGTGCAGCCACTGTGGAGGACAGTTTGGTGGTTCTTCAGGAAACTAGCTATAGAACTGCCATATGGTCCAGCAATCCCACTACTAGGAATATACCCAGAAGAACTGAAAGCAAGAACACAAACAGATATATCCACACCAATGTTCATCTTGACATTATTCACAATTGCCAAAATTTGGGAGCAAGCCAAGTACCTGTCAATGGATGAATGGATTTTTTAAAAATGTGGTATATACACATCATGGAGTATTACTTAGCTGGAAGAAAGAATGAAGTATTGACACATGCGACAGCATGGATGAACCACAAAGCCAGTCACTAAAGGACAAAAACTGCATGATCTCACTGATATGAACTAAGGATATTGCACAAACTCATGGAGGTAGAGTCTGGAAGATAGGTTACCAGGAGATAGAAAGGGAGCCGAGAGTGGTGAGCCGATGCTCAGTCTGGGCAGAACCTATGATAAGGTGGAGGGGGGCTGTTGGGCAGTGAACATGGAGATGGTGGTGGGGCCGTGTGAGTGGGGTTGATGGCGCCAGAGTGTGAGTGTTAGCAGGGTCAGGGGATGGGTGGGACCATCCATGGAGCTGGGGGGAGGGCTGGAGGAAGGAACAGGTAAACTCAGGAGGATGCGGACTGTAGTTGAGAACACAATTGTGGGAGTGATGGGGTTTTGTTTTTGGTGTCTATGGCAGGGGAGGGTCACCGATGCAGGGTGTTGGTAATGAGGGGATGTGTGGGGAAGAGTACACCTGGGGCATGCCTCTATGGTATATTAATGTGTTCAAGTTGTCATATGGTGTTATCTCAGTGGGTGGAGACCCACACAATAACCAACCAAATATTAAATTCCCATCCTGGGAGTGCTACTACATTCTCAAATGGAGTGACAAGAATGTCTCAAATACATAGGCCGTGCCTAATAAAAGAAAAAAGACCAATATACCAAGCCCTTGATATTAATGCTTGTACTTATGAACCTTATTCTTGTAAAGTTGAAACTTAGCCTAATAATAGCTATTGTGTAAGAGGTGCCTCCTGAAAACCTCCTTGTTGATCAAATGTGGTCTCTCTCTAAGCCAAACTCAGCAAATAAACACACTACCTTCCTCCACAGTGTGGGACATGACTCGCAGGGATTATCCTTCCTGGCCCCGAGGGATTAATACCAAACACCAACCAACGATGTATTTGGAGAAAGACCTTGACCAAAAGGGGAAACATTAAATACAAAAGAGTATCAATGGCTAAGAGATTTCAAAGTGGAGAGAACGTTTCAGAGGTTATGCCTATACACATCTTAGGCAGATCTCATTGACTGCCACAGTAAACAAAACCAAAACAGGGATGCTCTTGACAGATCTAGAGATATCCAGACACTATAGGCAAGGCACAAACCCCATGAAATCAGCACCCCATCAGTAGGCCTTACCTTGAAATATATGATAATCTATTTTCCCAAGGTAACAGACTCATTTATAATTTCCCTACATGGGCTTCTTCTACCCATTTTATTTGAACCTACAATTAGCACTATACCCATTAAATATATGTTCCAGAGACTTTAATTTTAAGTCTGGTCCCATGCCAGTTGAGCCCTGAATCTCAGCAGAATTGCGGCCAATTCCTACCCTCCAGTTATCATGAGATTCACCCAGCACAACTAACAAAATGATAATGATGGACAACCCCCATCCCACAAAACAAAGAGTATCTACAACTGAAAGCAAACAGTTCCATCTGCCTCATAAGATCTAACCCCTAACTCAATCTGAAGCAAAATGGACATCACCATCCCCAAATCCTCAAGACTGAGGAATGAACAAATATAGGGGGGGAATACAACCATGGACCAAAGTAGACTTACTGTTATTGTAGTAATGAAGAATTTGTAACATTGATATAAAGATAGAGGTTACTAGAGGTTCTGTGGGGGAGGGGGGAAAGAATAGGTGGAACACAGGGCATTTTTAGGACATTAGAATTGTTCTGTATGATATTACAGTGATGGACACAGGCCACTATACTTTTTGTCAAATCCTATAAAACTGTACAGTCAAAAGTGTAAACCATAAAGTAAAGTATAGATCTTCGTAAATAGCAGTGCTTCAATATTTGTCCATCAAGTGTAACAAATGTACCACAATGATGTAAGGTGTTATTAATAGGGGAAAATGTGGGAGGGTGAGGGGTGGGAGTATATGGGAATCCCCTGTACTTTAGATGTAATAACTTTTATGCAATCTAAAACTTCTCTATAAAGTTTATTATTTGGGGAAAAAAAACATAAAAAAGGTGTTGGTGGTGGGGTGATGGATGGGAGCCCTGTTTGATGATGCGCATGCTTGTTTTGTAAGTTCACAACTTTTACTATACACTTATTGTTCAGGCATGTTCATGTATGAAGGATATACTGCAATAAAATTGTTTTAACGGGAAAATAGGATAGTTAAAAGAGAGCTTCAGCACTGGCTTTCTTGAGAGGGAGATGTGAAATGTCTAATTCTTTCTGGAGGAATTTTCTGAGAAAACTCGATGTCAGTCCTCTCTGCAGGCAGGAATCTTCTTTAGCACGCATCTTTGTAGATGATAGAAAATCTATCTTTGTAGGTACAGTGTACAGTTACAGGAAGCTGCCATGTAGCAGGAGACTTCTAATTACTCTACAGTTGCAGTGATTAGCATGGAAATTTCAGTACCTGAGAAAGATGCCCTAGTTCACGTTCTCTTATCTTTGATAATGCTGATGGATAACTTTGCTTAAGACTGAATATGATTCAAGGCAGATAAACTGAGACTTTCATACAATGACAGAAAGTTCTATTTGAAGACCCTAAGAGCACTGAAAGGAAATACTGAACCTAGCATTGTTGTCCTCTTCACACATCCTTAACCACCCCAAGTCTTACATGTCTTGTCACATGTGTGTTTGAAGTTTCACTAGAAGGGGATAAATGAAATAGCTTCTGTTGAGCCGAGTGACGTTTGGCAGGAGTTCTGCATCACCCATGTAAGCTACTGAAGTGAAAAATGAGTAAATGTTACCTCTGAGTTTTCCTCAAAGAGCACTGATTTGACACACATTATGGGCATAAATACTATGACTTCTTTTAAATGTTACAGAATGCAAAACTTATTTTCCATACCTACAAATTCCTTTCCTCTCCCCAATCCACTGAATCTCCTGTCATATCCATGAAGATTTACATTGGTAAATGGGCTCTAAAATTCAGTCATTTTTGTCACATGATATCTAAATGTGATAGGTTTGGCAGCCTGACCTGTGAATGAACTTACAGCTTACCAGCCCTGTGGACTGTGCCGGCAATGTGTTCACTGGATCGGTAAAGGACGTCAGTACCTACCAAACCTTAAATGTGAATTCCAATCCCACCGTTTGGAAGATGTTTGTCATTTGGTTTAATAGTTAGAACATCATGCAATAGCTTTTTAATTTTTTTCCTAAGGATTTGGATTAATTTGTGCTCCATTCCATTGGGAGGGTAAACTCTGAGCAAACAAATAGATGTATTTGGTAGGACAACTGTATTTTGAAAACCAGGCTGCCACGCTGGCGTGACGTAAGCCCCTGAGGGACATGATGAGGTCCCAAACCAAGAAGTGCCCAAGCACCTGGTGGTGGAGGACAGGACAGTGTCAGCACTGAAGGTCCTTTTGAGGACCTAGAAACCTTCAGGGCAGCGATAAGCTGTTCCCTGGGCATGACATCGAAAACCAGACTGTGCTTTGCTTTTCCATCCGTGGACACGTGATAGAGTCAAGGGTCTCTGCTGGCGGAAGGTGGGGGCAACGAGATGCATAAAGCACAGCGCTTTCCTCAAATAGCTCCACTGCTGCCCTTTATTCCAAGCCCTTGCTGATCTGGCTCTTTGAGAGTGGGGCAGGTGAGAGGGCTGGTCCAGGTTTTCTTAATCCACCACCACCTGGTAACAATGAGACTCAGCAGGTTAAGTCTCCATTCGAATCAGATTCTCTTTTCTGGAAAGTTCCCCTCATCTTCCCTCTCCTCTAACTGCTCAGTGTCTCATCTTTGCTGAAAGCCCACGCTGCTCCCTGGCTCACTGAATTTCCCAGAGGCACTCCAGCACCTTCCTTCTGTGCTGCCCAGTTCAGTGATCAGTCGTGCTTGGGTGCTGGCCCCGTGGGAATCCAGTTAGGTGGTTGCCTTGAGTGCAGGGAACATTCCTGTCCATCTGGGCACGTAGGAGGTGCCGGGACAGGGGTGGTTAATTGGCTGGCACTGAGCAGACCCGTGTGCTTTAGTTACAAAAGGCGGATTTACGAGGAGCTGGGCAGGACCCGAGGACTCGAAACTAAAATCGTCTGGAGGTTGATTTCACGGAGGGTGACGGGCCGGACATGGACAAAGCCCACGACCCCTCTGGCTGTGACCTGCCAGGGTCCGCCGGGGGGGTGGGGGGCTAGCACTGCTGTTAATTTAATAGAGGAGTTAACGGCCGTAAAACCAGCAATGCAGACTGTGAAATGTAAGGTACAGTGCGTTGGTGTCTGAAGCGAGAAGCTAAACACTCTTAGCAGGTGGAGAAGGACGCAGACTCACAGTCACATGTCTTGGCAGAGGTCTGGCAGGGTTGCTCAGAGGTTTGGCAGAGAAGCTCGAGGCGCTGAATTTAGGGAAAATGCCCTTGGACGAGCCCGGTCTTGGGGTCCTGGACTGCTGGTGGTGCTGCAGGTGGCCCGGCGACACCCAGCAGCTGAGAAGGAGGCCCCCTCGTCCTTCCTCTGGGACCGCTCCAGGGCTCTCGTTTGTTTTCTTTTCACTTAAACACGCCGTGTTAGTTACTGCCTCATTTCTCCATCGTTTTCATTTTTCCTTGCCTGATATGTCTCTTTTGATCTTTTTTGGAGATGATACTTATGTTTTATAGTTTAATTTGCATCCAGTAAAAGCTACCCATTTTAGTGTCCAGCTCAGAGTCTTGACAAATGTACACAGTTATGTGAGCATGACCACGATCAAAAAAGAGAAGAGCTCCGTACAACCTCCGTTGCCCTCTCCAGTCCCTCCACACCAACGTCGTGCTTCTCCTCTAATCCTGCCCCTTGATTAGGTGATTGCTCCCGAGAACCACCCATCTGTTTTCTGTTCCTCGAGTTTTACCGCATCCAGGACGTCATACAAGGGAATCATACAGTCTGTGGCCTTTTGCGTCTGGCTCCTTTCACTTATTGGAATGCATTTTGGTCTTAGTTATTCCGTGCAGTTGTTGGTTCCCTAGTGTTGCTGAGTTTTAGTCCATTGTACGAACACGTCAGAGTGTATCGGTTCAGCAGTTAAAGGACATTGCGGTTGTTTGCAGTTTGGGTGATTATGAATGTTATCTATGATCAATGTATGCTTTCAGGTTTTTGGGTGATCACATTTTTTCATTTCTCTTGAGTAAGTACTTAAGAGTTGGATTCCTGGGTTGTGAGATTAGGCCATCTTTAGCTTCTTTAGAAACTGCCAAATTCTTTTCCAAAACAGCTGTAGCATCTTGTATACACACCAGTAACATATGAGAGTTCCATTTATTCTGCATACCCTCTAGCACTTGGTATTGGTCATTTACAAAAAATTCTAATAGATGTAGTAGTATTATTTCATTGTGATTTAAATTTTCTTTCCCTGGTAGCACTTTTTCGTGTGTGTATTCACACTTTCTTTATTGTGTCCAAATCTTTTGCCCATTCTCTAAGGATTTTTATTTCAATAATCCTCAATTTTCTATTCTCCTTTTTCCCATTTTGATGACATTCTAGAGAGGTACAAGGGCCCCAAGATAAGATTTCCTTTCCCAGTCTCCTTAATAAGTAAATACAGCCTTGTGAGCTCAGTCCTAGACAAAGGGGTATGATTGTAGGGATTTGCACAATTTCTATCTCATGCCACTAAAGGAAGGGCCATGCCCTCTACTTCCTCGTCTCCTCCTTCTCCGGGTGTGCATGTGATGAAGGGAACTGGAGCAGCCATCTTGGGCTACGAGTTGGAAATTGTGTTTTGAAGAAGCAGAACAGGAAGATAGAAGAATCCAAGGTTCCTGATGGTCGTGGAGTGGCTGTATCACCCCCTAAACTATTGACCTGATAGGTTAATTGACGTTTTTTTGGTACAGTAGCCTAATCTGTACTCTGAGAAATACATTCGTCAGCTCATACAACTAAATGTCCACAGAGGCAGCATTGCCCAGTTATAAAGCACTTCAATATTTTAATCATCCAATCATCCTTTGTTAAAATGAATGCCTAAAATATCACTGAAAAGAAAAGGAGGGACTAAACCAGGATTCTTTGACCTTGAGTGCACCTGACCTATATGCTCATCTCACAGTGGGTATTCTCAGGTCAGGGCCATAAAACAAGCATCCCGACTGCAGGCCAGTCACACACGCTTTTTTTTTTTTTTTTTTTAAGATTTATCTTATTTATTTACTTATCCCACCCCTCACCTTGCTGCTTGTGCTCTCTGCCTGCTCTCTCTGTCCATTCACTATACGTTCTTCTGTGTCTGCTCGTCTCCCTCTGTTGCGTCACCTTACTGCGCCATCCGCGGGTGCACAGGCCAGCCTGCCTTCACCAGGAGGCCCCGGGAACCGAACCCAGGGCCTCCCATATGGTAGACGGGAGCCCTACTGATTGAGCCACGGCCGCTTCCCTTGTTACACATGCTTCTACCTGGCAGGAAACGCCCTCTCCCTCTCCCCAGCTAGTAGCATCCAGGGTGCCTCCCGCTTTCTTTTCCTTGCATGATTCCATTTGACCCCATTTTAGCGTCTACCCAAAGCCAACCCAGCCAAAGGGCCTTTGCAGACCCAACAAATAAAGCGACCTAAAATTTGAAGGACTGTTTACAAGAATTTTCGTATATATTCTCTAATTTAAAGGAAACAGGAAACAGGACTTTAAATGATGTACTTGATTTCCTTGAAGATTTCTAAGGACTAGAAAGGCTTTCTCTCTCTCCATAAATCCTTTCACTAAGAGACAGTGGGAAGACCTAATTGCCTGGTCCCCCGCCCCCAGTCACACATTTCTGAAGATTCAGACTCTGGCATGATTGGCACGTGGTGGTGGCCAGTCTAGTCTCAGATATTCACTAACAGGGCTGACAGAAGAGATTCTCCCCAAAGCCCTCAACCCATAGCCATCTACACAACAGGGTGAACTATAAATACCCTTTTCCAATCTTTAATTATTTTGAGAATTTCACAATTAGATTGCATTTTGCTTTTCGATTCTGAGTTAATTTGTAAATATAAACAGCCAAAATATGTACCACTTTTTCCAACTTTATTTTGGCACATCTTCATTTTTAATCTTCCAGGATCTTGGCAAAAGGCGTTGGTTTGGGGCATTTGGATCTGTGTATGTTTAAAAATAAACAGCATGACTTTTGTTTCATTTATTCCAATATTTAGAAACATCCGTCAGTAATGTAAAAAAAATAAGTAAATCATATTGGTCTTTTAAAATAGACTCAATTTGGTTCTGTGCCGTCTGGTAATCCACTAGATGAAATGATAAGGGGTATTTCCAGTTTTCACTCCTGTCTCGTTCAACCTCCCAGACACCTCTGGTCTGGCCAGGTGGCCAGTGGCACCACGCGCTAACCCTGAGTTCCCTGAAGACAAGGGAAAGATTAGCCAATGCCGATCACAGCCTAATTGAGTTTTAGCCGAGTATCAGTTTCACTTCGTTATTACTATTTGTCATGAGAATATGCCAGGTGTGTCTTCTCTGTTCTCATATATATATGCGTAGTTTTTATTTGGTCACATATCGAAAGTGCCTTGGTTCCCGGAATGCCAAGCCCTGGGCTTGCTGTGGGCAGTCAGGCCTGGACCTTGCTGCGGGAAACCTGCAGTTCATGCCGTGTGAGTGCTCCCCAGCGTTTAGGGGTGTCTTCTGGTCTAAGGCGAGCTCACTGAGAAGAGGCAATGCGGATTGTCCAGCTTTCTCTCCTCGCTCCTCAGCTCAGGGCTTGGCGAGCTGACTGTCGCCCTGTGGGGTGGCTTGGAGCTGGGCACCCCAGAAAAACATGTTCTTAATCCAATGGGTGTGAACTCATTGTCAGTGGGACCTTCTGATGAGGTGACTTCGGTGAAGGTATGGTCCCCTGAATCAGGATGAGTTTTAATCCTATTACCAGAGTCTTTTATGAGTGGGATGAAGTTCAGTTGCACAGAGAGAGAGACATGGCAGAAGCCAGAAGTCAATGGAAGAGGCCGCCATGTGCATTGACATGTGACAGAAAAGCCAAGGCACCCCAGCTCTCTGGCCGCCAGCCCCAGAACGCCACAGTCTTCAGGGAGCATGCATCACCTGGATGCCGCCTCACTTTGGGGCTCCCCCTAACCTCAAAACCATGAGCCAATAAGTTCCTGTTGTTTAAACCAACCCATTGCATCCTATTTGTTTTAGCGGCCAAACACTATTCTTTAAAGATGTGTGACTTGGAATTTTACGCAATAATGGAAGGACAGAGTGTGTAAACCTGGTCAGTCATTAACACCTTTGTGTTAACAAATTTACTGCTACCTCCCAGAGAGATATGTCCTTAAAAAAGGAATCACAGAGAGAGATGGAATTTCTGGGCTTGTATCAGATTTGCATTTAAATGGGAGCCCCAGAAAATGAGTAAGAAGGGGTTATCAGATGTGATAACATGCACAATGATAGAAATTCTTAAATGCCCTTTCAAAATCTCTCCAATTGCTTTGGGCAGGTGAACACATGGGTTTCTCTAGTGCCAGATGTCATGGCGACATCAGCCAGAGTGGCACATCTGCCATGGACCCTGTGGCTGGCCCCTGCCCCAGCCCTAAAGCTCTAAAGAGAGGAGGTCCTTAGCTTGACTAAGCTTTCAAGGGCTGCTCCAGACTTCCCTGGCATCCCTTTCCCCGGCCCTGCCCCTATCCAGGCCCCTGAGAGGTGCCTAACCAGCCGTCCCTGCTACCTCCCTCCACCCCACCCGGCCATGACCCAGGTGGCCCAATCCCAGTAAAAGTACCTAAATAGCCCTAACGGCAAGCTCAGGAAGCCTCTCGCCCATCCCAGTGATCAGCCCCCCAACACCCTCATGCTTTCCCGCTAGCCCACCCAGGCCTTGAAAAACCGCTGTGGCCCTTTGTTTCAGCAGAGTCCAGTTCACACTTGGTTTCTGGCCTCTCCCTATTGCAATAGCCACTCTGGGCTGTTTAACACTGTCCATTGCAATTGTCCGACAGCCCAGTCTCCCCATTACTGGAGAAAGCCTCAGAACAGGCAGGAGAGATGGGCGTGCTCGTGGCCTGCTCCAGTGGCCCTCTGGGGTGCTGATGCGCCTGCGACGAGCAGCCCATCCCACCGCAGCGATCTGCTCACACGCTTAGGAGGGGGGCACATGCTGAGTGAGCCGCACGACGCGCCCCCTGCGGAAAGGGCACGCCCCTGCGCTGCTCACCTGCGACCTCAGCACTCGGCGCCGGCCGCGCTGGCCTTCATGCCCTGTAGCGGCCACCAGAAGTCAGACTGGAGCACGGAGGAGGGCGATGATTCTGACAAGATGGAGAAATGTCTCCTGGCTCTATTTAGAGGCCAAGGAGGACTCTGCCGAGGAAGTGCGGGGAAGCTGGTGCTCCCGTCCTCCCTGGGATGTGGTCATGGAAGGGCATGATGCTCTGGGCTGTGCAATCATCTGCAGCCAGGAGGAAAAACCCAGAGAATTGCAAATACGCAGACCCGCCGTCGCGGTCCGCGGAGCTGTGGAGAAACCCTCGCCCTGTCTCTGCACACACGCTCCCTTGAGCGGCACGGGCTGGGCTTCTGGTACCAGTAGCCAGTGGCACCCCGCATATGACAGTGGCACTCTGGCCCAGAGAGCCAAACCACAGCCTCTGCAGAAATCAGCCAGAGGGAGCAGGACTTGGTCCCAGCTCGGGACCAAACAAGGCCAAATACGCTCCCCAAACCAGTCGCACAGGATGTCCTGCTTCTAGTGAACCCGCCTCCATCTTCCCCGTGCCAGCAGCCTTCAGACAGCATACCTGGAGCCTTCCCTTCATCTCACTAAAAAGCTCTCCACTCCCCTGCCTGCCTCGGAATCTCTGCCAAACACAGCGGTGGGTCTGGCTTCCTTGCTAGTGCAAGCCTGGCTAAATAGATGAAACACTGAATTGCTCTCATTTGGATGGTCTTCACCTATTTCTACATCTGTGCTTCTTAGCAGAAAGCATCTCCACCTTTCTTGCACGTACACACAAGCACACCTTGTGCAGAGGCCTACAGTTACACATCCTCACATCACCTGGTGCTTTCCTCTGGTAGCAGTAACCACAATTGCTTGAATAATTAGGAAATAAGTTGATTTTTTTGTCTTCCTTCCTTCCTTGATGTTACATTCCATGAGGGAGCAGAAGCTGAGGCTGTCTTGTTCCCTACTTTATCGCAACCCCTAACTTGGTCCCTGACGCACAAACAACATTCCAAAAAATTTCATCAAATCAAAGATGAATGGATGAACTCGATGTTTTCACATTTTGATGAAAAATAGAATTCCAGCACAGGCCACATGGAACACCAAACAAATGGGCATCTTCCCAGTGAGTAAGCTAGGGCAATTACTTCTCAGAACTGAAATGATTTTCAACAGCATCAAAATCTCTGCACTTCCTCTTCCAAACTTTTGTGGTTTAAGAAACAAATTGCCGATTCATGCTACAGCAATTGCTTGTGCTTGATTGCGTGCCTTTGGAGATGAGCATGTACAGATGGTTGTGAAAGAGAAACACTCTGTGGAGCTATCAGTCCCATTTACCTGGCCCCGCTGGGCATGTCGGCACGCATCTGTTGTCCCAGCTACCTGGGAGGATCCCTGGAGCCGAGGAGTGCAGGGCTGCAGCACACTGTCAGCTGGCTATCCGGGCTCTGCTCAGCAGGGATAAGGAGATCTCCTGGGAGCACGTGGGGTACCAGCAGCCTGCTGAAAGGGGGGTGAGCAGGCCTAGGTAGGGTGAGCAGGTGCAGGTGGGGTGAGCAGGTGCAGGTGGGGTGAGCTGGCCCAGGTGGGGTGAGCTGGCCCAAGTGGGGTGAGCTGGCCCAAGTGGGGTGAGCTGGCCCAGGTGGGGTGAGCTGGCCCAGGTGGGAACCTGTCCTGTGCCATGCCGATGGCGCAGGGGCCCTCAGCAGGCCTGACTCCTAGACCAGGCCGCACTGTGGAGGTGGCCTTCTCCCCTGGGGGCAGAGGTCTCTGTTAACATTTCCCACCAACATTCATGCCTAGGTTACACTGAATTGGCCTGTGTTTTCCTAACCGTGGCCATTTGACAGCCAGTCCTGCATCGGCTTCTCCAGCATACTGTTTGTCAAAAAAGAGCTGATGGGATGGGAAAGTATCTTACAAGCTGCAGCTCTCAAGGCAGGATTGACTAGAGAGAGTCGTGGTCATTTGACCACAAGGAGCCACCAAACAGAGGATCCAAAGTTCCCCAGGTGTAGGCAGAGCATCTTTTGGAAAGGGGAAAGAGGAAAGCTCGTGTGTTGGACATCTATGTACTCTGTACTTAACTGTATTTAGTTTTCAGAAGTAAGTTGTATTTTCCCCATCGTATGAGCGAGAGAACTGGGCCTTGTAGGTGTTATGCTCTGAGAGGCTGAATACGCAAGTGGACAGTGGCCGCACCATCTGTGACAAGAAGCACTGACTCACCACTCTGCAGGCACCCGCCCTGGAAACCTCCAGTCCCCGTCCTCTCTCTCCGACTTCCCTGCTCTCCATGCAAATCTGTGTGATTAGCTCCTCGGTCAATAATTGTGTCCAGATTCCAATGTCCCATATTTTTCCATTTCGGATGCCACCCAATACAATTTTACTGGCCCCAAGTCATTGTCTCGGTCATGATCCCAGCCTACTTGTCTCTTTCACGGTGTCCCACCTGTGTGATTTTGAGTATACTACCTTCACCTAGGAAATCTGGGGACCCAGGTAAGTTCCTGCCCATCTTGGGGGACCTAAGATGCTGAGAGGAGCTCATTCTATGTCTGCACCTTACAAACCCTTCAGTTATGTCCTGGTCAATGCAGCCCTGTTGGAAGGGCTTCCCATTATAATTCTCAGAAAAAAATGTACGAAGTCAGTAATCGAATCATCATCCTCCTTTTATAGATAAGAAACTTAAGCACGGAGAAACTGAGCCATTTGCCCAAGAGAGAGGAGCCAGGCTCCGACGCAGGCAGTCTGGCTCCAGAGGCGCTGCCATGGCCACGGCACAGCTTGGCCTCTGGTGGCCGTCGGGCAGCACAGCCTTTCCGCAGCCTCAGAGCTTTGGGGAAGGCGCACCCGAAGGCTCTAGGGAAAACAGGGCTGTTTGCGTGATGCCCCATCATGCAATCCAGGTCTTGTGGAATCTGCTTCAACATGGTGGGTGGAGCACACGTGCCCACCTTAACTGCCTCTGACACCCTCGAAATAGCAAGGGCGGGAGAGGAATCACAAAGGGAGAAGGGCAGGGGCATGGACCCGCGAGCAGGAAGCAAATGGGAAAAGGGATGTAAGCAGTCACATCTGGGGACCTGGAGGAGGATGGACAGTGACCAGCTGAAATCTGGCCTGGCAGAGCCCATCGCCCTGCAGGGTGCAGAGAGGTCCCAGACGTCCGCGGGACCACGTGCCCCAAGAGAGTGGGGATGAGTAGATTCCCTGAAAACTTTCAGCAGCCCCCTGCCCATGTCTTCCTGTTACGCGGGCGGCAAAGCAATCGCCACTCTTGCACCTGCTAAAGCGTACTCTGTGGGGATGAAAAGCAGGGGGTCTCTGGCCTCAGACCCAGGCTGGCTGAGGGAGAAGGCAGCATGCTGTGACAGTCTACTCGCCAAACAGGCCCGTGCCACCCCCACCCAGGATGCCAGCACCAGACCCTCTGCCTGCGCTCAAACCGCTGCTGGCCGCAGATCCAGGGCCGCCTCTTGGGAAGGCCGTCCAGCCTCGGAAAAGCTCCAACCGCAGCCTGGTGGCCAGGGGTCCTGCGGCAAGCAGCCCCCAGTGGGCAGCCCTGTCCTTTCCTCCAGCTCATCGCCCTGAAATAGGAATGGACGGTGAAGAGTCAACAGGCAAGTCAGAGGGAGAGAAAGGAGACCCGGCAGGCAAAGGAAATCTTCAAGAAATTTCTCTGATTTGGATCCATAAACTGGATGAAATGTTCTTTTTATGAAAATGAACATTCAGAGACAGGAAAGGGTTTTAGAATTTAAAATTAGGTGGCAGAAATATAAAATCTGGGAGCAGAGGTGGCTTAAGTGGTTGTACACCCGCTTCCCACATGGGAGATCCTGGGTTTGGTTCCCGGTACCTCCTAAAAAAATAAATAAATAAATAAAACAAGCAAAACAAATGAAAAAACCAACTCAGGGGAGCCGATGTGGCTCAGTGGTTGAGCGCCAGCTTCCCACACAGGTCCCAGGTTCAATCCCTGGCTCCTGGTATCTAAAAAATATATATATACACATACACACACACTCCTATATAAAATCTATAAAGGGTTTGAAAATTATGTTGACAAAATCTCCCAGACTGCAGAACCAAAAATAAATAAACACATATACAAAAAAAAAAAAAAAAAAAAAAAACAGGGATAAGGATAAAAGGAAAGAAAATATGACAAGTTTAGACAATCTGCTCAGTAGGCTTAATATTTGGATAAAGAGAGTTCTAAAAAGAGAGCGAGCAGAGGAAAGTAAGGGGAGAAAATGACCATAAATAGTTTAATCCTCGCAGCTCTCGCGATCCCCACTTTCACAGGTGGGGAACAGGCTTGGAGACGGGCTGTGGCGGAGTCCGGGCTCGGGCCTGCCAGCATGGGGGGGTCCTCCACACCACCTGTTGGGGCTGGCATCCCACAGGTTAGGTCCTAAGCCCCCTCTGGGTGGCCGGAGCTTGTGCCAACCCAGCTGAAACGTGCGTGGACTCTCCCCCCGGTGTCTGGCACCTACCGCCTCTCACTGCCCCTGTTTTGGGGGTGCATGTATGTGACCCACTGTAGAAATGCAAGGCACTTCCTAAAGACCTGCTCAAGCTGGCCAACTCTCTGGCCACAGTAAAATCGTTTGACTCACTTTGCTAAGTGGGGTCTGCATGTCCGTCGGGCTCGTCTGCTAAAAGGCGCATGAGCTTCTCTCGATGGCCTGTTGGGGGCCAGCCTTCAAGGGTTTATTATGGGCTGGGGACCCTGGACCAGGTTGCCTGGGCTCGAGTCCCTGATGCCTCACTAAATGGTTGTGTGAACTTAGGCAAGTGGCTCTGGCTTCTGTGCCTCAGTTTCCCATCTGTGACACATGGATAAGGAGAAGAGAATGGCCTCTGGCACAAGGTGAGCTCATTCTAAATCCTTGCCCTGCCTGTGCCCAGGCCCCAGCCCCCAGCCTCTCACCCGTCACACTGAGCTGCCTCTCCCGGACCCTCTGCAGCCCCCAACGCTCCTTCCTACAGCCACCCTCCTTTCTGGGCTACGGTTCCAAGACCTGAGGGGCTGGTGGCCCTAGGCTGGCAGGGAAGATGATGAAAGCTTTCTCACTTTCCATTTCCAATTTTTGACAATACTATTCGAAGAATTGAGATTGGTTCAATCTCAGGCACATTTGCATGTTTCATTCTCTATCTATTTCAACGTTTAGCTCTACAATTCCTTTTCTAATATAAAAAATACATGGGAATTGCAGCATAGATGCAGGGATGAGATTTTGTTCACTTGGTTCCTTTCCTTCTCTTAAGAACCAAAGAGCTGGGGAAAGCTGACTTTCCTTGAGTTCCACATTTGCCGTCTGAATGAAGTTATTTTACAGGTGTAATCTGCCAGTGAAGAAGCTTTGAGAATTAATTTCCCTGGTTTATTCTAGAGGCTGCATGAGAAGTCCAGCTCTGCTCCTTACAAAGCATGAAGATAACCAGACCCACCAGGGAGGCACAGTCCTAAGTCTCCCCAGGGAAAACGCTTTGAAATGAATAACCAAAGGGCTAATATTTCTAATATACACTGAGTACTTATAAATCAGTAGGAAAGCAACAAATAACGCAATAGAAAAATGAATGTGCCATAAGAAAAATGTCAAAATTTTGCCATCAGATTTGATGTAGTGCTCTGGCCATCTTAAATATTTTGGTTCTGGATGCAATTCTGTCCCAAAATTAAGTAGCATGCCACCAATTGATAACCATGCACCCACTACATGCACACAGAGGACAGAAATAGTAACTTGTTATAAGAGGAAATAAAAGTGTCCAAGAAACGTATGAAAAGTTCAATCTCAGCTATCATTTAAAATAGAAGATAATTATGAACAACTTTATGCCAATAATTGAAACACGTACATTTTCAAAACTGACACAAGAAAACAAAATAACTTAATAGTCCTATGTGATCATAAGGAAATTGAATTTTTAGCAAATTCCTTTCCACAAAGCTCTAGGACCAATGAATTCCCCAGCAAATTTCATTAAATTTTAAGAAAGAAAGAAACCCAATTTTACATAAACTCTTTCAAAAAACAAAGGAAGAGAGAATACTTCCCAACTCATTTTATGAAGCCAACATTACCCTGATACTAAAGCCAGGCAAAGACATTATGGAAAAGAAAGAAAGAAAAAAAAAAAAAATGATGGGAGTCAGAGGAGAGAGGGAGGGAAGAAGCAGCAAAGAAAGAAGGAAACAAGGGAAGAAAATTCGAGGCTGATGTCTCTCACTCCATATGCAAAAATTGTCTTAAAATTTTAGAAAATGGTGTCTAGCAATATATAACAATATTTATATATCTTGACCATCTGGGGTTCACCCCAGGAATGCAAACTTAATTTAACATTCAAATATCAATCAAAATGAAATTCTGGTTCCAGACAAGACGGGGTTAGCGTAATCCAATCTCCTCACACGGAATGTAACAGAAACCCAGGGAGAAATGTAGCAGCTATCTGAGGACACAGAAAAGTCGGTGGTAGAAAGCAGATTGGGGAAGGATACCAGAATTCAAAATTCGGCCAAAAGAATGGTGAGCTTCTCATTTTTTTTATCTACTATCACTTGGCAAGGCTCTGTGGCAGCATGAAATGGAGACAGAGAAAGCTTCAAGAGAAACCCTCACTTTCTGGTCCGAGATATAGAAAAGATAGAATCTATAAATAACATTTTTGTAAGCAAATACACATAAATGCATATATATTTATAAAAAATTAAAAAAAAAAGAAAGCTCTGTCTCCAAGGACTTACAATAAAAGACACTGCGAAAGTTTTAAAAAATAATAATAATAATAAAGTTAAAAGGGAGTGACGTAACTCTCCTGTGCTTTTTTCCTTTTTGCTTTCTCTCCCAGCCCAGCCCACAGAAAATTCCTTCCTGATGCAGTGGTCGTGGAAGCTGGAGCAGGGCATTCTGACCTCTTTCTCGAGGAGCTGTGGTCCCAAGAGTATGGGGAGAATACACTGCAGTGTAACAAATCCTAACAACTAAGAGGAGGTCTGAACACACAAAAAAACAAACCCCAATGGTACCAGAAACCCACTGTGAACATAACGACAAGGTAGGTTAAAAGTAAAAGGATGGAAAACAGTCTGCCAGCTTGCTTTCTACTCAAAAGAAAGCTGGAGTGGTACCCAAACATCAGACAAAGGAGACTTAGGCAAGGAAAAGACTAGGGGTAAACGGGAACGGCACATACGATGGAAGCGTGAGCTCCTGAGGGAGCCACGGCAGTCCTAAACGCACATGCACCTGCCGACAGAGCTTCCACAGAGATGCCCCCGAAACTGAGCGCACCCCCGAGGGAAACGCCAGCACTCTTCTCCCGGCTGCTAGAGCCGGTTCCACGCCAGGGGTTGCCTTACACGTGGGGATTTATTGGCTCCCGGTTTTGAGGCCGGGAGGAGTCCAGGATTGAGGGCTCAGCAAGGCAGTGCTCTTTCCCAGGAGACCGCGCGTTCCCAGGCCCGTTGCCGGCCGTCCTTGGGGTTCCTGGCACGGGGCAGCGCCCCTGGCAGCGTCCTCCGCTTTCCCTGCCAGGCTCTGCTGACCTCAGCTCCTGGCTTCTCTAGTGGCTTCTCTCCGACCTTCTCTGTGAAGGCTCAGCACGAGGGTCAGGGCCCGCCCTGATTCGGTCAGCCACGCCGACGCTAAAAGCAGCCCCCCACAAGGTCCTGTGGACAGTGGCCACCCACAGCCTCTGCACAACCTGCTCGCCCAGGGCACGCGAGCTTACGTCTGCCCTCACGGCCTCTCTGTTGACTGTCGCGTTCCACTCTCAGCTCTATCCTGGAATAGATACTAACTTAAGTCATCCCTTTGCCTCCAGAACCAAAGCTCCTGCCACCTGATTCTCAGGAGTTCTGGACACACTGCTGGGCTGTCCTGGCACAATGACGTCTTCCTTAGTACCAGTGGCTCGGGGCCCTTTCTCCACTGGAAGGCAAACTGCAGACAGCCATCCTCAGGGGAGGCTGGGGTGACCGGGGTCTGGAGTAGGGTAATGTCCTATAAATATCAGCATGAGGGAAGTTTGCGGCGGCGAAGGTGACTCAGTTTTGACTCATGTATTTGGCAGAAATCAATTTCTCCAGACGAATGACCGTCTGTCAGTCCAACTCAGCCCAAGGGCACATGTCAGAAGCGGGTAATTAACATTCGGAAATATGCAGCCGTGCAGGAGACGTTGGGAAAATCTTTTCTTACGAGTTCTTAAATCATAGCAGGCATTTCAGAGACAGGGATGGGGAGAGAGGGTGCATGGCTCAGCTCATGGACCGTGAGGCACAGTGGAGCAGGGGACCATGTCCTCAGGGCCAGGGGCAGGGTGGGGGGGGTGACCAGGATGCTAGACTAGAGCTGTGCTCAAGCTCCTCTGTGTGCACATGTGTGTGCACATGAGTGTCCTTGTGAAGATTTGATCAATTGCACCAAACTTCAGGCACTGATTTTCCTATTTAGTTATAGCCAGTGCATTGGCCTTGCTTCCCCAGAAAACCCATATCTGAGTGCGCCCTGGAAGGTGGCATTGGATGGTCACAGGGAAAAAGCATCTGGTGGAAATAACCTGGATGAACGGCAGCCTCCAGATCCACTGCCATTTCTAGAGGTGATGAAACCGAAAGGCTCACGGACCAAATTAGGATGCTCGGACCACATGTTTTATTAAAAGCAGAGACAGCAAGCAGGGAGAACACATAAATATTCATAGCAGCATTCATAATAGCCCAAATGTGCAAACCACCCAAATGGCCACTGACTGATGAAAGCATGAACAAAATGTAGTCTATCCATACAAAGGAATGCTGTTTTCCAATAAAGAGAAATGAAATGCTGACACAGGCTACAACATAGATGAACCTGTAAAACATCATGCTGAGTGAAAGAAGCCAGTCATAAGAGACCTCATCTTGTATTATTCCATCTCTGTGAATTGTCCAGAACAGGTAAATCAAAGAGACAGGAAGTAGATTAGGAGACAGACCAAGATGGCACCGGCTTAAGCGGGCACTCACCAGCTCTCGCAAAAAGCGGCTGAGAAGGGGCAAGAGCCTGCCTGAGTGAGCTGTTTTGGGAACCCACAGAGAAGGCGGCTTCAGGGCATCAATCTGGAAGGAACTGGACAAAGAGATAAAAAGCCCAAGGGAAAACCATGAGTTTCTTGCCCTGGTGGCTGGAAATGGTGGGTGGATAAGCCCCGCCCTCAAGGCAATAAGCCACTGCAAACCCCCTGATTCCCACCAGCTTCCAAGCAGGAAGGGGCGTTCTCTGGGAGCAAGAGGGTTCTGGTGAAGGGTGGAGAGGGGTTTCCTTTCTGTGGGTTTGGTTACCTGGACGCCCTCTGAACTTTAGGGAGCATGCCAGCTGGCAAAGAGGTGGCCCTAGGAAGAGGGGAGAGGCGAATCTGCTCAGGCATCCAGATTTACCTAGCCCACCTGGGAGGGAGGAACTTGGGCTGGGAGACAAGGGAGTCGGGCAATTGACTACTCTGGTGCTGAAAACTATCAAATTCCAACTCCCCTAAGGGAGGTGGGCAGCAGGAAGCACTTAATAACCTTCCAAGGGCCTATTTAGGGTCCCCTAGGAGGAGGGGGAGGTCTGGAAGAGGGCTGAGCGTCATTTCTCTGCGGTGAGTTCGGATACCTTTTGAATTTCAGAAGGGAACTCGGCCTGACCAGGAGAGGCAAGGGAGGATCTGATCACACAGGCTGTCGCCTCCTGCTTGCTGGGAGAGAGAGCAGTAAGAATAGAAAAGGGCCAGGGACAGAGAGTCTCCTAATCAGCAGGAATCTACCCAACTGCAGAGTCAAACCTGCCCTAGGGAAAGTGACTGGATAGCTCTCTAGCTAACTGACCTAATGAGAAAGATTAGCTCAGGGGAGGAGTCTCCACTTTGAATATATGTCATCCCTGGTTCGATTCCTGGTTCTCCTTAGAGTGGTGATCCACTGGGTTATCAAACACCCGGCTGATACTTTAGGACAAGGGAACACATAGACTTTATTTTTGTATTAGCTTCTCTTGGGTCTCTTATTTTTCTTAAAAAAAAAAAAAAGGTTCCTTTAAAAAATGTAACTTAGGT
Organism: Tolypeutes matacus; assembly: GCA_026826555.1. Taxonomy (NCBI): domain Eukaryota; kingdom Metazoa; phylum Chordata; class Mammalia; order Cingulata; family Chlamyphoridae; genus Tolypeutes; species Tolypeutes matacus. The sequence continues at coordinate 1,419,318 of JAKSZT010054518.1, read as the reverse complement.
TTACTCGCTGAAACTCGATTCAAAACCTGCAGAGGGCTGGCTACAGGGTGATAGATTGATGTCACCTATAGATATCAGGTGAGAAGCTCCTCGGGCCTAGGAGGGAAAGTTGTTTTTCCTAAGTTTCTGTTTGATTGCCTGCTTGAGTGTTTGGTTTTTGTTCATTTTTTTCCCCCTCTTTCTTCCTGCCCGCCCCCCTTTTTTTTCTTTTTTTAAATTAGGTGCTACTGTCTTGATTCCTGTTTCTTGCTTGATGTGTTTCCCCCTTCCCTTTGTTTCTTCCTTTTTTTGTATACCAATTTTGTCTATCTATGCTAATTCTTTCCCTTCCTTCATCTTCCTATCTTCTGCTTTCTGTTTTTGTTCTTACATTCCACCTCTCTTTGTTTAGTCTTCAATTTTTCTTTCTTTTTTTAATTTCTATCTCCTCTATTCTCTGTTTTCTTTCTTTTTTTTAACTTGTTTCTTATTGTCTTTTCTCTTTCCCTTACTTCTTATCATTCTGGCCTGTTAATTCATTCTAGATATTTTTCTCTATTCAGTTTTTCATTTCATTGTTTGTACCCCACTTTTAAAATCTTATTCCTCTGCACTTTTTACATGAGTTAATTATTCATTTTTCTAGGTCTTATATGGTTGCTCTTCTACCTTTTACTATTATTACTACTATTATCCTTTTTCTCTTCTTACCTCTTTCCCTTTCTCTGGCCCTAATCTTTTTCTTTCAAGGGAACATAAACAACAGCAAGGAAATAGAATAAGAGGAACAAAGTGTCAAAGAGAAAACTTACCACACATACAAAAACAGCAACTAAACAAAGCCCCAGAGAAGAGAGAGAAACTAGTAAACTGACTAAACCCATCAAGATAAAGAGATGCCTAAAGACCAATAAAAATTTATAAACCATACTAAGAAACAGGAAGACATGGGCCGGTCCAATCAACAAACTAAAAACCAGGAGAAGATGCAGAACATGGAACAACTAATCAGAGCTGTCCAAACAAATATCATGAACCAAATTAATGAACTGAAGGAAGAGATTAAGGATATTAAGAAGACACTGGGAAAACATTCTGAAGAAATTGTAAACATAAATAAAAAGATAACATATGATAGTGATGAAAGGCACAATCCAAGAAATAAAAAATACGCTGGAAGCACGTAATAGCAGATTTGAACAGGAAGAGAAAAGAATTAGTGATTTGGAAGACAGTACATCTGAAATCAAACAGATAGTAGAAAAGATAGATAAAAAGATAGAAAAAAAATCCAGCAGGGACTTAGGGATCTGAATGACAATACTAAACGCACAAACATACACAGTATAGGCATCCCAGAGGGAGAAGACAAAGGTAAGGGGACAGAAGGAATGGTAGAGGAAATTATAGCTGAAAACTTCCCAACCCTACCGAGGAAGATGGATGTACATGTCCAGGAAGTGTGGCGCACCCCAAATAGTATAAATCCCAACAGGCCTACTCCAAGGCATATACTTGTCAAATTGCCCAATGCTCAAGACAGAGACTACTGAAAGCAGCAAGAGAAAAGAGAACCATCGCATACAAGGGAAGCTCGATAATATTAAGTGTTGATCTCTCATCTGAAACCATGGAGGCAAGAAGGCAGTGGTATGACATAGTTAAGGTGCTAAAAGAGAAAAACTTCCAGCCAAGAATTCTCTATCCAGCAAAGCTGGCATCCAAAAATGATGGAGAATTCAAAATAGTCACAGGTAAATAGAAATTAAGAAACCTGCCCTTCAAGAAATACTAAAGGGAGTGCTGCAGGTTAAAAGGAAAAAAACAGGAGAGAGAAAGAGAGTTGGAGGAGAGTGTAAGAAAAAATTAAAAAACAAAAAGAGAAATAAAAACAACACATGACATACATAAACCCAAAGAAAATATGGCTAATGTAATTCCTTGACAGTAATAACACTAAATGTTAATGGATTAAACTCACCAGTCAAGAGACACAGATTGGCAGAATGGATAAGGAAATATGACCCATCTATATGCTGTCTACAAGAAACCCATCTTAGACCCAGGGATTCAAGGAGGCTGAAAGTGAATGGCTAGAAACCAACTTTATAAGCAAACAACAACCAAAAAAAGTGTGGGAGTAGCTATGCTAATATCAGATAAAATAGACTTTAAATGCAAAACTATTTTAAGAGACAAAGATGGACACTATATATTAATAAAAAGGGTACTCTTTCAGGAAGAAAGAACAATCATAAACATTTATGCACCTAACTGGGGCACCTTAAAATACATGAGGCAAACACTGGAAAAACTATGTGGAGAAATAGATGACTCTACAATTATAGTAGGGGACTTTAATACACCATTGTCCCCATTAGACAGAAATCTCAACAGAGAATCAATAAAGAAACAAAGAATTGGAATAATACATTAAAGGATCTGGATCTAATAAATATATATAGAACACTACACCCAAATACAGCTGGATATACTTCTTGAGTGCACATGTCTCGTTCTCCAGGATAGACCACATGCTAGGCCACAGAACAACTCTCAATGAATTCAGAAAGATTGAAATTATACAAAGTAATTTCTCTGACCACAGTGGAATGAAGCTGGAAATCAGTAAGGGCCAGAGAACCAGATTAGGCACAAAGATATGGAAGTTAAACAACACACTCTTAGATAAACAATGGGTCAAGGAGGAAATTACAAAAGAAATAGTAACTACCTTGAAACGAATGAAAATTACAACACAACATATCAAAACCTATGGGATGCAGTAAAAGCTGTACTGAGAGGGAAATTTATAGCCATAAACACATATATCAAAAAAGAAGAAAGAGTTAAAATCAAATACCTACCTGCACACCTAGAGGAATTAGAAAAAGAACAATAAACCAACCCCAAAGGAAGTAGAAAGAAAGAAATAACAAAGATTAGAGCAGAACTGAATGAAATAGAAAATTAAAAAACACTAGAAAAAATAAAACCAAAAGCTGGTTCTTCGAGAAGATAAATAAAAATTGACAAACCCTTAGCTAGACTAATAAAGAAAAAGAAAAGATGCAGATACACAAAATAAGAAATGAGGAAGGGGTTATCACCACTGATCCCACAGAAATAAAGAATATAGTAAGAGGATATCCCTTTACTGCACAACTACTCACTTCTACCTTATCACAGATTTTGCCCTTTCTATTTCCTGTAAACTATCTTCCAGACTCTAGTTCTCTGCGTCTGCTCGTTTTGCTTAATTCATATCAGAGAGGTCATGTAATATTTGTCCTTCAATGTCTGGCTTGCTTCACTCAACAAAGGTCCTCAAGATTCATCCATGTTATCCTGTGTGTTAGCACTGTATTATTTCTTAAAGCTGAGTAATATTCCATTGTATGTATGTACCACATTTTGCTTATCCATTCTTCTGTCAATGGGCATTTGGGTTGATTCCAACTTTTGGCAATAGTGAATGATGTTGCTATGAACATTGGTGTGCATATATCTGTCCGTGTCCTTGTTTTCAATTCTTCTGGGTATATACCCAGCAATGAAATTGCTGGCTCATATAGCACATCTATAGTGAGCTTTTTGAGGAACTGCCAAACTGCCCTCCACAATGGCTGTACCATTCTACATTCCCACCAGCAGTGGATGAGGGTTCCCATTCCTCCACATCCTCTCCAACACTTATAGTCCTCTGTTTTTTTAATGGCTGCCAGTCTAAAGGGTATAAAATGATACCCTCAGTGTTGTTGCAAGTAACTATGAATCTTGTCCTTCAAGAGTGAAGCTGGGTGTTTGCCGTGGGCCCCAAGGGGAGGGGGAGGGAGGAGTAGAATAGATGGAAGAGGGGGTATTTATAGGGCAATGGAAGTATTCTGCCTGATCTTGCAATGATTTCAGCAAAAATTTATAAAAGTGTAAGGTCTAAAATGTAAACCATAATGTAAACCATTGAACATGGTTAGTTTCAATTTTTGTACATCAGTTGTAACAAATGTACCATCCACAAATAAAAAGGTTATTAATATGGGAAGGGGGAAAAGTTGGTATATGGGAGTCCCCTATATTCTGTATATGACTTTACTGTGACCTAAAACCTCTTTAAAGACAAAATGAAAAAACGTAAGAAACTGAGGAAGAAATGGAAGAAAATGTCACTGTACAAACAGGACAACAGATATTACAGTGATGAAAAACAAGCGTCAAAAATTTTTTAAATATTTTTCATTTTTTAATATCTCAATTTTTAAATTTTAATTTAGTTTTAATTTTTCTAAATTATTATGTATTTTATTTCTTATGTTTAAACCTATCATTATTATTTCATTTTCCTATTAATTGTATTTGGCAATATTCTTGGCTTCATTTTTGAAGAAGTTTTGGACCACAGAAGGGTTACAACTGTGGCAGGGGAGGATCATTGGTGTGGGGTGTCAGTGATGGGGGATACATAGGAGGAAGTTCACCTGGGAATACATATAAGGTATATAAATGTGTTCAGATATTCATGGGGCATTGTCACAGTGGGTAGAGATTCACACAATAACTGAAAGAATATTGAATCCCTATCCTGGGGAGCTCTGCCACATTCTCTAATGGAACAGCAACAATCTCCCAAGTACAGGGGCAATGACTGGTGAAGAAGGGTGGTCTATTGATGGGCCCTTGATATTGACGACTGTGCTTATGAGCCTTTGCTCTTGAAATTGCAACTTGGCCTAGTGTTGTTGGGTGCCTAAGAGTTATCTCATGAGAGCCTCCATGTTGCTCAAATGTGGCCTCTCTCTAAGCCAATCTCAGCATATAAATGCATTACCTTTCTCCCAGCATGGGACATGACTCCCAGAGATGAGCCTCCCTGGCACCAAGGAATTGCTACCAAGCACCAACTAGCAATAAGACTGGAAAAGGAACTTGAATAAAAGAGGGAAAATGTAAAGACAAATGAGTTTATATGGCTAAGAGACTTCAAAATAAGTCGGGCAGTCATCCCAGAGGTAATGCTTATGCACGTCTCAGCAGGATCTCATAGAATGCCAAAGTAGATATTACGCCTAATAGTGGGGCTCCTGAGGGCTCTGGAGACACCCAGGTCCTACAGTCATGGCAGATAGCTCCAGAGTTTGGTGCCTTGCCAGTGGGCCCTACTTTGGAGTTTGTATGCCCGAGTGGAGCTGGACTCAGTTGTGACTTCTCTATACATGCCTCTTCTGTCTCTTCTATTTGAACCTATAGCTGGTGCTGGAGTTGGTAGGTGTACATTCAAGAGACTTGAATCTGGGCTGTCCTTGTGCCAGCTGGGCCCTGAGCCTCAGCAGAGTTGCAACACCTACTTTCCAGTTCATTGGACTCACCCAGGACAACTAACAAGGAGGTGAGGATGGACAACCACCATACCAAGAAACCAAGAGAGTTTACAACTACAAGCACAAGATTCCCATCCATCAACCATATGGGATTGAAGCCCCCTCTCAATTAGAGGTGGAGTGGGCATCACCATCCTAGAATCCTCAAGATTGGGGAATAAAATATGGACTAGAGTGGACTTACTCATATTCTACTATAGACTTATTGTGATTCTAGTAATGGAAGAAATTATATCGATGTGGAGACAGTAGCCACTGGAGGTGTTCAAGACAGAGAGAGGGAAAAAAGTATAATATGGGGGCACTTTCAGGATTTGGAATTGTCCTGAATGACATTGCAATGAGAGATACAGGCCATTATATAACTTGCCATAACCTACAGAATTGAGTGGGAGAGTGTAAACTACAATGTTAACTATAGGCCATGCTTAGTGGAAATGCTTCAAAATGTGTTCATCAAATGCAATGAATGTACCACGCTAATGAAAGAAGTTGTTAATGTGGGGAAAAGTGGGAGGTGTGGGGAGCGGGGCATATGGGAATCCCTTATATATATATTTTTATGTAACATTTTATGTAAGTATCTTTTAGAAAAAATATATTTTAAAAAAATTATCTTCAATAACATAAAAATTCTCTGTTCCTGTATCCCTCTGACCCCCTTCTTTAAGTGGTTCTTGTTCTACAATACCTCTTTATATTTTTGTATGCCCAATTAAATAGAAATACGTTTCTTTCTTAGGTAAGTGTATTCTGTATCTTGTAGGAAATAAAAAGTAGAGTTACATACCATGAATAATATAATACTGAAATTTGCGTTAACCCCTGTGTTACCTACAAAAGATCTTTATTTCTTCATAGAGCTGAAAGCTACTATCAATTGTACTTTCCTTTGTTGTTGTTGTTTTTTACAAAAAGACCCCTGAAAAATGTTTATTGCTCTACTACAAGCCGCAACAATGACAAGTGAGTGTCTATAAACACTTCTAAGTCGTCAGATGGGGCGATAAGACCAAGACATGCTCCCCCACTTAGAAAGGACTTGTTAAAACTGAAGTTCACAACTTCTGCCATATTCTCAGGCAAAATCAGTACAGAGACAAAGCCGACAGCTATGGGAGGAAAAGGGATATGTCTGATCACATCTTTGACAATCCTTTGAAAAGAAAAATAAAAAAGAGTAGTGGTTGTCCAGTGCTGGGGTGGGGGAAGGGGAAGCGGGGGGACTGGTGATGGGTAGGGGTTTCCTCTTTGTGGGGTATTTGAAAATGTTCGGGAATTATGTGGTGCACATGATGGTCGCTTGCAACTCTGAATATATTTTCTGAATTATAACTCTAAGAAGGTGAATTTTATACGATCTGAATTATGTCCTAATTATACCTAAATATAAAGCTGTTAATTGAAAAAGAAGCTACAGCAAGGGGAGAGAGGGCAGGCTAGCATACCTAGGATGGGGAAGCCGCACTGCTGGACGCGGGTGACGCTGTCACACAGCCTTGCTCGCTCTCTGTCTCCCCGTCTCTCTCCCGTTCTCCCTCCTAGCCTCCCTCCCTCTCTGTCTCCAGCAGGAGGTTTGGCCAAGGGGACACAGCAGATGGAAGTTGCCTGGCACCACCGTGCACTCTTGCTGTAATGCAGAGACACGGGAACGGGTGCACCTGGCCGGCAGCTGTAGCTCGTCGTTAGCCTGATGATCAAGTGTTTTACCTGCATTTCCCAGACGAGGCGCATAAAGCACCAATTTAAAACGTTACAAACATCGAGTGTCTCGTGTGCCTCGTGCACAAGTCCCCCGTGCTTTCTTCTAAGCATTTTGTGGTTTTCCGTTCTCTGGCTCAAGTATACTTCAGGTGTCATGAAATTTGACACCTTGGGTGCATTCCGTGCACCACAAACATTTGTTGTCTAACATGCTTTGTGAGTATTTAGCCTTCCCGTCCTTTCTGTCTGCATTCAGTGCACGATGCTTTACTGACTTTTCCTATAAACAACCTGTCATATTTAACTTGATGTGTCCTCCTTATTTGTTTCCTCCTCTTATTTTCCATGCAGAATCGAATATTCTTAAATAGTGCAACCAACACTCAGTTCAAGGTCAAGCTGTCACTCGGCCTGGACGGGCCACGCCTGAGTCTCTTTCAGATGGACATTTGGTGCCTCTAGAAGAGAAGGCGAGCTCCATCCCTTCTGTGGACGAGGCCCCAAACGTCCTGCTTCCTTCTGTCGTGGATCTCTCTGACATCAGGGTCTGTCCCAGGTCCTTTGGAAGCTAAAGCCCCTCCAGGTCAGTCCTGCTAACGGCAAGCTCCGCACTGAGGGAAAAGGCCTGGACCCAGGCCCTTGGGGACCCCAGGGAGCTTGAGGGCAGAGCCGAGGACTGGGCCCTCCCTCGGGGTCCACGCTTCGGAACTGGCTGTGGTTCTCTGTGGTGGTCTCAGCTCCCAGCAGGCGGCCACCCACCACGGCTAAGGTTTTCCAGGTTCCAGCAACCTCCCCTTGGCTCTTCAATCCCAGGCCTGGGGGCTTCTCTGCCGCTCACCTGTGTGCTTGGCCACCCCCGTTGCTTTCCCTTAATTCTGACCACAGCTGTGGGACCAACCTCTTCCTCACACCCTCCTCACTCACCTCTTATGGTGCTCCGTCTCTTTCATAACAGGTCCCTTGATGACACTGAAGCCAAATACCAGCTGGTTTTCTGCTTTCCTGTTACTTTGCAGTGACCAGACAGGTGTATGTGTTTTCATTTGGCCGTGTCTGGGCACACGGTGCTCTCTGCAGATAAAACTGTCATGTTGAGCCAGGTCGCTAACCAGTATCCTCCTGCATGTTGCAAGCAATCAGATTGCTCTTTTCCCCAGGCTGAGCCGCTGGTGTAGAGGAAAGCTGGAGGCATCAACCAGGATGGGACTCACGCAAAGTCCGCACCGGAGGCTCCGCAGCGCTCCTGAGCAGCTGCCCTTCAGAACGTGCCAAGCGACACCTCAGGAGCCCAGCTCCTGCCACCGTCTAGCTCTGCCATCTTCCACGTGGCTTCCAAAGTCTCGGAGGAAGGGAGAGAGCGGGGGCCGCACCTGAGCACGTCCCACCTTCACCCTCCACCGGCACTGATTTAGCAAGCAAAAACACAGGAATTTCAGATACAAAGCATGGGGACGTTCCAGTCCACATTGAGAATAATTCCACACCACCCTAACGTTGCACGGGCATTCGAATACTACATTTTTTTTCATTGTTTCTCTAAAAGTCAAATTGAGCTGGCTCTTCTGTTCTTTATCTGACAGCACTACCCGTACTCTTTTTTGCCAGAACTAGTCACCTGGTCCCACTGGGGGCTGCAAAGTGTGCTGGGGGCTGGGAACTGTTCCTGGACCAGCTCCACGTATCAGAAGGCGAGTATAAAGCTCAGTTCAGCCAGCCGCCTGTGCGGCACGCGTGTGTGCATGATCCTCGCCTCCCGGTTACTGAAAAGTAAACCCACTGATTAAGTCCGAGCGCGGGCACAGGGCCTGGCACGAGTCACAGCCCCCACCCCCTGAGGGGCCCATCCACATTGTGGTCCGTGGCACTGGAGGCCCCGTCGTGAACCAGAGGCTGGACAGAGAAGCCATCGCTTGTCCCTGCCTCTCTCTCGGCTGTTATGATGAGTGAGTGCTTGCTGAGCCCGCCCTCCTTGCTGGAAGTCCACAGGGCTTCCTAAGTGAGGCCCTGCCTTACAGACCGCTCGCTGCAGCAGGGAGTTGTGGTTGCCCCACCCCCAGCAGCCATCCCAGCCCCCCTCCTCATGTCAAAGCCCTTCTCCTCCTATAGAGAGTGGAAATTCCAGAGACCCATTTTTGAAGCCTCTTTTCAATCTAGGGTGCAGATATTTCCAATCCTGGCCAGCGGGACTGAGGAAGCCTGCTTGGTGCATCTGGGTATTGTCCTTATAAAAAGAGAGAGCGAGAGGACAGAGACTGACTCTCTTTGTTCTGCTTTTGTGTGATTTTGTCTGAGTACTGGCTAGTTGGAGTTGTGGCAGCCATTTTGTGACTATGAGGAAAACACAAAGAGAATCACAGAGCCCTGACCTCACCGAATCAGCTACCAGCCCTGGAACTATCTGCTCTATGTTGGGTGAGAAAAGCAGTTCCTATTGTTGAAGCCTCTTTTACCTGGGCATTCTGTTATTTGCAGTCAGGTGGGAGAGATTCTCAGGAGTCCCCCAGGACACTCGGGGATTTCCTGACTTCCATTCTTGGATGTCTCTGGGTGACCGTTACCACTTTGGAATAAACGCCCTTTACCTGGCTGCTTTCGTGGCTCTGGAGAGCCCTCCCTAGCTCAGCACCACACAGCCACCCCTGACGCCGGGAACCTAGCGAGCCAGTCCTCTCCTCCGGGCCTTGGGCTCTTCACCTTCTTCCAGGGGACATCACAGCCCCTGACGCCTAGAGCTGCATGGAGGAGCCCGGGGCTGCTCCACCCGAGAGCCGGGGCACCTCCCGACACCTGCAAACAGCTCCAGGCCGGCCTTCCCCATCCTGCTCCCCCAAGAAGCCACTGGGTTTGCTGACCCCTCCTACGGCGAATCTCTCGTTCCCCTTATTCGTTTTTGCCTGACACACAATGCTTCACCTCCCCGTGGGTTCGTTAAACTCCAGTCTCCCCATCATCCCTCTTCTCCAGAAGAACGGTGTCAGGCCTCTTTGCGACAGAGGAGGCAATGGTGTCCCTAAAGGAGCAGGCGATTGACTTTGCCCACGTCATCTCCAACGTTCGCTACCTTCCACGTCGGTTGATTTTTGTCTTTCAGCACCTCTGTGCACAGGTGGAAGAAGTAAGTACAGCTACTTAATTTTCAGTCAGTTGCAAAGGGCAGTTTGCAAAGGTTAGCCATTTCTTCTTGCCAGAAAAAAATTAAAACCACCGGAATCCAGAAACTTGCCAGGCATGTGCCGAGGACTGGTGGCCGTCTGGGGAAGATGCCCACACATGACATAAGCCGCTTCTTCACTGTACGGTGAGCCCTGGGCCGGGGGTGCTTATGTACCAAGCATGCCCGTGATGGTCAGGAGCCATGGGCAAGGACAGCGTGCAGAGAATGCAGCAGGTTGCTGCGTTTAGGGGAAGCCTTCCTGAACTGCCTTTGGAGAAAGCCACTGAGCCTTCTAAAAAGGAGAAGGCATCTGACACCCAGAAGCAATTCTTAGAGCACGAGGACAAAGGGAATTCAGCGATGCCGTGTCGAGGGAGCCTGAGAAGGCGTGTGATTCTGCGTGCTCAGCTCAGACCGAGCTGGAGAGCTGGTGCTGGTTATGCCACAGCGGCCACGTGAGACGTGCCGGCAGGCACTGCTGCACTGGGCAGCGAGCATCCTGCACTGATGCCAAAGACTGCGTGCCCTGAGCACTTTCGTTTGTCCCACTTCGGGTCACGGATGTATGGACCACAAGGCAGGAGATACCCGTGCTAATTTTGATGAAGGTAACAAACCATGGCAAAATGAAAAATGGGAAAGCCATTGGCTTCACAGGCATCGGTGAACTTCTTAAGTGATGAAATTACCGCCATGCAAATGCCTTCTTGCTCATTCCTGCAGCCCTAATTAAAATGTGTCTTAGTTTTGGATCTGAGACCACAGGCTGTGAAATTACTCGTTGTTGCATTTGGTTCCTGCTGGCTGCCTGCTGACGACGGGGTAGAGTGTCACAGGGTGGGCACACGGTAACAAATGTCAAGGAGCACTTTGCCACGCCCTGCGTCCAGTGGTCATGCCATTGCCAAGCTCAGGAAAATTACCTCCCAAATGCCTCTCTGGGAGGAGAGACGTCAAGGAATGAAACGCAGCCCGAGCTTGAGGCCATCCCTTCACGGCCATCTTAATTTTACCAGACACATCGATTGGCCACCAAAAAGGTTAATAATAGGAAGCATCCGTCCACAAATGGCTCATGAGGGCGCCAGTTGGGCTGGTGGTACCGGTGACTCAGTTTACCCATGGTGGTGGCCATGGACAGCAAGTGTGTGGGAAGGAAGGACGGCATTACGAAAGCATGGTCTAAGCTTCTCTTGATGAGCGTTGCTTTACCATGTTGGAGGAGCACATTAGGATTTCTGGATAATGAGATGGCTCTGTCTTCACGCGCAGCTGGGACTCGGGGGACCATCACCAGGTGGGAACCGAGGAAGAGTGGGGGGAGGCTCTGGAGTCAGGGAGTGCGTGCCGGGGGCCTGCGCGCCAGTCTTTTCCACACTGCCCTTTGCCTTGGGAAGCTGGCCTGGGGGCTACCTCAGTGGGTCCCCTTGCGCCCCGCTTCCATCCAGGGTCAGCCAGTGAGCGGCCCCGGGGGCAGACCGGGGGGAGCTGCCTCCTCCGCCCGACTCTCAGCGCCACCATCACAGGCTACCCCCCCCCCCAGACCTGGGGGTGCAAACGCCTCACCACGACAGCCCGGGGCGCAGAAACGTGCCTCTCTCCTCAGACCAGCCTTCCTCTGCCAAGAGTTTAGTTAACTTCCCTCACGTTAGAGCGCATCATCTGACTCCTGTCAGGGTGCGACTGCCCTGCACAGAGAAAGGAGGAAGAGCGTCGGGGGCAGAGGGGACAGGGGGAAAGGGCAGCGAGAGAAGGCGGTGGGAAGAAACAGACGCGGTCACCATTTCTTGGAGCTTTGACGCTCCTCCTCAGTCTGGTGCCTCGCTGGTGGCAGCTGTAAGTGGTGATAAATCAGTACAGTTTCCTCTTCGGTCAAGCGAGGTGATGTGTGGAAAAGGCTGATGCTGCTGCCAGGCAAAGGGCAACTAGGCAAGTCAGTCACTGTGAGGAGACGGCCATCCTGGCCCACACAGCACCGGCGCGGCCCGGGCGCTGAGGAGGGGGCAGCCTGCCCGCACCCCGCCTTCTCGGGGTGCAGAGTGGACTTTCACGGACAGCGCCTGAGCACCTGCTGCAGTGACAGGCACCGCTGCCTCAGAGGACAGGGGCTGCGAGGCAGCGGCTGGGAAGTGGCGGCCTCTCTGGAGGGCCGCGAGTTCAGGCAAGGCCGCGGCCCGAGCACCGCCTCGTTGCCTTCTCTGCACTTACGGTTCGCGTTCTGCCCGCTTCTGAAGAAACTGACTTTTAAATCTGGCGGATAATGAGCTGTTGCCTGGAGGTCGGGCCGAGGTCATCCCTCAGAAGCTATTTTCAACAGAACTTAGGTTAATGTGCCCTGACGTCCACGTTTTAGTACCTGGGACTGCGGTAAATGAAGCTCTAAGTCTATGAACCTGTGTGTGTAAAAGAGCCAAGACGCTCTCCAAATAGATACTTGCAGCCAAAATCCCAACAAGTTTCATAAAGACATAGACTATTCTAAAAGGTATACGGAAAAAACAAAGGAACTAGAAGAGCTAAAACAATTTTGAAAAGAAGAAGTAGGACGCATCAGTCCATCTTATCCCAAGGTTTATTTTTAGCTATGGTAATCAGGACTGTGTGGAATTGGGGGGATATATAAATGAATCAATGGAATAAGTCCCGGGAAACACCACACAATTATTGACAACTGGTTTTTGACAGTTTTACTGGGATATAATTCACATATGATACAATTCACCCATTTAAAGTGTACAATTCAATGGTATTTAGTTTCTTCACAGATATGTGCAACCATTAACGCCATCAATTTTCATCAGCTCCCCCCAAAAAACTGCACTTTAGCTGTCACCCCACTGCCCCCTTAACCCACCCAGTCCTAAGCAACCGCTAATCCCCTTTCTCTATGCATTTGCCTGTCCTGGACATGTCCTCTAAGTGGACTCGTGAGGCGTTGTCTTCTGTGATTGGCTCTCAGCGTAATGTTTTTAAGCTCTGTCCATGTTGTAGCGTGTACCCGCAGTTCATTCCTGTTCTCGGCCGTTCGGATGGATGGACCGCATTTTGTTTATCCATCATCTACTGATGGACAATTGGGTTACTTCCACTTTTTGGCTCTTCTGAGTAATGCTGCTATAAATATTTCCTTACAAGATTTTGCATGGACATAGGTTTCCATTTCTTTTAGGAGTGTGTATGTATAGAATTGTAATTGCTAGGTCTTTTTAACCACTTAAGGATCTGCCAAACCATTTTCCAAAGTGGTTACACCACTTTAAATTCCCACCAGCAGTGTAGGAGGATTCTGCTTCCTCCAAATCCTCACCAACATTTGTTACTCTCTGACTTTTTAATTCCACTCATCCTAGTGTATGTGAATTCGCATCTCTTTGTGATTTTGATTTGCATTTCTCTAATAATGGTGGTCATCTTTTCTTATGTTTATCAGTCATTTGTATATCTTCTGTTGAGAAGTTGCTATTTGTATCCTTTGTCCGTTTTTTAAATTTGGGTTGTTAATATTTGTCTTTGATTGTTGAGTTGTAAGAGTTTGTTATGTATTATAGATAGAAGTCCATTATCATATATATGATTTGTAAATATTTTCTTCTCTACTGTGGATTCTCTTTTCACTTTCTTGACTGTGTCCTTTGAAGCATGATGTTTTTTTTATTTTGGTGAAGTCCAATTTAAATATTTTTTTCTTTTGTTACTTGTGCATTCATAGCCAAATCGGAGGTCATAGGTTTACTTCTATCATTTTCTTCTGAGTTGTATAGGCTCAGCTCTTACATTTAGGTCTTTGATCCATTTGCAGTTAATTTTTGTATGTAGTATGAGGTAAGGGTCCCGCTTCCCTCATTTGTATGTTGCTCTCCAGCTGTCCCAGCACCTTTGTTTAAATGGCGATGATTGCCCACTGACTGGCTTAGAATCCCTGTGGAACATCAGTCGGCCATCAACACTGGGGTTTCCCTGGACTCCTGTTCCGTCGATCCATGTCTCTCTCTAGTCTTGATTACTTTTGCTTTTCTGTAATTTAGAGATCAGAGATTGTGTGAGTCCTACAACTATGTTGTTCTTCAAGATTGTTTTGGCTTCTCCAGGGCCCTTGCAATTACATGTGAATTTTAGAATCAGTGTGTACGGTTTCCGTAAGGAAAACAGCTGGCAAGTTCGCTCTGACAAAGTGGGATTCGACTCCAGGTGCCTCAAATCTCTATGATATATTGCCTCCTTTTAAAATTTCACATACATGATGGGACAGATAGTAAAATCCATATTTTACAAATCAAAAAACTGAGGTGTTTTAGTTTGCCAAAGGGCTGCCAATGCAAAGTACCAGAATGGGTTGGCTTTTATTACGGGGATTTTTAACTGGGGCAAAATCTTACAGTTCCGAGACCATGAAATGTCCAAATCAAGGCACCATCAGAGATGCTTTCTCACCAAACTCAGCTACTGGTGATCCTGGCGCCCTGTGAAGATGGCTGCCCGTCTCTGCCGCGGTCCATGCCTTCCCCTCCAGAATCTACCGTCTCCTGGAGCTCAGCAGTGGGCAAACAGGCATAGGGCATGTCTCCTCAGCCGTGGGCTGCTCCGGGGCCCAGCCCCTCGGGAGCCTCTTTCCCTGCCTCCGTGCTCCGCTGGTTCCAGGCTCTGGGACTTCTCTCAGCCTCTCGGGGCTTCTCTGCTTTCCTGCAGTGCTCTCTCTCTCACATGCAGGATCGACGATGGCGCCTTCCTTTCTTCCTGCATCTCTGTTTATACTGGACCCAGCAGGAGGGTGAAGGCCCAAGCTGGCTCACACCTCACTGACATGGATTAGCTCACAAACAACCTTTCTCTTTTGGGGATTCATAAAAGAACCTCAAACTGTCACGTGAGGCAAATAAAAAGTAATCATATCGCAAAAAGACACGGTCGAAGACCAAGTCCATTTTCTTTGATTCTTCAGACGACCACTCTTCTAAAGTTCAGCTTCCTCTGGATTGGCCGCCCTGGAAAGGGAGAGAAAGAACAAGTTCTCTTTACGGATGGTATCGAGTCTGTTCTGTGTGCCAGCCGCTGTCTCAAACTGTTTGTCATTTAATCCTCACACACACCTGAGTTGGGCAATATTATTATTTCTGCTCTGCAAATGAGGAGACTGAGGTAGAGAGAATTTGGTTCCTTGCCCAAGGCTACAGCACTAATGGAATCGCTGGGGGGAGATGGGGGGTGGAAGGGGCTCCTCCTGCCTGAGCCAAGCCTTAGCTGCCCACTCCCAGCTGTCCCGGACGACCGAAGTGGGGCCACCTTTAATCAATGATTCTCAGGCTTCATCGCCGTCCCCCAGTTCTCACGCCCCGGGCCACCTCCTTCCTTTGGTGGGCAAAGCATTTCTGAGTGGGAAGAGTGTCCCTCCACGCGGAGCCGTCCCCTGAGCTCGCCAGGCCTCTGCTGGTGACTGTGGTTACTGGGGCATCCGTCTTCCGGCGCTGCCTTCAGTTCTCAGGTCCCGTCACCGCTGTCACTGAGTGACGCCAGGTCCCATGGCTTAACGTGAGCCTAAGGGGAAATGTTGTTTCCCAGGTCACTTTAGAAGAAAGCACCTTCATTTTCATGCCTGTCTTCTAGGCTTATCTCCTCCTCCTCCGGGAAAATAAATCTGCTCCTTGGAGCTCCACTCCAGGTAGCAGCGGGTGGGGCCACATAGGCAGAGCCTGGCCGGGACGTAATGTGAAATATGGGCCAAGATAAGGGACGAGATGGCGGTGGGAGGCCTGGAGCCGACGCCACAGCTCTCCCTTATCAGGGGCAGCACCTGACAGGCACATCGTTCAGGGAGTGCCCTGCGTGATCTGCTTCCTTTCTGTCCCGCACGTGCAAGACATCTCGGAATTGTGGCATCAGTCAGCACCTGGGAAATGTAGAGTGAAAATCGCCACCAAGCCAGATTTGGCCAATGTCCTGTCTGTCCATTGCTCAGTTGCCACTTTGTTTTTCGGCATTACATTTTGGAGATGCTCTTATTAGAATTCAAACGAACATCGCTTTAATTTATTGTAAAATATCACATTTCGTTGTCAAAAGTAAATCTTAAAAATCACCTGCAAGTCTACCACTATACGTAGAACATTAACACGCTTTTGTTGATCATCCGTCTCACGTGCTCTCTCTCTCACACACATGCACATGCACACATAATCACAGACACTAATTCAGAAGTCAAGGTCAATCTGACCTTTGAGATTATGTAAAATTAGCCAGTTAGCTGAGTCTCTTCTCCCACATCTCAGAAAAGTTCAATGTATTTCCCCAACATTTCTGTGACTGCTTGTGGAATTATATTCTTTCTTATTCATCCATCCATTCGATCAACAAATAATCACTGTATACCTTCTCTGAGCCAAGAACTGTTCCAGGAACTAGGGATACCGAGGTGGGCAAGGCAGACAAAATCCCCTTCCCAGGAAGCGTCCATCTGGAAGACGCTTTTCCGGTCACACGTGACTCTGTGTCCCCCAGATGGTCAAGTAATTAGGTGGAGCTTTGTCTATTAACGTTTTAGATTTGAATCTCTTACAGCCACACCCCAGAGCTCAAAGAGGAATGGAAGTTCTAGAAAGTTCCTGAAGCTAGGATTTAGACCAGCTTCCATGAGCATTCATTCGCCTCTTTCCTGCTGCTTACTGGTCTACCAATAATCAGAGTAATGTTTTTTTACTGCCTGCATGAGTGTGATTGGGATTCTTTATTTTTCCCTGCATGTATGTTTGTATTGGTTTTCACTGAAATACGGATTTTTCTACGTGTCCTGGAGCGAGCTGGGTGTGCATTCCTCATATTTATGGGGACGTTTGCTGTTGTCCCGGCGTGGTTTGCTTTGCCTGCAAGTGGAATAGAGGAACTCCTTTCATCTCGCTTCTTCCCCTTGGGGGCGGCTGTTTAGTCACCAGAGTTCTCTGCGTCACAGAACTGGCACTTGCTTTCCTAAGCAGAGGTTTAAGGTGGAGATGCCATTACCAGAAAGCTTGTGATGTACCTTCTGCCACGGGCCAGGATTCTCTCTTGCCGATAGATTTCTCTGAGCTGTGTGCTTTCACGGTTTAGTTCCAGGGCTGGAGTGTAATCGTCTCACATCCAGAACTGTTTCCCGTCACATTCCAATAAAGAATATGCTGTATTTGCCTCACCAAAAGTCTACGTTTTTCCTGGCAAAGCCACTTTAAAATCACTTCCAATGTGTAGCTGATATAAAGCGTTGTATTGGCAGAGTTAACAAGGGACCACAAACTGGGCGGCCTAAAATAACAGACATTCCGTCTCTCGCAGTTCTGGGGCTGGACGTCCAAAACCGAGGTGTGGGCAGGGCCAAGCACCCCTGAAAGCCCCTTCACTGCCTCCATCTCCGCTGGCCGCTCTCCTGTGTCTCTGCGTGGCCTCTCCTCTTTCGATAAGGACACAGGCCATTGGATTTAGGGCCCACCCTCATCGGGGCAACTCGTCACCCCACTGCCTTGCTTACATTTTGTCTTTCCCTGAGAAATAGGATGTGCCTCGTGCTGGCATATTTTATAAACCAGCAAGTAAGTGCTTCAGGCTTGATCCACAGGAGAAAGCGTGGAATCCCAGTGGCATGTTTGAAGCCCACGTTTTGCACGGGGCACTTTCTTTTATCCGCACACAGCCCCGAGGGCTGCGCAGGCCTGAGCTGCGCCCCGAGAAAGGGCTGCCTGCACTGAGCCTGGACCTGAGGGGACGGGCAGCCCCCATGTCCCTGTGCCTGAACCCCCCCCCCATACGGAAGTTGTGGTCCATGCTGAGTGCCGCGTTCCTCCTGAGTCTAGATATTTGGTACCGGCCAGGCAGGGGGGCTACGGGACCAGCCCCCAGTAAAAACCCTGGGCACTGAGTTTCTACCGGGCCTCCCACCTGTCCGAGCTCACTGCTGGAGGAAGGAAGCCTGTCCCGTGAGACCCCATGGGGAGTGGGCTCCAGAAGGTCACACCTGGTCTCCCTGACTTCACCCCGCGTGCCTTCTCCCTTTGCTGGGGCTGAATCGGAGCCCTGGGAATGGCGATACGCTGAGTCCCTGGGGCCCCTAAGGGTTGTCTTGGGGACCCCCTTTGCTGCCGTGTGTCATTACCATGGGCAGCTACACAACCCGGGGCGCAGGCTCAGGAGGCAGCGTGGGCCAGGCATCTGCAAGGGGTCCAGCCGGGCAGCCTCCTCCAAGGTCAAAGGAGACGTCCCATCCTAGGACGCAGGGTCGGCTGCCTGGACTTCCATTAGCTCTGCAGGTCTGCTGCGGTCGCCTGTGCGCCGGGGGTGTGTGTGGAGTCACCCAACGGCAGGATCTAGAAAGGCGTAAGGACACTGCACACGGGGCTCTCGCAGCCCGCTGCACCCCACACACGGCTGTGTCGGTGGGCCCTGCACGAGCCCTCCATCTGCGGGGTCGGCAGTCAGAGAGCACAGTCTTCACCCGCCTGCCACCGACGCCAGGACACGGCATTCCTCACGCCCTAACAGTCCTGTCGTTGGGAAGCGTCTTAAAGCCACGGCAGCTGGCAATCGTGTGGTGGTCGGCGACGCGCCGGCAAACCTTACCGTCGGGGTGATCTTAGGTTTGATAAAACAAGGAATTTACTTAGTACACATTTTCTCTCTTATGGCTGTGCAGTTCCTTATTCTAACAAACTCAGGGTATTAAATCCTTTTCTGACAGATGGCAGTAAAAGGTGTCTTGAGGAAGTACTGGCATTTTTTGTTTTTCATAAGTCACAATGTGATCTAGAGTGACGAACTTAAAAAAGAAGTTGCTTCCTCCGTAGAAGCAATTAACATCGGCAATTCTACTAACTTAACAGAATGCGACTAACTCACAGCTTTGAAAGAATGATTTTTGTAGATAGAAGTCTCACCGGGGCTATACAAGATCAAATGATTTTTTAAATGTTGATGCATTCTTATTTCTATTTTTCTTTCTTTGCGTCCCTGCATTGATCAGAATCATGGCTCTCTTCCATCTACTGGCACAGCGTTTCCATCATGCGCAATGAGTTTCTCCTTTTCCACGGCCAGACCCAGAACACAGAACGGGAAATCCCAAGGGCTCGTCGGCTACCCCATCTCTCGGGAGTTGATGCCACATGTAGGGGCAGCTTTGCTTTCTGACCTGGCCTCCAAGACACCCCCCCCAGAGGGCCCCCCCAAAGGACCCGCGTGGCTTCAAAGGAAGTCCACGACCCGCTCTGCCAGCACGCAACGTCGAGTCCTTATCACAGTGCCCCGCTGTGCAACGTGGCAGGAAAAAAACACTTCATTTAGAAGCCATCTCAGCTCCATTAGACTTGTCAGCTCCATATCCTTTGAAATTTTTAACAAATAAAATACAATTCTAAAGTGTGTACAAACCACACAGCTCATGTTTAATTTTAATTACTCATCCTGCAACAATTAACTTCAGTTTCTCATAATTAAGTTAGGCACAAAGAAGCATAAAAAACACAGAAACGCAATAACCCTGTGGGTGTTTAAAGCGCCGGCGCTGGCATTTTGGTTACCAGTTGCTGTGTGACAAACTATCTGAAAACGGTGGAATAAGATCACGATGTGCCGGCGGTTCTCCGGGAGAGGAATGGGGCAGGGCTCTCCCGGGCGACCCTTCTGCCCCGGTGGCATGGCCCAGGGTTGTGTCTGAGACCAGGCTTCCCCGCTCAGCCTCTCTCCCAGCACAGAGACCCCAGGGACGTGGGCTGGCTTTCCCAAGGAGCATGGGGAGGGAAGCTTCCCGGCCTTTTGAGGGCTCAGCCTGGAGCTTTTTGGAGTGTCACCTTTACTGCACACACAGGCCAGCCCAGACACCGGGGGGAATGGCCCCTCTGGATGTAGAGAGGCCAGTCTGCCCATGGAGGTAGACAGATGACGACTGTCTGCCCCTGGTGGCAAACTGGGTACAGAACTCCCTCTCTCCAAATCTCTGATTCAAAGCATCGAATACTTTTTAATAGCTATACCGCTAGCCACCACTAATGGAAAACTGACTCAGGGTAAACAACTTGGAGTATAAGTTTGGGGGACATCTGCCATCCAGGAAGGCGGTGTGTTGGGGAGGGAGAGGTTTGAGGAGGCAGGAGGGGCGGCATGCTGGCTGCTCCCTACCCAGGCCTGGACCCAGAAGGGAAGCCCTGAGCTGACAGGTCTGTTCTGCCTGCCCAGCGTGGGGTGCTCCCGAGTGCTAGTCCACTGCCCTGAGCCACTCCCTCCCCAAAAACCACTTATTCCCAGCCACAGGAAACGCTGGGTCTGGGGTTCGCCTGCGATTTTGACCGACATCCAGGCAACGGCGGAACCAGGACTAACCTGAGGCCTCTTGGTTCTCTCGGGCTGGGGTCACGTCCAGCAGTGGGTGGATTTTCGTGTGCGGTTATGCACAGCATAAGGTGCAGTGCTGATGAAGGAGAAGGTTGTGTGGGGTGAGACCACAGGGCGAGACGGTGGGGAAGGGAGCAAGGGAGAAGAGGAGCGGAGGGCGGCTCCTCCTCGGAGCTCTAGGGAGCCCTGCGCCAGGTGAGAAAAAAAAAAGTCAAGAGAGGAGGTCCCAGTGGACAGAGCTGCCCTGAAGCCTGACCTCCTTCCAGAAGCCAAGGGCCATTTTATATCACTGATGCCCCCTTCAGCCTTTGGGCTGACCTTGGGCAAATCCTCTTCCCCTTCCACCCATAACATATGCTAAGTCAGCAAAAACTATTTCTCCCTTTAAACCTTCCAAGGAAACTGAACTTTGAGGTTTAAATTTTCCATGCTCTTCCATAAGGAGTAGGCTTTGGGTTAGCTAGGCACGGATGCCTCATGGCCTACAAACAAACGTAAGGCACGAGTTAGAAGAATTGACATTTAAAGGAAGGGAGAAATCTCTCTGGAATATGAAGAGCCATCACGGAATTCATTAATTCTCCAAGTGCAACAGTTAGAATCTTCTGAAACTTGGGTCCAGCTGAGGTGGGATTCGCTGTACTATAGTCCACTCACTCCGAGGCCTAAGGGTAATTATGGCTGGACCCTGGGTGCTGAATGGCTTGCTATGGGGTGTGGAATTGATATAGGGGAGGCATATCCAGTGCCTAGGGGGTTTCTGAAGTGATAGTAGACGTGTCCTGAAAAACAAACTAAAACTGAGGAGTGTGTGGCAGCATCAAATCTGGGCCATGTGTTTGTGGGAAATATTTTAAGCTGCTAACGGGCTTCCCCAGCAGCCTCCTGCTGATTTCATTATGAGAGGTGTCTCCTCTGCTTGATCTTAGCAGAAGGGCGACAGTCCCCTGGACACACAGACCTAATCATCAGTGAGCCAGTTACAAGGCCCCTCCCTCCTCAAGGGCTGTGGATAGAAAAACACTTTTTCTCAGGCATTTGTCACAGTCTCTTGGGCTAAAGTCGGTTCCCCAAGCTGTTCTTCTGGATACGTCATAGGCAACAGCAAGCAGAGGTTTACTGCTGTGACTTTCCACTGCAGGTTTGGACAGAAAATTCATTCTGTCAACTAATCAAATATTTTTAAATGCCAACATTCTCTTGCCTATTACCAGCGGTGCAATCCCAGTTTCCGAAGCAATGACCATGTTTGCAAACACCTATCAAAAAACACTTCCCGAAGTTCCTGCAGCATCCTTTTTGAAAGCTGCCGTTGAAAACATGGTGTGGAGGTTTTTTCCCCACCCAAGGTGAATCTATCCTGGAAGAAGTGGATTTCCCAGCTCTTGCACACTCACTGAACAGGTGCTGGCTG
This sequence comes from Tolypeutes matacus, assembly GCA_026826555.1. NCBI lineage: Eukaryota > Metazoa > Chordata > Mammalia > Cingulata > Chlamyphoridae > Tolypeutes > Tolypeutes matacus. Next base: position 1,397,348 of record JAKSZT010054518.1, on the reverse strand, counting down.
GAGAGTGAATCAGAGTCCCCCAGTGGCGTCCCTGAACTGTGGAAGTGGTGGAGGGGACGATGGGGGAAGACTGGAGCTGAAGGCCTCAGTGCCTCCACCTGCAGTCCAAACACTGTCTTCCCACACGTGGCAGAAGGGGCTGGCTCCTACCCCAAACCCACTCTACCCATCACAGGGGCGAATCCAGAGGAGTTTAAAACCGATCGTGGCGCCCCTTACCCTTGCCAGTGATTGGTTCAGAGGTGGGCATGTGACCCGGTTCTAACCAATGAGACATGAAGGAAAATGTGCCCAAAGGTCCCTGGAAAATGTGCCCTTCTTGATAAAAGGAGACACAGAACCTTGGCTCTATCTGGATGGAATGCCTGGAACTTCAGCCACCACCTTGGTAAGCTGAGGATGGAAAGAACCTTTATGTCGAACTGCTATGAAGTAACCTGTAGCCGTTTGGAAGTTTGATGTAATTATGAATTCCAAAAATATAATTGGATCATGCTTGTAAACTGATCTGTTCATCTGGGCATGATTAAGTTAATGATTAAGGCGTTGACTGGGCCACGTCAGTAGGGCGTTGAGCCCCACCCATTGGTGGGGTGGGAATCAAATATAAAAGGCATGGCAAAGGACGGTTTGGAGCAGTTTTGATGTTGGAGTCTTGAGCTGGAGCCCCGGGAAATGAGAGAGCTTGGTCGTGAGGAAGGAGAGAAGGCCCCGGGATAGAGACGAGCCATTCGCCCGAGAGTTCACGGCTGGCCTTGTGGAGAGAAGCAAAGTCTAGAGAGCCTCACAGTCTACAGCTGACCTTGTGGAGGAAACAGAGGAGCTGAGCCCGGAGAGAAACGCAGCCCCGGGAAGAGAGGAACCCAGGAAGCCTGAACCCTGGCAAACACCGGCAGCTGTCTTGCTCCAACACTGGCAATGGACTTTGGTGAGGGAAGAATCTTGTGCTTTATGGCCTGGTAACTGTGGACTTCTACCCCAAATAAATACCCTTTATAAAGACCAACTGATTTTCTGGTATCTTGCATCAGCACCCCTTTGGCTGACTAACACATGTTCTGTAACCTCCCTACCTTGGGACTTCTTGATGTAGGAGATGCTGAATTTCCTTTTCAGGTAGCTGTCTTGAGTTGTTTTTTGTTGTTCTGTTACTTGCTTCTGGAAGCATCCACATTAATTCTCTGTGCTACAATGGATCACAAAGGCCCTTGGCTAGCTGCAAGAGAGCCCGTTTTTGCTCTAAAATGCCAGGCTACAGCACGACCTGGCAGCGAGACAGTGAGGAGGAGGGGTCCGCAGACTGCCTATCTCACCCTGCACTGAGCAACGACGCCGCGTACATCTGCACGCCCGCGTGAAGGCTCTCGCCCACCCGCCCGGGCGCGGGGCCATGCGGTGGTTGGGGAGGAGGGCTCTGGAGCTAAAGCCGTGGTGGCTGATGTCAGCACGCTCACTCCAGAGACCGGTGACGATGGACAGGTGTGATTCAGATAAGACTCCTGAGATGGGGGGTTAGCTTCGATCACCCCCAAGAGGCCCTGTCAGAGGGGGCAGGAAGGCCAGAGGCAGAACCAGGTGTAATGATGGACCAGAGGTTGGGGTGGTGGGTCGGAGACAGAGGAAGGAGACGCGAGCCCAGGAAAGCAGGCGGCCTCCAGCTGGAAAAGGCAAGAAAATGGACTTTCCCCTAGAGCCTCCAGAGAGAACGCAGCCCTGCTGACGCCTTGACTTTATCTCAGGGAGACCATCTCAGGCGTCTAACCTCCAGAGCAGTAAGTTCATAATAAGTTAGTGTGGCTGCCATGCAGCCGCGCTGTGGGAAACGGCATACATCTGAGCTCCAGATTTCTCTCTGTGAAATGAGGATCACGAGAGCAACTCACGGTTCTGTTGCGAGGATTTAACAGGTTCGTAGAAGTGAGACTCTGAGACGAGTCCCTGGCACATAGCAAGTGCTCAATAAATCAGTCTTAACCTCACTTCCTCCCAAAAATCTATTCTACAGGACATCACCAAGCACTTTTCATCTTGCTGAAAGATCTCATGGGGAGGAGATGAAGGGAAGCATTTCTATTTGAGCGGGTTTCGGGAATTGCCCACCTCCCCTCACCGTCTTCTCACTCACTCGCGCCACCAGTGAGCATGCGCCTCATGCCTGCCCGTTTCTCCTCAAATCCAGTGTGGAATGAGCTCTTTGTGCAGTGTAGACCCCACACCGTCACTGAGATCTGGGGCTTCTGGGGCCCAAGAGCCCAATAGGACACGGTGCGAGACAAAATGGAGAAATCCCAGCCCAAAGGGAGCATCCGAAAGGCTCCAGAGAGGCGGGGGCCAGTCCGCTGAACAAACGTGACCTGAAGGAGAAGAGAGTCCTTTTTATTTATGTATTTATTTTATGAAAGCGCATTTTTATAACTGCACAATATATCCCCTATAGCCCAGGGTTTAATTTAGGGTTCACGGTGTTATAGGGCTCCATGGGTTTTTAAAAATGTTTATTCTAGTAATACGTGTACAGCCTAAAACTTCCCCCTTTTAACCACATTCAAATTTACAATCCAGAGCTGCTCATAAAATTCACTATGCCATGCTTCCTTCGCCACCTTCCACGATGAAGCCTTCGCCACGTGGTCAAGGAAAGGGAAGGGGTGGCAAAATCAGCTGTGCCTGAACTCCCACTTGGAAATCACCCTGAAGACTGGGCGTGAGGAATCAGGACTGGTTTTTAAAATATAGAATGTGAATATTTTATACTGTTGCAATATAGAATATGGATATTTTAAAGAAACTTAAAAAGTAAAGCCAAATGATGCCAAAGGGATTTAAAAACTGCGAGAGGAAAGCAAAGTTCTGCCTGTTTTGGATCCTTTGCTCTTTGCCTTTTGAGTTTGGGGCTCAAGGGCAGTCTGGGTGTGCCAGGAGGTACCCCAGGGTTTAGGACCCCTCCTCACCCCACCCTGGTCCCACCCTCAGCACCCCTGGGGCAGGGGGAGAAGCAGCAGCCCCCAGGCTAAGCATCGAGGCCAAACTTCATCTCTTCTGGGAAAGTCACGTCCTCTTGTGTAAGAGATGACTCCCACTCAGAGCAGAGAGTTTGGGGAAAACAGGTAAAGTTTCCCGTGCCTTGGCCCTAAGCTCGGGGTAAGAAATGCAGCACATGCAAATGGATTCCAGATAACCTTCTCTGCATTGAGGGACAAGGACGGTCCCCTTTCCATCAGGCTCGGCCACTGCCTGGCAGTGTAGGGAATTCACCTCACACTCAGGGTGGCTAATCAGGAAGAAAATGCTTCCTGGCTCTGCTAATTGATGTCAGCCCCGTGTATCATGACACGTCGCCTTCTCCCTGGGGTAGGAGTCCATTAGTTTTGGGCCAACTCTCGGGAACTTTTGCAGCCCCGGAGTTGAAGTATCAGCATGTTCACCGTTGCCAGGTGAGGAAGGAGGGTTATTGATTTCCCTCCAGGAATAGAAGGGAAAAAATGCTTCTGCATTACCATGAGAACCTCAGAATATTAATCCACTTTTCCAGCCAAGCAAAGGATACAGGCAGGGACCACAATGCAAGTGTGAAAAATATGTGCATCTTAACCAGACCCCGAGTCTGCCTTCCCGTGGCCGCCGCTTATTCCCTAAGCTTCACTCTCCAGCAAGCCTCCCTGCTATCTCTCCTTGCAGACATGCACATGAATTATTCAGAAGTTTTGTTTCCTTCAGCTGTCCTGGACATGGCCTGTTTTTCCTGCTGGATCCCTCAGAGCTGTGGACAACTTTGGGGAATATTTAGGCAGAAGTGCGTTTTCTGATAGAACCTAAGCCCTCTGATTTTTTTCGGTGGGCTCAGGAGGGTCTGATCTTGGAATCTGAACTTCTTGACTTGGAGTATTTAGTCCACCCACCAAAGGAAAGTCAGAGATCTTAGGAACTAGAGGGGAGGGGGGGAGAAAGAAGGGGTGGAGGAAGGAAGGGGGAGGGGAGGAAGGGAAAGGAGAGGAAAGGAAAAGAGAGACGCGAACTCCAAAGGAGAGCAGGCTGCTTGGACCAGACACCTGAAAAGGAGCTGTCGGTTGTACGTGAACCTGTCTTCGTAAGACAGATGAGCCCCCCCAAGCACTGTGGCCAAGGCCACGTGTGGGAAATCCACATCAGGGAAAGGAGGGCCACCTGTGACCAGAGACGGCCGTCAGCTCTCTTCCCAGGCTGCCCTCAGCCCCAGGCCTCGCCCTCGAGCCGGGCATCCTCCCCTGGGAGCTTCTTATGGGCATGAGGGCAGGACCTCCTGCTAAAGGACACGGTGGTATTGTGAGCTGTGCGTGGCCTCGACTCACGTGGCCTCTTCTGTTTCATTCTGCCCGGCTCGGAACCACAGCCACCCAGTCGAGTCATTACCGCTCGAGAACACTCGCCTCTCCACCCGGACCCCTTTCCCTTGCTCTCGTCCTTCCAGAGGACCTTGACTTTCTCTTCCACATCACAGAATTAGAGGAATGGCCAAAACCAAGCTGCACCCCCCCTCTGTGCCCCTCAACGCAGTGACGTAGTGTAGAGTGGACCCCTAAGCTTCTTAGGGCTTTGGCATGGACAGCATCTCCCGCTCAGGTAGACTCAAAATCAGAGGTGACACTGTGGGTGTGTGGGTGTGAGTGTAGGTGTCAGGGAGCAGGGAGCGTTCCAGAAGGAACTGCCACTCGCTAGGTTAAGTGACACCCAAACTGCGGGGTCCAAAACAGACCCAGATTTACTCCGTGCAGAGCTGATGCATTCTCAGGCCATCAGCGCCACTGCGTTCCCCTCTCAGGGCAAATGCACACGTTAAACACGCTTATTTAAGTATCGCGCTGACCCCCCAAAAGTGACTCTAATGCAAGGAAGTTGAGGCTCAGTGGCAAGCCAGCGGGGAGGTTTGTGGAGGGGAATTTTGGACATGCCTGAGATGATGCCAGAAATTCATCAGCAACATTTTTTGTACTGGAAGAGGGGTGACTCTCCCTGAGGTCAGGGCTGCAGGCAGAGCCGTCCTGGCCTGGTGCCCTTGGGGTGGGCGGCCTCCCACGTTCCCTGTGCCTCGGGCTCGCCTTGCCCACTCTGCTCCCGGGCACTGCAGAGCGAGCCTGTGTGGCCGCATTCCTCCTCACGACAGCAAGGCGAGTTCCAGTCTCCTCCTGGCCCCGTCAGCAGTGGGACAGCGGGGTGCAGAGGAGGCAGCCACTCACCCGAGTTCTCCACCTCTAGGAGCAGACCCAGGACTTGGTCCCAGGCAGTGAGTGCCGGGGTCCGGGGTCTGAATCCCTGGCTCTACCTCGCCCCTGCCCCTCCACGCGCTCCCTGGAACCTAGACAAAATGGCAGGGAAACGGGCCGACTGAGATTTAGGGACCCCCAACAGAAATAAGAGGATTTAATCAAGTTGCATTTCTCACTCCTGAACTGGGGGACTGAACTGCTCTGAGTGCCAATCCCCGGGTAAGTCCCGGAGCAGGGCAGGGCCACGTGGTCCTTTCCCACCCTTGCTTCCCTGCCCGGGGGTCCCTGGATAAGCATCTCCTCTGCCCCTTCCTCTGGCTCCCCTTGCCCCGTCTAATGGTCGCCATCTGTTTATGGCCACAAGGTCTGTCTCCATCTAAGTCACAATTAATCCCCACCACAAGCTTATGAGGCGAGAATTGTGATCTCCCCCTTTGCAGAACGGAAAATTTGGGTTCCGAGATATAAGGGAAACTGCCCAAAGTTTTCAAAATAGTTCAGTGGCCAACGAGCCGCTCAGTGCCCAAGTGGTTTGGGGCAGTCTTGATCCTAACCTTCTCTGCCCTCCCTTGCCCTATTTCCTCCCTCCTCTCCTCTCAGTCCCCCACTCCTGGTCCACAGCATGGCTGCCCTCTGAAAGAACGTGCATATTCTTACCTTTTAGTAAAGGAAGATGAGGACTGCATAGGGGAAGGAAAGACAAGGAGAAGGAGGAGGGAGTTGCATCAGGACTCTTCTGGAAGCCCTGCAGCTGTGGCTCTGTGCACAGGCAGCTCCAAACCACATCCTGGCAAGAAAGTTGAACCATCGCTAGGCAAAAACCTTTTTACTTCTGTTGTGCTCTGCCTCTTCCCGGCCGCGTAGTTGAAGGGACAGTGGTGGGCAGGAGCCACTCTCAGCAGCAGGTGCTGAGAAACCAGAAAACTTCTGCTGCTTGCAGACACCCTCCCAGCGTCTCAGCCACCCCCGCCCACATCTGCGGCGCCTCGTGGTCTGTTCCCCCACCTGGAATAGGAGAGGGGACGTGGCTGCTGCTGGGTCGACCTGTGCCTGCTGGCTCCTGTCCCTCTTGCCCTAACAGGCCCTCCACTTCCCTCCAGGACCCCGCCCCACCCTACGCCCAGTTCACGGAGCCTGGGCGGCTGAGACTCCCTATTCTAAGGACAGAGGTGGGGTCGGGGTAGAAGGTCAAGACCCACAGCCCCCGGCGCTCAGTGGTGGGTAACGGCCGCCCGGTGGTCCTCTGCAATGATCACCCTTCCCAGGTTCCAGGAACCACGCCCTCCCCTTCCCCTAGAGCTAGGTGGGAGAGCCCCTCCGCTCCTAGCCCACGAGCTACACTGCTTCTTTGGTTTCCCTCAGTCCTTGTACACAGTCCCTTTGTAAAACTGCCTCCAGACCTCGCGTCTGAGTGCCCGTCTCCTGTCTGCTGGTGCCCTAACTGACACAGGTGGGGAAGGCACGACACTCCCCCCGCCTCCCTCATGCGCCAACAGTCCTGCCTGCAGATCCCCCAGCGAGCACGACCACAGCTCTCTGCACGGTGTCTGTGCCTCATGCGTGTATGTCAAAAGCCGTGACGGAGAGGATTCCATTTCTTCAGGGAAATCTGAGTGGGGAGCCCTAAGAAAGGCTTGGCCTTCTCTACTGTGGAAACAGCCGGAACCCCTGTCCAGCAAACCCTCTGCCCTGTAAGGCAACGTCTGCGTGACGCCCCTGGCACCACCCCTGCTTCCGTTTCCCCCATCCTCAGTGCTCAAAACAATACATCTTCCTCCATGAGCAGTTGATGACATTTGTCAGCCAAGTCATTAAAAGCAAGGAAGATTGGTCCTTCTAAGAATCCATGAGTTCTGTCTGTGGATTTTATGCCTTCCTATACTAGCAGAAACAGGCAAATGGAGGGGATAACTGGCTAGCACGTTTTCTATGAGCATTTTTATGCAGGAATTTCCCTTAGCACCTTGTTTATTTAGGACAGAAATCACAGTCCAGGAGCCAGAAGAACTCATAGGCCCACAGATTTTTTAAAAGCTTATTTAGTGCTTTAAAGAAACTGAATTAGTGACAAGCACATTTGCACGGGGACATTTTATCTGAAATTCCAGGTCCGGGGTTTCTCTTGAAACCTCGGATGACTTGACTACTGGGTCTCCATTCACAAAAATTCACTGGAGCTGGATACTGGCTGCCCTGTAGCCAAGGTGGGTGCATGCCAGTTTGCCACAGTCTCCACCTCTCTTCATAGTCTGATGCCCAGCCCGTTTTATATATTTGTTTTGTCCAACTGGCCTGTTGAGATCTGAGTTTGCAGCCTCTGTTTTACGAACATCCTATTCAACAAATCTGTATTGAGCCTGTAAGTTTAGCCAAACACCACACTGGGTGCTGGGGATCCAACAGTGAACTAAACAGACGTGGTCCTGACCTCAGGGGGCTTGTATCCAAGCAGGCAAGTTTCCCGCGTGATGTGATGGGGCCCACAATTTAACTTCTGCAATAGCATCGCGAAGGTTTGGGACCTGGAGTTTATGTGCTCGTGCGTGTGGCGTTTCACTTCTTGGCGGCAGAGGCTGCATTTGCAGTCACGATGGGAAGTTAGCCCGTCTGGGTTGTATTTGAAGATTCTTTCTGGTCTCTGGAATGTTGCCTCCATGAGTCCACAGTTCTGTGGGTCAGAAGTCCAGGTGGGCTTGGTGGGTTCTCCACTTAGCATCCCAGAGGGCTGAGGTCGAGGTGTCAGCCAGGCTCGGGGAAAGGATATGCTGCCTACTCACCCGGTTTGTTGGCGGAATTCAGTTCCTTGCAGCGGAGGACGGAGGACGCTGGCTTCTTGCTGGCGGCCATCCAGGGGTTACGCGCAGCCCCTCACGACTGCCCACATCCCTTGCACGTGGCCAGCCACATCTTTAAAGCTAGGAATGCTGTGTAGAATCTTCCACGTCTCTGCTACCAGCCAGAGAAAACTGCTTCCCAAGGGTCCATGTGATTAGTTAGGCCCACAGGGATAATCTCCCTTTTGATCAACTCAAAGTCAAAATTCTATTTGCCATGAAATGGCTATGACATCTCATGGTATTCACAGCCTGGGGATTAGGCTGGAAATTGGGGCAGGGGGGCTACCACAGAAGGTTTGCCACATCCCCCCCGCCCCCCGGACACACACACATTGTCCTACGTGCACATGATACCTGGAGGTGAAGCCATAATGTAGCCAAACGATAATGATGGTGGCAGAAAAATGAGACAAAACCGAGCTGCTCCACAAAGCCTAGAGCCCCTGGCTCTTTGTAAGGTGCTTCAAACACACCCTTATTTGTAGTCTAACGTTCTGTTAATTCTCCTGAGAGAGTCCTCGGCACACAGGCCCTCTGAACTCACTGTAGGTGGTTTACTCCACCCAGCCGCACACATGCCTTGTGCATCAGGGGTGGAAATGGTGGTGAGAGCAGCTTCCAGACCTTCTCCCTCACTGCTCCTGGGCTGCAGAGCTCTCAGCCAGGGCGCACGCGGCCGGCAGAAGGGGAAGCAGAAGCAGACGGCGATTCCCGGGCTCCGGCTTCAGCGGTCGGCTCAGTCCAGCTCAGGTCACAGCCTCCTGGTCTCCTCCTCCCCCACCCCACTGCACACCTGAATTCAGAGCTTGCACAGCAAGATTTGCACAGCAAATCGCATCACCTCGTTCTCTGCATTTGCCAGCCAGGACCCTAACACGGTCAGAAGGCTGATGTCACTCTCTCACGCTCTCCAACGAGCTGAGCACAGTGGAGCTTGATCTGATTTTTATCTCCTAAAGACGGCTCCGCGTTTTGGCCCCAGAGGAAAGCTTCCCTTTTCATCCGAGCCAGGACTGCCACCCGTGGGACTGTTAGCGCACCTGCCTGGGAGACCATGGCCCTACAGCCTGGAAGCATCTGCTCCACGTTGCCAGGGCCAGTCTGCCAGGGCCGCTGTGACGAATGTCCCACAATGGATTGGCTTACAGAATGGGAGTTTTTGGTCCAAGGTTTCAGAGGCCAGATGCTCAAAATCAAAGTCTGCACAGGCCGTGCTTTCTCCGGAAGTCTTTAGCGTTGGGTGCCAGCTCGCCACCAGGCTTGGGGTACCTTGCCTTGCCTCCCTGCCTGTGTCCCATGGCTTCTCCTTCTGCTGCTCAGTCACCTGTCTGCCTGCCTTGATTTCCCCTCCTTTCTCTGTAGGAGCTTCACACGCTGCTGACTCCCAGCTGAGCCCACCTGGACTCATACCAAGGGGCTCACACCACAGGAAGGAGGGCCAGGACTTGCCCCCGTGTTGTGGGGGGGCGTGATTCCATCCCCAACGGCATCAGGTAAGAACACCTGGAAAACAGCTGGGGTCCTGGTGTTCCTCTTTGATGCCCGTGTGGCCCCAAAGCAGACCCAAACGGGAGGGGGGCCCCGAGCGGGCCTTGTGGCTCGCCCTCTTAGCAGGCCGTCGTGATCCCCGTTGTGCGCTATCTGGATTTGTGGTGAGATGTTTTTGTCATGGTTAACATGACTTGAGAAAATAAAACATGACTCACTCTGAGACCCCGGGAGACTCCTCCCCAGTCACCTGCCTGCTCACATCCAAGCACCCCTCTTAATTATGGGAAAGCAAATGGCAATGGGACCTGTTGACAAAGGCACCGAGAAAGTGTCTTCTATCCACCTGATCGGATTAATGGAGTAGTGAGTCAAATTCCCACGGTCTGGCAATATTGATTACGGTCTGGCAATATTGACCAAGCAGCGGGACGGTCTAAATTCGGGCTGATAAGAAGTCCTGCTTGATGCTGAAGTTCCTGCAGCTTTATTTCTCTGTTCACTCTGAGCATCTTGTTCTTATCCTGATACCTAGATGTGCACAAAGTAGTACAAAAGTGTTGGGATCTGAAAATGCCCGTCGTGTGTAAGACTTTCTCCCACGAGGTCTCAGAGAAGGGCTATTCCCCCCCCTCTCCACGAAAGACAGCGTGTCCGTTTCCAGGGCGGCCGCAGCAGAGTGCCTCCCCCGGGGGCCTGAGGACCACAGGAGTTTATTCTCACAGTCCGAAACCAAGGGTTGGCAAAGTTGGCTCCCTCGGAGGTGCTGAGGGAGACTTCCATGCCCCTCTGCTGGCTCCTGGACGGCCCGGCCGTCTTTGGCCTCCCTTGGCTTGGAGGCACGCCCCTCCCATCTTCTCTGCCTCTGTCCTCACAGGAGGTTCTCCTCTCTGCATCCTCACGTGACCTTCCTACAAAGACAACGGTCACATATTTAGGACCCACCTCGTCTTACCTAATTACAGCTGCCAGGTCACTACGTTCAGATAAAGTGGCATTCTGACGTTGCTGGTGGACCTGAATTTGGGGAATACTTGTCAATCCAGTACTGCAGGTAATAGCAAAATCACAGGCGCTGGATTCAGGCGGACCTGGATTCAAAGCCCTGCTCAGTCACCATCAGCATGTGATCCTGGACAAGGGACGAAACCTCTCTGAGCCTTGTTTCCATCATCTGTAAAATGTGACTAGTATCACAGCTGGTATGGTAGCTGTATCAGTCAGCAAAGGGGTGCTGCTGCAGAGTACCAGGACTCTGCTGGCTTTATAAAGGGTATTTATTTGGGGTAGATAAAGTCACAAGGGCCTAAAGAGTCCAACTCAAGGTACCGTCAGAGGTGCTTTCTCACCCAAAGTCATTTGCCACCTGTTGAAGCAAGAGGGCGGGCGATGTCTGTGAGGGCTCAGCCTTCCTCCTCCCTCTTAAGGCTCCGTGGTCCCAGCTTCTTCTGGTTTCAACCGTAGGCTGGCACAAGACTCGGCTTTCTCCCTGGGGCTTGTTTCTTTCCAGGCTCAGCTGGTCTGTTCTCTCCACAAGGTCAGCTGTAGACTGTCAGGCTCTTCTCTCTTCCCAGGCCGTGTCTATGGAGCCCTCTCTCTTCTGCATATCTGCTTCTCCATCTATTTACTGCCATGTGAGAGTCTGTTTTATCAGCCCAAGGGGGTCTGGGACTCAGCACCGAGTTGCACTCTGATGACGTGGTTGGACCAGAGCCCCCATCTTAGTACAATTTAATCCGACGTCTCGGCTGAATCCAATACAATCAAAGGGCCGTCATGCCAGAGGAACAGACCAGTTTACAAACATACTCTAATATCTATTTCTGGAATTCATAATACCAAACTGCCGCAGTAGCTGTGATGGATTAAGTACACATACCAAATGCCCCTTCCTCCACCTCTGCTCCCTCCAGGTTATTTGCTGCCGGGTAAACCTAGCCCTTTAATCCCACGAAGACCAAATAAATCACACCCAGGAAATTAAGATCCTTCGAGATTGTCTGGGGAATGTGCTCGTGTAGAAATTAAATCAAAGAGACGCTAAAGGGGTCAGGTAATAGCTCCAAGTTACGCAGGTGGCTGGCAGCAGAGCGAGGATGAGCCTGCTGGTCTAGAAAGCCCTCCGCCCCTCCCAGGAATGACAGCAGTAACAGAGGACTGAGCTGGCATGGTTAAATGATCTTGGAGTTTATTACCTCATTAAGAAGGATGTCTGAGCCCAGGCTGATGAATTTATGCGCCCAGGATCCAAGTTCCTGTCCTCGGCAAACATTAGCTCACTCCTCCGTTGTCGCCACCCTGTGAGGTTGGTGCTGTCAGAATCCCCACTTCGTAGAAGAGGACACCGAAGCCCAAAGAGGTCGAGCCGCCTGCCCAAGGTCACAGAGCAAGCGAGCGGTCCAGCTGGGAGTCACAGCCGGGCGAGCCAGTGCCGAGGCACCGACGTGAGTTTTGAGGCCCGGCCCCGGCTGTGGGTTCTGGCCTGCTGCCCGCCAGGCTTCCTAAGCCTCCCCTTTGCCACAGGCTTTCTCTGACTCCGCCCAGGGAAGCCCCCACCTCCCACCCCATTTCTGTTCTCTCTTCTGTTATAACTCATCTGACACGTACACGTAGCTGGTCCCCTGTGGTCGGCTGAAGTACGGACCCCACCAGAAGACACGTTCTTAATCCGACCCATGTTCCTGTGGCCTGGGGCCTCCATAAACAGGGCCCCGGAGATGCTGTTAACAGTGTGGTCTCCTTTGAGGGGAGGGTCTTCAGAGACCCTGTTCCGATGAGGCAGGATTGAACCAGCCCTCACCCCCAGGGCTGACGGCCTCAGAAGCAGGGGACATCTAGGCAGGAGCCAGGGACTGAGCGGGAGGAGGAGCCAGAAGGGGAGGCCACGGGCAAGGCAGAGGTGCGAGCCGAGGAGCCCCCGGGACGGCGGCCAGGCAGCGCCAGAATGCCACGGACTCCAGAGAAGGCAGGGCCTGTGGAGACCCGGATTTGGAGCTGCTGGCCTCCAAAACTGTGAGCCGATGTTTGTTTCAGCCAGCCCATTGGGTGGCATCTGTCATAAAGTCTGGCAAACTAAGACGTCCCCACAATCACGACAGCAGCCGTTTTTAACCGGTCTAAGACCGATGGCAAGGTGCACCGGCACTTTATATGCCACTGAGAAAGGAACTGGACTGACAATTATCCACAGCGCCACATTGGTTATAAGACGTATTCCAATTTGAGAGATGGAAAAAGGTGAAAGAATATGCCCTTAAATTCAACGATACAAGGTAGTAGCTAAAAAGTAGTAAGAAGAATAACTGCCATTGGCTGGCAGCTAATGGGTAGCAGGTACATCAACATGCTCCAAATGTATTCCCTTAATTCCCAAAAGAGCCTCATGAGGTTGGCCCTACTATAACCTCCATTTGACAGATGAAGAAACCGAGGCACAGAAAGACTAAGAAATTCTCAGGTACGCACTTGGAATACCAGGGGTTACCAGTTAGGCTTCTGCTGCCCCAGTATGTGGGCAGGAATGCCCTTAAAAGGAGAGCAGCCTTTCCTCACAGTGGAAGAACAGGGAGAGGGAGAGAGGAGGGCTGCCTGCGCATCCTTTTCAGCCAGAGCTGTTGGACGCAGGTCAGTTCACCCGGGAGCCTCAGGGCCCCTGGTGCTAGGGAGCCCTGAACACGTGTTTCTCAAAGTCCTGTCACCTCAGGGCCTGTGCCTAGTGGGACACCTGTTACCTAGAGGAGCCAGGATTTGGGGACAAGTGGATTTTTTTAAGCCACTCAGTCTTTAAGCCGAACTCAATTCCAACGCATAGACCAGGCGCACGGGGGACCTGCCGCCCTCCAGGAAGGGGAGTGAGGCACTGGTCGCCAAGCGCCAGCGGCTTTCGCGCCCCTGAAGACAATACGTGGCTTCCTTTATAAAGACTGAGCGGCGCATCCTAATACCAGGCACTTACAGTTGTCCGGAAATAAGAAAGGCTCTTCTGTTTTAAAGCTTCACAGAACGTCCCGTTTCTGCGCAGTGCTGCCCGTGGCTCTGTGCCCGTCTCCATGGCACTGTGCATTGTCCCGGGATGGAAAGTGCCCAGTGGGTGCCCAGTGCGGGCTGGCGGTAGCCGGGGGATCTGGCTGGGACAAAGGCACTTCCTCGGTGAGCCGCTTTGCCTGCACGCTTTCCATCTAAAAAAGTGCTTTCAGGAGCAGAAGACGCGGTTTCCTGCTTCCTTCTAATGAGGTGCTTAGGAAGTGGGTGATCACTGGGGCCCGTCCACAGCAAGGCAGAGCCCACCCTGCACACTTCTGGCCCAAAGCAGGTGTCGGTGGGAGAGGTGGCTGCCCCCGGAGCTGGGCAGGGCTCACCTTGGTCTCCCTCACAGTCTTGGGCTGCTCCAACCCCAGCTGTGAAATTGGCATTTTTTCTCTAAATTCCCGCTTTCTCTTCCTTCCTGCAACCCTCAGATGTCCAACTAATCTCGAACAACCACAGTCACTTCCTGCTCCGTGCTGAGGTCTGAAAACGCTTTTGTTTGGGGGTTTCCATAGCTATGGCTTTCAGTCGTGTTTCACCTGCAGAGTGAGGTGAAGCCCCACTTGTGTACTTGTGAACTGTTGGTAAGGATTCCTTGGAATGTTGACTGCCGGGTGGAGGGGCGTGTGCCCGCCCCCTTCGAGGAGATGTGACTCTCAGCAGAGGCCCTGGTGGCACTGGGGTGGGACAGTCACCTACCCTGCACGATTTCGAATCGCTGAGTTCTGGTACTCCCAGCAGGCACTGTGACACCAAAGTGTGCCCCACAATTTCCAAACACCCCCTGGGGGGACAGTACTCTGCAGGGGAGAAGGGGGCACCAAAATAAAGAGCATTATAGTTCACTAATAGACTCCCAGTTCCCGGCACACCTGAGCGGATCCTTCTACTCTGCTCCTTCCCTCTCGTCACGAGAAGAGCCACTCTCCATGCGCCCATCTCCCTTCCTGCACACACACGCACACACAAACCCATGCACATGCCCACACCCATGCACACACACACCCGTACCGTTCCCTGATGTGACCTTACCTCTGGCACCAGCGGTTTGAGGAAAAGCCGGAGCTGTGACTGGCTGGAATAATCCAAAGCCCCTTCCCCAAGGCTCTCTTTGCTTCAAAATGGAGAATATGAGCCCAGGAACGTTTCCAGCCTCTTAGAAAACAGGTGGTCTAAGGGTGTGAGGAGGGACGGAGGGGGTGAGACCCCACTGTGCGCAGGGCCTCTTGAAGATGGGACTTCAGCGGAGGAGGCTGCATGAGGGGCAGGGTACCCGGCACCCGATGACCACAGGAGCCCGCAGACACGGTCAGAGAAGCCCTGGGCTTCAGCCCTGGGGCCGGGAGCCGGGAGTCACCCGAACCCAGGGGAGAAAGGAGCGGGCAGTGCCATGGGGCCTGCGGCAGGGGCCCCAGGGGATTCGGGCAGCTGCCCCCTTCCCGCCCCGGGAGAAAGCACGCCTTCCGGCCAACACCTTGATCTGGACTTCTGGCTTCTGAAACCCTGAGCCAATAAATTCCCATTATTTAAGCCAACCCGTTGTGTGGCATTTGTCACGGTAGCCTGGAAACAAAGAGTCCTCTGTTCTTTACAGTCTTGACACCTGACAGTGGGCAGTGGGCAGAGCGCGGATGAGGTCCAGTGTGCTCGCTGGCACCGCCGGGCACTCTCCCCGCTCTAGCTGGTGTGCGTACGGGATGCGTGCACTGAGTGTATGGTGCACGTGTTTTCACGGATGTCTTCAGTTTCCTGGGTGGTCTTTTCCATGCCGTTGAAACTGGTAGAAACTCCGTGGTCTCCACCGCAAGTTTCAAACACAGTCCAGGAAGTCAGCAGAAAGATGAGCAGATGCCAAGCTATAAGCTAATAATTACAAAGCCCCCGAAATTGCCTATTTACTACACATTTTATTAATTTCTTTACATATTTATTTTTATTAAAATCATGGGAAAACACAGACTTCCCATCTACCCGCTCACCACGGTTTTCCCTACATTGGCACTTTGCATTACTGTGTCACCTTTGATCAAGCAATGTTACTACAATTTAACTATTAACTATGGCCCATCGTTTACATTTAGGTTCACTGTTTGCACTGCTTATGTTTTGTTTTTTAATATTTGTTTTAGGTGGCATATATACAAACAAAGATTTAGACAAAATTCAAAATTCAGTGCTGTTCCCACAATGTCGAGCTATCATCACCACCTCGCATCAACAAAACTTTTCCACAACCCCAGACAGAAACTCTGTACTAATTAAATACCAACTCCCCATTCCCTACCCCCAACCCAGCACCTGGTAAGCTGAATTCTAGTTTGTCATTCTATGAATTTGCTTATTCAAATTAGTTCATATCCATGAGACCATACAATATTTTTCCTTTTGTGTCCGGCCTATTTCATTCGGCATGATGTCTTCCAGGTTCAGCCATGTTTTTGCAGGTATCAGAACCGCTTTCCTTTCTATGGCTGGATAATATTCCATTGTATGCTTATCCCACACTTTGTTTATCCATTCATCAGTTAATGGACACTTGGGTTGTGAAAAATGCAGCTATGAATATCGATGTGTATATCTCTGTTGGAATCCCTGCTTTCAATTCTTTGGGGTATATACCAAGAAGTGGGATTGCCAGGTTATATGATAATTCTGGACTTAACCTTCTGAGGAGCTGCCAAACTGCTTTCTGCAGCGGCTGCACCACTTTACATTCCTCCAATAGTGAGTGAGTGCTCCTTTTTCTCCACATCCTCTCCAACACTTGTTAGTTTCCTTTTTTAGTAGTAGCCATTTGAGTGCATTTGAAATGATATCTTGAGGTTTGGATTTGCATTTCCATAATGGCAAATGATGTCGAGGATCTTTGCATGTGCATATTGGCCATTTGTATATCTTCTTTGGAGAAATGTCTTTTCCAGTCCTTTGCCCATTTTTAAATTAATCTTTTGGGTTGTCTTTTTATTGTTGCGTTGTAGGATTTCTTTATATATTCTGGATATTAAACCTTTATCGGGGGAGCCAGTATAGCTCAGTGGTTGAGCCTATCACATATGAGGTCTCAGGTTCAAGCCCTGGCCCCAGTACCTTAAAAAAAAAAAAAAAACTTTATTGGATAGGTGGTTTCCAAATATTTTCTCCCATTCTATAGCTTGTCTTTCTACTTTAATAATGAAGTCCTTCGATGCACAAAACTTTTTGTTTTTGTTGAAGTCCCACTATGTATTTTGTCTTTTGTTGCTTGTGCTTTTGGTGTAAAGTCTAAGAAGCCATTGCCTAGCACGTCACTGAAGATGCTTCCCTATGTTTTCTTCTGGAGTTTTATAGTTCTGGTTCTTATATTTAGGTCTTTGATCCATTCTGAGTACCCTTTTGCATGTGATGTGAAGTGGGGGTTGTGAGGGGTGGGATCACGTGTCCTCTCGGCCAGGTGATGGTGCCCAGTTGTTGGTTAAGCCGGCACTGGCCTGATTGTTACATGAGGACATTCGGGGCCTTAGCTCATCAGGGAGGCGAACACATCTAGGGCCGATCACATCTACAATCAGCTGAGCAGATGGCTTTCAGCAAGGAGAGCCACCTCATCCAGTCAGTTGACGGCCTTGAAAGGAGGAGTGTTTCTAGCAGTCAGAAGAGGGAATTTCCAGGTCTGCTTCAGCCAGTGTCTCCTGGGAAACTCATCGGAGATCCTGGCCTGCAGCCCGCCCTACGGAACCTGGACTTGTGCATCCCCACAGTTGCATGAGACAATTCTATAAAATCTCTTACTATTTACAGGTATCGCCTCACAGTTCTGGTTCCCTAGAGAACCCTGACTGATACAGGGGTCTCCCTTCATTGTTTTCTATGTGGATATCCAGTTTTCCCAGCATCATTTGTTGAAAAACCGTTGTTTCCCAATTGAGAGGTCTTGTCATCCTTGTCAAATATAATTTTCTCTGTAGATTTATCTTTTGCTGATTTCTGCCTTATTTTTTTTAACATCTTTACATTTATTTTTTTAAATATATTTACTTTTTATCCATTTTAACCCCCACCCCCATTTCTGCCTGATTTTTATTCCTTCCTTCTACTTTAGGTTTGCTTTGTTCCTTTTGTGTCCCAGCTTCTTAAAGGGGAGACTTAGGTCATTGATTTTAAATCTTTCTTCCTTTCTAATGTAAATCCATACATTTCCTTCTTAGCACTTCTTTAAGCCACATTCCACAAATTTCGTTATGGAAATTTTTTGTTATGTTGTGTTTTCATTATCATTCAGTTCAAAATATTTTCTCATTTTCCTTATGATTTCTTCTTGATCATGTGTTGTTTGGAAGTTATTGTTTAAAGTACAAATATTTGGGTTTTTTCTATATGTCTCATTATTATTGATTTCTAATGTAATTCCATTTTTGGTCAGATAATATTTCCTGAATGGTTTTAATCTTTTCGAATTTATTAAAACGTGTTCTATGGCTCAGCAAATGGACTAAATTGATTAGCACACCATGGACACTTAAAGAACTTACTTTCTACAGTTCTAAGTTACTGGGTACGGCAATCATCACTTAGGTCAAGGAGGTTGAAGATGTGAAGATCTTCTGTAGCTAAACTGATTTTTTGCTGGCTCTTTTTACAATTGCTGATGAAGAGGTATGTACATTTTCCAATGATTATTTTGGAGTTGTTCATATATCCTTTTAATTCTGTCAATTTTTGCATCATGAATCATTGTTATTAGTTACATTCATATTTAACTATTCATATCTTCCTGTTTAATTGGCCCTTTTAACATTTATCAACTGCTCCTCTTGATCTCTGGTTCTCGACTTTATTTTGAAGTTAATTTTATCTGACAATGGTATGGCCATCCCAGCCACCTTATACTTACTGTCACGTGGTATATCTTTTTCCACCTATTTCTTTTCAACCTATCTGCATCTTTATATTTTAAGCATGTCTCTTGTGAGCAGTCAATAGATGCGTCTTCCTTGTGATCCATTATTACAATCTCTGCCTTTTCATTGGAGTGTTTATTCTATTAAAATGTAACATAATTACTTTTTTATTTCTCTTTATTTTTAAAGGAGTTTAGATTACATAAATGTTACATCGAAAATATAGGGGATGCCCATGTACCCTACCGCCTCCCCCTCCCACACTTTCCCCATTACCACCCTTCATCAGTTACAGTTGATGAGCCCACACTGAAGCATTGCTGCCACTCTAGGCTACATTATGTTTTACACTCTGCACTGCACAATTTTATAGGTTTTGACTCACTGTATAAAGGCCTGTACCCACCATTGAACGATTCCAGTGTCTCAAAACTCCCCATGTTACACTAATTCTTCCTTCTCCCTCCCCTCAGAACCTCTGGTGACCACCGTCTTTATACCAATGTTGCAAGTTCGTCCATGTAATCACCTTTTTTTTTTTTTTTTTAAGATCTATTTATTTATTTACTTTTATCCATTTTAACACACTCCCCCATTTCTGCTGTTTTTGGGTCCATTTGCCGGGCAATTCTCTGTGTCTGTTTCCCGCCCTCTCTTCTCATCCTTCTCCTCCTGTCTTCACTGGGATTCGATCCGGGGAAACTCCGATGTGGGAGAGAGGCGTCCTACCACCTGCAGCACCTTGGTTCCTGGTTTTTCAGCACGTCTCGTCTTGGCTGTCCCTTGTGTCATCCTCCTGTTACGTCATCATCTTGCTGTGTGGCTCGCGGGGCCTGGGGTCTCGCCCGCTCGCACGGCCTGGCGGCGCACCTGCTTGCAGGGCCTGGCGGCCCATGCGCCTTCTATATTTTTATTTATTTTACCGGGAGGTTCCAGGGATCGAACTCAGTTCCGTCCATATGGGAGACGGACGCCCAACCCTTTGAGCCACATCCGCCCCCATGTAATTACTTTTTAATGAACAGTCCTCTGCTCCTTCTTTTCTGACAAATTTTGGATCATTTAAATAATTTTAGAATTCCTTATAATTTGCATATTTCCTTTTTATATTTCCTTATTTTTTTAACGGTCATTCTAAGGATTACAATAGATATCCTTACCATTTCACAGTCTACTTAGAGCTAGTATAGCACATGTTCACATGAAGTGTAGAAGCCTTGCAATTGTATCTAACCCCCCCCCTTTACGCCGCTCTTGTAATGTACATTCCTGTACATGCCCTGGATGTCCCACAAGACAATGTCGTCAGTTTTGCTTTAAACGGTCATGTATGTTTTAGGGAAATTAAGAAGAAAACATCGTCTCTCACATTTACCCAGATATTTCATTGCTCTGCATTGCTTTCTGAGTTTCCATCTCATATTATTTCTTTTTATCCTGATGACGTTTCTACAGCATCTCTTTTAGTGCAGATCTGCTGATGAGGAATTCTCTCAGCTTTTGTTTTTCAGGAAATGACTTTATTTCACTGTCACATTAAAAGGATATTTTCACTGGATACATGTTTTGGGTTCATAGTTACTTTTCCTCTTTCGGTGCTTTAAAGACGTCATCCTGTTGTCTTATGACCGCCGTCTTTTTCTGATGAGGAGTTGGCCACTGTTCTTATCGATGTTCCCCATAGGTAATGTGTTGTATTCAGTGGTTGCTTCCAAGCTTTTCAAGATTCCCGTGATTCTCAGCAGTTTGGCTATAGCGTATTCAGGTGTGCTTTTCTTTGTTGTTATCTTGCTTAAGTTACACTGAGCTTCCTGACTCTGGAAATAGCTGTTGTTCACTGAAATTGAGAAATGCTCAGCCTTATTTCTCTAAATACTTTTTCTGTTGCATTCTCACTCCTCTCCTTCCACAGCTCTAATTGCAGCTAGTTACACTACTTGATACTATCTCCACGCCACAGCACATCTGTTCATTTTCTTTTCATCTTTTCCTCTGTTCCTAAGATTGGATATATTTCCAAATTTACTGACTTTTCGCCAGCAATCTGCCATTTGTTCCATCCTGTTATTTTCTGTGTAGATATCATATGTTTTTAGTTCTATAATGTCTATGTGGCTCTCTTCTACAGTTCATTTTCTTTGCTGACATAGCCTATCTTTTGATTCATTCTGGCCATGTTTTTCATTTTGTAACTGAGTAGGCTTATAGCAGCTGCCTTAACAGCTTGGTCTGTTAATTCCAATATCTGAGTTATTGGGGGGTCGCCCTTTTCTCTTGATAAACTCTCACACTTTCCTGGTTTTTGAATGTCAAATAATTTGGGATTATACACTAACCATTGCAAATTGTATGTGTGAGATTTTGAATTCTGTGGCAACTGTGAATTCTGTTATATTCCTCTGAAGCATGTTAACACTTTTGTTCTTATAGGCAATTAACTTGATTGGACTCAAATTACAGAATGTCCCCTGGGGAGGCAGCTCAAATCAGTTCAGTTCTTTGATCCTTAGCTGTGCTGCTTAGAATGTGCCCCACAAACACGTGGGGTTCAGAGATCATCCAGGGGCTTGGGCAAGTACACACAGAACTGGGGTGGGGGTGGGGGGGCTTCCTTTCTGGTGCTCACCTTTCTGGAGTCCTGCCATCCAGTTTCCAGTGGCTGCGATAGCTCCAGACTCCGTCCTCTGGTTCTGCGGAGAAGACAGTGGTTTTCCAGGGGAGTTTCAAGTGCTCCACACAGCAGTGACTGTGGCCTCGTCTCAGCCTAAAGAGAAGCTTACCCACGCCTTTCTCTTCCTCCAAGGGTCAACCCCCACCAGAATCTGTCTGCTTTCCTGTACTCTTCAGAGCCTTCATGAAGTTTGTCTTATTCATGTGTTTTGTTCTCTTTTTTTGTTTTTCATTTTACGCAGAATATATATTTGTTATCTGTGTGAGGTCAAATTAGTAGGCTTTTACTTGGCCACACCAGAAAGTGAATTCCTTCATATACTCTTTGACCAGTTCCTCTTATATCATCCTACGCTGGTAGCTGGACACTTCTGGCTACCCCAATTCTTCTGCAAGTTCTGATTTGTTCACCTGAAAAATCCTGAAAGCTCAGCTTGTCCTGAATCTTGCTAGCACTTCCAGAAAGCTGATGAGTGACATTTGCTTATCCTCCAGCTCCCCCTGGTGGATTCCTGTTTCCCTAGCTTCTCCCACACTTATGTAAGGTCTCATTCCCAAAATAAATTCCTTATGCAAAGCGGTTCCCTAATTGAACCTTGATTAATCCAGTGGTATTTGAATTCCACCAGTGAATGCAATGGCCACCTAAATGGCTTGTGCTTAATGCCTTTTGCAGTTGGCAGGCACCCCTTCTTCTCACCAGCCTTGCTCCCAGGCGCCGCTGGCCTGGGCTTGAACCCTGGAACTCTCTGCAAAGACCAGACGGCAGCCCCGGGGAGCTGCCCTGCCAAGGCCCCAGATTTAAACAGGAATCTCTGCCTACCGAAACCGTATCACTGCTGACTCTGCAGAAGAAGGGTATTAATTAGCGTGAAAGGCTGCTGAGCTTTCTGACGTTCTTATGATTGGATTGTCACTTTGGATTAGACCCGGAAGTCTGAACTTTTCCTACTTTTTTCTCCGCCTGCAGCAAATGCCAGTCAGGGCCACCAGGGGGCACTGTCTGCCCTGGAACCATTCACCAGGCTGTGCCTGGGGTACCGAGCAGGGCTGTTCTCACCTAAAAACAGGGATTCTCGTTGCCTCCTTCCAAGTGTCAATGATGCAATTATGCAATGATGCCACCTTTTCTAACAGGCCGTCAGTTGTGCGGGGAGGGGGCCTGGCTGGGACCCGTGCCTTCCGTTCCCTGGCTTGTCTGTACCTGAGAGGAGCGGGTTCCCTCACAGGTAAAGTCACAGCAGCCCCCGCCTCAGAAGGTGCTGCCCCTTGGAGTGCTGAGTCAGTGGGGAGGGACCCTGGAAAGGCAGGGGCCTTTGTCACGTAAGGCCCTGGTACATCTCACGGTGGAGAGCCTGCTCAAACTGGACCACTTCCTGCCGAGAATTCCAACCTGGGGTCCTGAGGCGTGATGACCACAAAACCAGAGACCTCGGGGTGGGGGGCCAAAAGCGATAGAGCGGCTGACCCCACCAGCCCCCAGGGCCAAAGTGTGCACTATTGAATTTATTAGACGATTTCAGGCCAGTTAAATCTAGTTCTCCTGGTGGGTGGCCACGGGCTGTGGAGGAGTGGCAGTTTCCCTCCCTCTTTACAGGTTGCCCCGTTTCCTGTCCGGTTACCCCACAGACCCTGCCCTCCTTTCTTTCTCCCCCCGCCGCCTCGTCCACTGTTAATCCCTTCCTTCCCTGAAGTCGGTGATCAAATGCCACTTCCTCGAAGGGCTAGTTTAGAATTTATTCACCAGTGTGTTGAGTGCCAACTATGTGTGAGGCTCCTCTCTGGGCTCTTACGATGTGGCCACAGCTCAAAGGAAGCCCCTGCCCTCTGTGGACAGGGCAGTGGGGGAAGGCCTCTGCGAGGGGGTGGCATCTGCGTGGAGGGGGAAACGGGGAGGGGCAGGCTTCGGGGGGACCAGCATGTGCAGGGGCTCTGAAGGGAGAAATGGGCACATCTCGTACGGGGAGCAGAAGTAGGTCAGCGTGGACGGAGGGCAGGTGAGGTCATCCCTAACTTCCAGGTCCACGGCTGCTTTCTGACATGCGTTCTAGAGAGTCTTGTGTTTGAGGCATCTCCTAATCCCTCCCCGGTGCTTGCCCATAGCAACCCTGTGGCAGTGTCTTACCGAGTTAAAAAGCGACTAGACATAGAAAGTGTCTTTTCCTGCAAGCAAGACCTGAACATCCAAATGGGGACACAGCTGAGCGACCGAATCACGCAAAGAATTTGAATGCCTGGGTGTTTAAGTCAGGATAGGTTCTGTGATGGTGCAGTAACAAACAGCCCCCAAATTCCTGTGGCTTAAAACAACAAATATTCATCTCTCACTCGATTTTTGTGTCCATTGCGGATTGGCAGGGGACTCTGCTCCCAGAGGTCTCTTGGGGAGCCTGGCTGACGGAGCAGCTGCCACCACGCCCGCCCATTCCAGATGCTGGGTTTGGTGAGAGGTATGTATTCAATAACTGTGATTAATTGACTGCACGGACCAATCTCATGGTTCTCCTGGAACAATGGAAGGCACTAAATGTGCTTCTTACCGCTTTGTGTTGAGAAGCAAGAAAGAGATGGATTTTGGTGAGATATTCAGATAAATATTGTTTGGCTAATATGACTTTGGGCAAGTATTAGAGAGTAGAGTACGATGGTGATTGAGGACATTTCCTCTGACCACAGCACCACCTCACCTCGAGGCTTGTTTGAAATGCTGTGTGGTGGCCCCGCCCCTGATCCCTGGGTCAGAATCACCATTTTCACAGTCGCACTACAGGTCGGATTTGTTGCACATACGGGTCGGAGCAGGGGTTCTATAGTCAGAGTCCTTGGGGTCGAATCCCAGCTCTCGGATCGGTAGCTGTGAGACTGTGGATAAGTTACCCACCTTTGCGACTCGCTTCCCTCCTCTGTATTCGAGCTTCATCATAGGAGCATCACTAGGTTGTTGCAAGCACGATTTGGGCTAACACCTGCCAAAGCACTTAAAACGGTGTCCGGTGCAGAGCGCGTTACATGGCGGTCAAGGAAACACTCCAGTCCTTTGCCCATTTTTTAATTAATCACATTTAATGATTAAATTTGATGATTTCCATTTGTAACCCAACCACAAGTTTTATTAGCCAGTCTCTAGATGTCTTAGTTTGTCACGGGCTGCTGGGAGCAATAGACTGGGAGTGGGCTGGCTTTTATAATGGGAATTTATTAGGTTAAAAGCTTACAGTTCTGAGGCTGTGAAAATGTCCAAATCAAGGTACCACCAGAGACGCCGTCTCACGAATGTTGGATGTGGGTGGCAGGCAGGTGGCGGGGACACCTGAGGACAGGTGGCGGGGCACAATGGCGGCTCTGTCGAGTCCAGGCATCGAGCGAAGCTCTCGCCCTGAGCTGTGAGCCATCAGGCACAGGGCCTGTCCCTCCCCTCTCCTCCCTCTCTCTCGGCCTCCTGGGGTCTCTGTGTCTCTGTGTGTTTCTCCCACTTATAAAGGACTCCAGCAAGAGGCCCAAGATCCACCCTGGGTCATCCTGACTGAAGTAATGCAATCAAGGCCCCCCCAACTGAATCCAACCCTATCAAAGGGTCCCCCACCCACAGGAATGGACTAGCTCTAAGGACATGACCTTTTCAAGCTGTCCCACGAAACTACACGGACCGTGTGCAGACCCTGAAGCTTAGAGGAGGGCTGACAGGTAGAGGACCCCTGTGGATCTTTCCCAAGATGGAGAGTCCAGGCCTCCAGCAGGAGCCAGGAGGGAAATGGGGTAAGGGCCGAGCGTGGCCTTTGAATGTCATTCTTAAACGGTTGTGCTTTTTTTCCACATGCCAAAAGTCACCTGCACATTGCACCTTATTTGGGGAAGCTGGGGCCGTGCTTCCTTCAGGGGAGTGCCTGCTTTGGGGACCGGGCAGGGCCGATTTCAAATGCTGCGAATCAGCTGTGCAACCTTGGGCCCATGGTTGTTAATTGCCCCCATGTGTCCACAGCCCACTGGGACTCTGCACTAGCCTTTGTGGAGATGACTGGTCTCCGAGGTCCCTTGTGAAATTCACATAAGCATCCTGAAGTCATTTAGGGTAAGGCATCAGTGATTTTCAAATTACATAATGGATGCTTCATAGAAATCAATACAGGAAACTTTATTAGCCCATGGGCCTCTAAGCTCACCCCTCCATTTTTGTGTTTTTTTCCTAAAAAAGATGATCAACTGCATTATCGCTTTGTTTGGTTGGTTTTGTATGCTTGAGTGATTTTCAGAAGGTCCCGTGACAGAGTAGGGGGTCCTACGCTGAGGTCTGTAGGAGAGGAGAAGCACCCAGTCCTGCGCCTCCTGTTTCCATTCAGGAACGACCAGGAAGGCAGCCTCTGTAGGTGATGCCCAGAGCCTTCAGAGGGAACACTCAGGCACATCTGAGGACAGCCAGCCGAGACCCTGGGGACAGGCGAGTGGGCTTATCTGATTGAGGATGCTCTGCTGTTTTTCTCACTTTGAATTGTGTGTTTTGCTGTATTTTGTTCCAATTTCCCCTCTTTTATATTATTTCCTCCTTGGAGTCCTGTCCAGGACCCGCATTTGGCTTTGCAGCAGGGAGGGCAAGATTCTATTCCAAAAGGAAAGAAATGATGTCTGTGTGGGGAGGGGGGGGGGAGTGTCATGAGCCTGCAGAGAAGAGTAGGGAGCAGAGGGCACATTTGGGAGCACTTTGGGTTCATATTATCAGACTGCAGGGAGGGAGACGAAGCAGGCCCCACTTCCTCCGTCAGGAATAATGGGATATTTTCTATTTCTCACTGACCGTAGGAGGCTAGAAACAATGAAATGAAAAATATTTATTCTCCAGGGACTTTCGGGCTGAAAGTCTTCCATTTTAAGAGCCAAGTCTACTTCATGACCCTTCCCCAAGGTTGGGTCCGCTCTAAGCTGAAGGAAAGGAAGAGGCAGTTTTCAGCCATAGTCATTTAAAAACTGCCCTGTTTCTCCACTGTGGAAAGGTGGAGCCCACCGAGGAAACGTGAGGGGTCCTTGCCCCAGCCCCCTTTCTCCTTATGCGGGGCCCAGTTTCCTGGTGTCCCTGAGTGGGGGGAGAAGAAATGGATTTGCAGTTGTGCTTCCAGTTCCATTTTTGTTTCTTCCCATTCATTCAAGGATTTTGTTTTTCTTTTATTTTGAAATCCACAGGGGTCCGGGATGGTGGTGACACTTGGCACAGAGGCAGGCTTGCCCTCTGGCGCTGCTGGGGGCCGGGGGGGTCAGGCGCCGCCCTGAGGTCGCGCAGAGGGCAGCGCTGGGGAAAGAGAGAGCAAAGATCCCGGGCACCACGCGGGGTCTGCGGACACGCTGCGATGGCTGGAGCTCAAACTACCCCCCACCCCCAAGAGTTCATTGTAGGGAGGGGGTCTACCCTACGAAAGGATTTCCAGTGAAAAATTAACCTCTCACCCAGACGGCCCGGCACCCTTCCCAGGGATTCCGGTTCTCTGTCCTTCCCACTCACAACTGCGCACGGAGCTGACACCTGCACCCACCCGGAGCCCTCCGGCACGCGGTTCCCCAGATGGCTCCAAGGGACCCCTGCTCTCACGGCAAAGGCAGGGGGTGCTGTGCAGGCGGGGCTCGGGCGTGACGACCACCCGGCCCCGCAGGGACCACGCGGTGGCCAGGTGAGGGGCCTCTCCGTCTTGAGCCGCGGGTCCCAGGGCGCGAAGCCGGGGGCTGCCTGGCGCTAGGAGCGGACCCCCGGGGGTGCGGGCCCGCGCCGCCTGGTCCTCGGGCGCTGCGGGCCTTGCGCGTCCCGCCGCCGCCAGCCGCGCGCCCGGCTCCCGCACCCTCCTTCGCCTCGGCGGGGGGCGGCCCCTGGGGGGCGGGCCCGGGGCG
>JAKSZT010054518.1:1164613-1369939 GCA_026826555.1 Tolypeutes matacus | reverse complement strand
CGGAGCCGGCAGGGGCGGGGCGCGGCCATCGGAGCGGCGCGGGGCGCGCGTCTCGGCTGCGGGGGTCGGCCCGGGCATGGGGCAGCCCGCGGCGTGAGCGGCCGGGACGCAGGATGCGCTCCGAGGGCGCGGGCCCCGGGCGGGCGGCGCCGCTGTGCGGGGCGCTGAGCCTGCTGCTGGGCGCGCTGCTCGGCAGAGGTAAGGCGGGAGCCGGCGCCCGGCAAGTTCCCCGGGGTCCGGGTGGGCTCGGACGGGGGCGGCGTGGAGACCTCCGCGAGCGCCTTTGCGGGGCGCGGAGCGGCCCTTTCCCTGGATGGGCGGGCCCGGCGGGGCGCCGCGCTCGGCCGGCGGGTCGGGGATCTCCGGCTCCCAGCCCCGGGCGGCTCGCCTGTGGGGTGCTGGCCCGGGGGTGAGGAGGAGGCGAGGCTGGGACACTGTCCTCCCCCGCCGAGGTCCAGGGGAGCCTCCCCCCACCCCGCAGTCACGCCGGGGAGCTGGGGACCCGGGAGCAGGTTGCCAGGCTCCTTGCACCCCCTCCTCCCAACTCTGGGGTCTCAACCGCAGCCCAGCTCAATCCAGCTGTGGGACTGGGGACCCAGGGAGGGACACCCGGTCTTTTGCGCCCCTTTTCTCCAACTGTGGGGTCCAGAGAGCCGATCCCGACCCAGGAGGAAGGCTCGCCCAAAGCGCAGCTCACAGAGAACCCCAGCTTGGCAAAAATTCGGGACTCCTTCCGGGCACCCCAAATTCGGGCGGTGTGGTTGGGGAGTGCGGGCAGGGGCTCGGCGCGGCTGGAGGGGCTAGGTGCGCGGCTCGCGGTGGGAACCCGGCTTCGCCGCAGCCCGGGCCCTGGGGGCCCCTGGCCTCAGTCTCCTCGTCTCTGTAATGGGAATGACGCCGCTGCCCCGAGGTCGGAGAGTCTGTACGTGAGCTAACTCAGGGCGCCCACAGCGCTCCCGGGGGGGGGGGGGGGCGGGGGGGCGCCGTGGTTATTTATCTGATGCCCATTATTGTCATAGGCGCCGACGCGGGGCACCGGGAGTCGGGAGCGGCGGGCCCCGAGGCTGGAGGCCCCGCTCCCCCGGGCACGGCGGCTGCGCCCACCGCGGCTGCCGGGCGCCCAGGGCTGGGGCCGGGCAGAGGAACAGCGAGAACGTCGCTTTTCTTTCCGCCCTGGCCGGGAGGTGGGGTCCGCACGTCCTCTGGGGTCACGGAGGTGTGCGCAGGTGGCGTCTGCGCCGCGCCTCTCCTGGCGTTTTCGGCCGCAGCCTGGGTCCAGAGATCCAGAAGCCCGAATCCCACCCCGCGGAAGTCAGGGCCCCTCTCCCGCCTCCAGCGCTTCAAGCCTGGCTGGAAATGGGTTGGGAGAGACAAGTCGCCACACGGTGTTGAAAAGTAGCCTTCCCTTTCCAGAAGCCACCAGGCGCCGTCCGAAATCCCAGGAAGCTCTGCTCTCCCTGAGGCTGCAGGTTCTCAGCCCGCAGGGACTAAGGTGCTGTCAATTGCTCCCGAGGCTCAGGTGAACGGGCTGTGGGGGTGGGGCCGTCCTACCCGGGGGAGCCACACCTGTGCAGCGCCCTGCCCTGCGCGCAGGGCCTCTCCTTCCCAGGGCTCGGTTTCCCCACCTGTAAAGTGGCTGTGCGGAAAATCCCTGCCCGGCGGGTCCCTGATGACACAGTGACTCGACGGCTACAGCGCTTTGCAAGGGAAGGCGGCGGCGTTTGCGACTGAGCTGCCGCGAGAGCCCTTCCTCAGGTGGCCCCGGCATTCTGGGGCGGCCTCACCAGGTGAGGACTGAGTCTTCCTTTTGAAGGATGCCATTGACTTTGCTTAATTAAAGCCCCTGGTCGTTTTTTTCCCTACCTAGAGGGTTTTACTTTGGATTGAGGGTAGCGGCCGTCCCAGATTTCCATGCACAAGGGGCCAGCGTGGGTCTGGCTGGAGACCTGAGCTCGGCCTAGTTGTGAAGCTGCACAGAAAGGGGGTCCCCACGCCCACTGGTTTAGTGCAACCTCAACTGGGTGGCGTTTTCTCTCCTTGCTTCTGCTTCACAATTGTCACCACCTGAGTTGGGGGCCAGGAGCGCTGCCCTTTGTCCTCTGTGAAATACTTTTCAGTTTTTCTCCTGATTAGACGCAGCAGTTCATTCCCCTTCTGATTCCTCCTCGGAGAAACCGTCTGCTACATGAGGTTTCTTACAGAGAGAAAAGTTTTCTGACCTTTGCTCATATTTCTCCTGCTTTTAAAAAAAAAAAAAGGAAGAAAAGGAAGCCATGCCCGCTCCGATTCTTCCTGCGCGAGGATTTAAGTGTTGATTTCTGGAAACCTTGCACCTGCTGATCAATCTTTACTACCAGTTGAAGGGCTGTTTTTGACTGTGGATTGGGAGGCTCAGGGTTTAGAATACTTAATTGTTCTGTGGAGGTTCCATAAATAGGCCAGGACGTTGAAAGAAGGGAGTGTCTCCTACGATTTGAGAGTTGGGGGACGTAGAGAATGCCAAGCCTCCTCGATTGGAGTTGATGGACTGGCCCCGGATGAAGGGGGCGGGGGCTGCTGTGCCCTCAGAAGCTTCGTGGTGGTCGCCACTCACACACAGCACCCCTGGAAGCTAGGCAAGACCACGAGACCACAGTCCATGTTCTGAGGTCTTTGGGGCCAGATGACTTTCAAGATTCAGAATTATTGAAACTTTGGAGAGGCAAGAGAGAGATAGAAACAGAGAAAGAAGGAAGGGAGGGAGGAAGAAAGGCAGGCAAGAAAGAAAAAGAAAGAAAAGAAAACAGAAAAGCAAGGCAGCATAGGGTCAGGTACACTTACTGTATGACAGCGCAAGCTAGGTCTGCAGGTTTCCCCGTAACTGCATAGGGCGGTGATTTTATATGAAACATGAGTATTTACATGGCGGGGAGGGGGCGAGATAATTAAGATGCAGCATAGGCGCACTTCACTTTAGGTCAGCACTCGCCACAAATGAATTTTAGGGGAAAAAAACCTTTGGAATTTCAAAGTTTGGGGAATTTTGAATTTTTGGAAAGAGATTTGGGGCCTGGTGAGTGGAAGCTTGCCTGGAAGGACAGGCACGTCTCGTCTCTCCCACACTTGGCTGACACCAGAGGCCGGCGATTATCATGCCCCCCGTCACGCGTTTGCCATACCTGCGCCCCGCAAACACGCATAGGCTTCCTTTCCATCCGTCCCTTCCTGCTCCTCAAGCCGAAGCTCCCTGCGGGGTTTCAGCTTCCCGGAAGCCATTCCATTAAGCCCTAAGGCTCTGCGTGTCCTCGTCCTCTCCTCCCTGGTGAGCCTCTGGACTAATGCCTGCAAACCAACATTGCAAAGTGCAGTGAAGGGGCTCGCGGCGTTTAACATTCGGGAGAGCTCACATTTAAAAGCCAGGATTTCCAACTTCTCTTACAAATGTGGGTCCTCCGCTGACCTTGGGCACACATTCTTACCTGGCTACAGTGGGCGCAGGCTGAGAGGGGTGCCCTCCTCTGGGCGGGATGCTTATCCAGACATCCCCCCCCACCCCCACTTACCTGCCTGCCAGGGTCTTTCCTCGGGCATTTGGGTTTTTGCTTCTGGTTCTCCATCATGTCACTCCTCGCTGTTAGCTTAATCACAAGCGTGGCTCGGATCAGGCAGAGGAGACCTCAGAAGCCTGTTACATTAGCAGTTAGCACCTCCACAAGCAGAGGTGAAGACAAAGCCTTTGGATGTATTACACATGCCAGACCGCCGTGGTCATGGAAAGCAAGGTTAATGAGAATGAAATTTTGGTATATTAATTGGCAATGAAGGAGGGTATTGCTGAGTTAATGGAAGAACTGGAAAGTCTGATTTATAGAATATTTTTACAGCAATCGACTTTTTTCAAATTTGGGTTTAGTGAATTATAATTCACGTAGAATCAAATCCACTCTTTTGAGTGTGCAGTTCTATGAGTTTTGACAAAAGCATAGACATGGAAATGCTGCCACAAAGTAGAGAACATTTCCATCACCCATCAGAGAATTCCTCTGGGCCTCTTGGTAGTCACCTCCTCCCCTTGCCCCCAGCCCCTGACACCCACTGGCCTGTTCTCTGTCCCTATACTTTTGCCTGTGTCATAACGCCATATAAATGAGTCATGCCGTGTGCAGCTTTTCAAAATGCTGTCTTCCACTTAGCACAGTGCATTTGAGAGCTGCCCATAGAGCAGTAGTGCCTCTTTATTGTGGAATAATATTCCATTTAATGGATGTATCACCGTGTGTGTATTCATTTAAGAGCTGAGGGACAGTCAGATGACTTCCAGTTTTTAGCACTTATGAAGAAAGCTTAAATATTCACAGATTGGTTTTCAGGTGAACACTTTGTTCATTTCTCTTGGGTAAATAAATACCTACAACTGGGATTGGCAGGTGGTATTGTAAGTGTGAAACTATACACTTTTCAAACACAGTTGTAATATTTTGCATTCCCACCAGTAACATATGAGTTCCAATTGCTTCTGCATCTTTGCCACTTCTTGATATTATCCATTTTGTTTTGTTTGCTTTTGTTTAGCCATTCTAATAGTTGTGTAGTGATATTTCAACGAAATTTTAATTGGCACCTTCATGACTAATGGTGTTGAACATTCTTTGATACGCTTTCTTGCCATCCTTATATTTTCTTTGAAATGTCTTTTTCAAAATTTTAACCCATTTTTTTCTCATTTATTTTCACATTATTGATCTTTGAGAGTGTTTTTTCTATTCAGGACACAAGTCCTTTATCAGATATATATTTTGTAGATATTTTCTACAATATGCTTCAATGGAAGAACAGAGGCTTTTAATTTTAATGAGGTTTAATTGATTATTTTTCTTCTCTTAGGGAATCATGCTTTTAGTGTCACATTTTAAAAATATTTGCCTAACCCAAGGTCAAAAGATTCTCTAAGTATGTGTTGTGTTGTGTTCATGTCTCCTACATCTCTACTGATTTTCTGTATATTTGTTCTATCAGTTACTGAGAGAAGGATGTTGAAGTCTCCATCTAAACTGTGGGTTTGTTTTTTTCATTTCAATTCTGTCACATTTTGTTTCATATATTTTGAAGTGTGTTTTCAGTTGTATATACATTGAAGATTGTTTGGCTCTTTGTTGAATTGATCACTTTATCATTATGTCATGTTCCTCTTTATTTCTGGAAATATTTCTTGTTCTGAAGTCTACTTCATCTCATATTAATATACCCAGCTCAGCTTTCTTTTGATTAGTCTTTGCGTAGTAACATATTTTTTCATCCTTTTACTTCCAACCTCTCTGACTTTATATTTAATGTGGGTTGTTTGTAGACACCATATAGTTAGGTCTTGTTTGTTTATCCAATCTGACAATCTCTATCTTTTAATTGTATTTTAAACCATTTATATTTAATGTGATTATTGGTATGTTTGGATTAATCTATCTTTCTCATTGTTTTTTTTATAGTCTATCTGTTCCCCCCCAACTTCTGTGCTGCGCTGTCCTGTTTATGCACCCTCGGTATTGGTATTTAGAAGTTGTTGCCTTCCAGGGGAGAACAAAGGTAAACTACAGCTCAGCCAGTGTTTTCAAGTAGCAAAATTTCCAAGACAATGCCTTCAGGTCATTCTCCCAGAGTGACTGATTTCTTTCCTTCTGCAGTACATCTTCTTCTTCTTTTTTTTTTTTTTCTGACTAAGGAAGCTTCTAATGGCATTTTAGGAGTGTGTCATTGGGGACCCACTTAGGGTCACACTTGAAGGTGACGGGGATCCTAAAGCAGCCCAAAGCTTGAAATAGATGACAATGTCTCTCTCTAAAATGCTTTTATTTCTTCCCCAACACGTTCATGTCAGCAACGTGGAGAGGTGTCACTTCTGGATTAATTAGGGAGGCTCCATATCCCAGAAACAGGAGCTGAAGTTTGAGCTTCTATGCTGCCCCTTCCTGACTGAATTTGCTGGAAGTCTTTATGTTAGTGCAACCTAAGCAATGAAGGATTGGGAGCTCGTGGCTTTGAAGGAAAGCGGAACGTTCCATAAGAGCAGGAGGTTGCGGGATCCATGGTCCTTGGACTTGAAATTAATGTCTGACTGCTTCAGGATGCCACTGCTGGGAAAAGGAGTCTCTGCCATTTCATTTATTTTTGTCTCTATGCTTGTGTTTTAGATTCTGTGGAGAAACAAGCTCATAACTTTGAGCAAACTTTAGAATCACATAGGAAACTTTAAAAAATGCCAGTCCCCATGCCCTACTCCAGACCAATCGAGTCAGGATCCTTGATAGTGGATAGTGGTGGGGTGGGGGTGGGCACGGAGTCAGTTGGTCGTTTTACTTTTACAAGCTCTTCCAGTGATTCTAAAGTACAGCCCGGAATGGGAACAGGCTGCTTAGGTCCACCTTTGTCAAGAAGAGGGCAAGACAAATCTGGGTGCTCACCGTTTTGTCCTGGATGGGAAATGGTGCCCCTCCCAGAGCAAAGCTGAAGAGCTGTTCCCAAAAGAGGGGAGAGTGGGATGCTGGATGCAAACTCAGCTCACATCCAGCCCACTAGCCCCGGGACCTCGCCTCGATTTCGGGCTTTCCCTTGCCTCAAGACCGTGAACCAGTAAGTTCTTGTTGTTTAAGGCGGCCTATTGCACGGCATTTGTTTTAGCAGCCAGGAAACTGATATACTTAATGTGCAGGATTGTTGGGAAACTTTCATGAAAAATGGCCTTCAGGTACTTAGCAGGTCATCTTGGTTCCTAGAGCTGCCGTCATAAGGGACCACATCCTGGGTGGCTGCAAACACCAGAAAGCTGCTGCCTCACAGTTCCGGGGGGCTGGAAATCCAAAGTCAAGATGCTCCCTCCAGAGGCGCTAGGGCGGGGCCCTTCGCTGCCCCTTCCAGCTTCTGGCGGTTCCAGACAGTCCTTGGCTTGTGGCAGCATCGCTTCGAGCTCTGCCTCCGCCTTCACACGGCTGCCTGCTCCACGTGTCGTTGGGTTTCCTTCCTGCCCCAATCCTGGGCGACCTCATTCTGAGGTCCTTAACTTAGACACATCTGCAAAGACCCTTTATCCAAATAAGGGCACATTGGTAGAGTCCAGGTAGAAAAAAGAAAAAATATTTTTTTAGGGGGGGAGTGTGCTAGTCTTGGCATCTAGTATAAGTGCAATTAAACACAGCTGTCATTATCTGTGTTACCAAAGCTGTGGGGCCGAGCCACACAATTCAGTCTCATAGAAACTACACGTGGCTTTTAAAAATAACGGAGGATAATATATATAGTTAAAACTCTGCACACAGTGCATTTCACAGAAGCAGGAAATAGGAAAAACAGGCAAGCGGGAGATGTCTGTTTATCCTGGACCTAAGTGGAGGTCCAGGGACTTGTATTCTGAGACGTCCTCTGACTTCCTTCGTGCTCAGCTACGACAAATTCCGCTTGCCTTAGCGTAATGATGCTCTCCACCCCGTCGTCGCACCTTTCCCCCCTGGGTTACGGAGCCGTCCGGACCACCCAGCCAAGCCCCCATGTCTCTTCCAGGTTAATTTTTTATTTTATTTTCCCCCATTTCTGCAGTTGACTCTGTCTTTTTTGCCCAGTCAGTCCCGCTGGCCCCTTAATTACCATGTTTGCTTTCCACTGTGTTTCCCCAATGTCTCTGTGGACTCCAGATGATGTAGAAATGTAGACATAACACTTCGGCTCATTGTAGTCGATTAGCAACTCTTTGAGGCAATAAGGGATTCTTGTACTCTCAAAATAAACAAAGGAACTTTAAGACAGACCCCGTCCCCCAAGGAAACACTCGTTCTGGTCTTATCATTGAGTCACAGCTTAGTGATGATTTTAAGCCAAAATAAGAAACTCATTGAAACGAAGTGTTATATATAATGGACACTGGAAACAATGAGGTTGTGTTTGAGGTACTGACACCTTTTTTCCCACCTGCTTCGAAGATGCGCCAGATTCTCAGTTGATTAGCCTTCACTCCTTTAGTTGAAAATGCCAGAATTCCAGCTTAAGCCAACCCACACGTAAGCTATACGGAGAAAACGGAAAAGCCCGTGTGGTCTTCAGGCAGCGCCGAATCCAGGGTCTCCAACAGTGCGGTTAGGCAGCTTCTGTCCCTTGGCTCCGCTGTCCTCAGGGTCGGCTTCCTTTTCAGGTGGTTGTCATACCTAAGGTAAGCTCCAGGCACGGCACACCCAGCAAAAAGAAAGCGCTTCCAGAAAGGATTGTAGAAAGTGTCAAGGCGGAATCTCCTGGGGCTGCCTTGGGTCCTTGGCCCAGCCCTGACCTGCCTCTGTGTCCAGCGGGTGTGGGTCAGGTGGGGGACACACCAGTCCCTGGAGCCTGGCTGTGAACCCATCTGCACCCAGATCATTTGCACAGAGTGTGGAAGGAATGATGCCCCGAAGACAGGTCAGGCTCTGCCAGAAGGGCAGGGGCTGCTGGGCTGGCAGACACACACATCCCCGGCTGCTGTCAGGTCTAGTCAGCGTGTGGGGCCAGGAGCCCCTCCCGGAACAGGCTGCTCTCCTGCTGTGTGCATCCAGAGCCACCTCCTGCACTTCCCAACATCTCCAGGGGCCCTTTTCTTGTTTCGGTTTGCTTTGCCATTCATTCAGTCATTCAACAAACATCCCTCTGGCACACCTAGAACTTTTACCTTCTTCCCGAGGTGCCCTCCCCCAGGTCTTTAATGGGACTTGGGTTGAATTCCTAGAGCCTGTGAGATTCAAATTCTCCGCCACCTCAGACAACCCTAAAAGACTTCCCTCTCTACCATCCTCACTTAGGAGAAGAAAATCCCCAAGGAAGTCCCCGCTTGGGAGGCATTTATTCTACTCTGTTTGCTCGTCCTGCTTCCTAAGTAGAAACATGCTCTTTTTTCCTATTTCTTTAAATCTTTTTGGTCAGTATGCAGCCCCTGGTCCCCATTTTCTTTCCTTATTTTCCTGTTTTGAACTGTAAGGGATGAATTGCCTCAGAGAGCAGCTTTTCTCCATTGTTTCAGACACAGCGTTTTCATCTCCTCTGCCCACGACCTATTAACAAATCACTTCCTCGCCAGGACCTGCCCCTCCCTGCTGCTGGTCAGTGGTCTCCCTGGCCATGGCCGGGCCCTCCACGCCCTGCCGATGCCACAGCTTTGCCTGCTGTCAGCACCTTTGGCTGGGAGAGCACTCGTTAGTTTGGGGAGGCCAGTGCCCCACGCACATACCTGCTTCTTACCCATCCCCGAGGACCTGCAGTGTCTTTGGAGATTCAGTCGTAGGCAAAGCGGATTTTATTTTCTCTCTCAACTGTCTTCACCTCCTATTCTCACAACACACACATCGCTAAGGCTTTGCTACTGTCACTTTCCTATTAAATTATTGCTAATCCTCTTTACTGGGTTCTAATAGCCCAAGGGGAAGATGACAAATTCCATCATCTTCAGCAAACACCAACTGCCTCTTGGTTGGAGAAGCCCCCTGTGCAGTCTTTTCTGAACCTGCATTCAGATCATACCAGCCTCTGCTTAGAACCCTCCTGAGGATCCCATCAAATTCAGAGCTAAATTCACAGTCTTTACAATGATCTACAACGTGCTTCCTATCGCTTCTTGGCCTTTTGGCTAAGATCAAGTGTAGTACAACGTGCTTCCTCATCTGTGACCCCCTACCACCCTCCTGAACCCATCTCCAACCCCCATCCCCCCATGCACACTCTGCTCCAGTCCTCATGGTGTCCACCATCCCACCCCAGGGCCTTTGCACACGCCTACTTTAGAGTGTCTTCCAGATATCCTCCTTCAGGTCTCTGCTCGAATGTCACCTTCTCGCAGCAGTCGTCTTGTCTGCACCATCCGTTGTTCTCCAGTCCAGCACTTTCTGTGGACTTTCCCTACATTGTTTTCCTTTGCACTTTTCATTGCACGATAAACCAAAGACTTGACTTATTTGTGTATCTGTCATTCTCCCCCCTAGAAGTTAAGCTTCAAGAGGGCAGAGATTTTCCTTTATTTTGTTTGCTACTACATGTATCTGTTTTGCTTCTGGCTCTAGTGCCTGGCATATCAGGCCCTCAGTATTTAACGACTGGGTGGATGAATGAACGAGTGAACAATTAAATGCCTCAGTTCTGTCTTTGGCTTCCCATGTTCTCTCTCTTTTATCTAATCATTTAGCCCTTCCTAGTTCAGAAAAATGGGGAGGCAGAATTGATTTGCTCAGAATCATTAGATAGCCACCATTTTGTAAGTGGTCTCTGGCTGGGGACGGGACCCGCCATCATCTCTTCTTTCTGCCATCTCTCGAGCCAGGGGTCCCTGTTGGAGTTTGATGGGAGAGTGCACCCAACGAGGCCGCGAGCCTCTGACACAGTCGTCTCTGTTCGCAGGGCTGGCCAGAGGCAAAATGTTCTATTCCTATCTCTGTGTAGACCCTCTGTACCCCCCGCTTCTTCCTTTCACGTGAGATACAGGAGACCCTCCTTCCTTGAGAATAATGAATTCCCAGAAATGGCCACATCAAATGAATCAACTTAATACAGAAAATAACAATACATGGTAAACAGTGAAGAACACGCTGGATTGGGACCTTATCTTAATAACAGAATGTAAGAATTACTGAAATTATGGGGAGTTACCGATAATGGGTACAAGCTTTCTTTTTGGCATGATGAAAATGTTTTAATGGGCATCAGATATGGCTCAATCCAGGTGTTCATGAAGATGTTCTAATGGGCCCCAGGCATGGCTCAATCCAGGTGTTCATGAAGATGTTCTAGTGGACATCAGGCATGGATCGATCCAGGTGTTCATGAAGATGTTCTAGTGGACGTCAGGCATGGATCGATCCAGGTGTTCACAAAGTTGTTCTAGTGGATGTCAGGCATGGATTGATCCAGGTGTTCATGAAGATGTTCTAGTGGACGTCAGGGATGGATCAATCCAGGTGTTATGAAGATGTTCTAGTGGACGTCAGGGATGGATTGATCCAGGTGTTATGAAGATGTTGTAGTGGACGTCAGGCATGGATCCATCCAGGTGTTCATGAAGACGTACTTATGGATGTCAGGCATGGATTGAGCCAGGTGTTATGAAGATGTTCTAGTGGATGTCAGGCATGGATCAATTCAGATTTTCATGAAGTTGTTCTAATGGACATTAGGCATGACTTGATCCAGGTGTTCAATGATGCATCAGGAGTTCTGTTTTGTTTTTTTCAGTTCTTGGCTTTGTCTGTTACAGATTTGGCTTCATTCTTTGCTTCTACAAGGTAGCTCTTGGTGATCACAGGTTCACACCCTTGGGGGGTCAAATATCCCCCTCCCAACAACCCCAGGAAAAGTTGTCCTGTGTCTCATTGGCTCTGCTTGGGTCACATGCCCATCACTGAACCAGTCAACCGACCTGGTTGATACACGATAATGTTCCTTAAGAATCCAAGCTAGGAGTCAATTCTGTATGGGCAGAGAGCAGGGTGCAAAGGAAAATGGGGATCCCGTTGTTCCCCTTGGTTGGAGTCAGAAAAGATGACAAAAATATTCCCACTTCTCCAGTTTCAGGAGCGTGAGCAATACTGGCAAAAAGGGCAGAGATGAGTCATGCCAACAAGTCGCATCTCTCACGTCCTCAGAAACCTACCAGAGGTGGCCGTTTGAGCAGGAGGCCGCAGGAAGATGTGCTTTCCTGAGTATGTGTCCTACTTGCTCGAACGGAGGATAAGTAAACATCAAGTGTCGCTCGCCTGTCAACCCAGCCCTCTCTTCAATATCAGAGGCCAAACAAGACAGATGAAAGCGGTGGGTCTGAGCACTGGTCAGAAGAGACAGGCAGGTTCAAGAAGGCGCTAGTTTCAGCAAGTCGGGACCCCTGCCTCACCTGATAGGTCCTGTTTGGGAGGCAAGAACAGAACTGGGGAATATACCAGTCTGAGTGCACATATGGACAACTACTTAATCTCACTGAACCTCAGTTTGTATATCTGTGCAATGGGGCTAGAAAGACATCTCACTGAGTTATTGAAAAGGGTCAAATGGGCTAAGTGTATTTGGATTTTTTTCACACTCCACGTACATCCTGCAATGTTCTGAGTCCTCCTCTGCTGACTCCTGCAGCTGGCAACACCTGGCTCCCATGCCAGCTGGGTTCCGTTTGGAGCTGGCCGATGGGAGGGCTGGCAGGAGACTGGAGGGCAAGGGAAGAGAGAGGCCGGGGTATTTATTTCCCACTTGCTCCCTGTTTTGGGGTGAACTCCCCCCCCCCCCGACTATAGCTCCTGTCTGGCAGCCCCTGTCCACAATTCCAGCTCTCCCCAGGCTTCTCCTTCTGCCTCTTCAGGTGATAAGGATGCCCCCCTTTTCCTTACCTCAGGGCACCCAGCATCACCCTTTATGTTTTCCCTATGAGCAGACCCTTCATTAAAGCCGCTTGAACCGTCTGAGTTGGACTCTGTTTCCTCCTCTAACACATAGGGATGGTTGGAGATGTGTCGTCACTGTTTTACGTTGAAATAATCTCAGACTTTTAAGAAAAGTTTCAAGAGCAGGTGCACAGCACAGCCCCCCCGAGCCATTTCAGAGAAAGTTGCTGAGTAGGTGCCCACCGCCCCTGAGGAGCTGGTGCGTGTCCCCTCCAGACCTCAGTCCAGCGTCCAAGCAGGGGCTCGGCCTTGCCGCGTTACTGCCGCCCGATGCGCTGGCCGCCGTCCGCTTCCACCCGTGGCCCCGGTGAGCTCATCTGGAGCCGCGCGTTGTAGCTTACCGCGACGTGTCTTTGTAGTTCAGTCTGGAACAGTTCCCTCGGTCTTTTCTCGTATGTCATGACCTTGACACTTTTGAAGGTGACATTTATTCTGTGGCATGAGCCTCAATTTGGGTTCGCCTGATGTTTTCTGTGACTGGATTCAGACTCCACGTCTTCGCAGGGGCGTCTCAGCACAGATTCGGTGCTCTCGTGGCACCTTGTCGGGTGACACACGATTTAAATTTGTCATTTAATGAGCCTC
Source organism: Tolypeutes matacus (assembly GCA_026826555.1). Taxonomy (NCBI): domain Eukaryota; kingdom Metazoa; phylum Chordata; class Mammalia; order Cingulata; family Chlamyphoridae; genus Tolypeutes; species Tolypeutes matacus. The sequence continues at coordinate 1,356,956 of JAKSZT010054518.1, read as the reverse complement.
GCAGTAATCACTTGATTAAGGTGGGGTCTGCCAGGAATTTCCATTGTAAAGTTACCTTTCTCCCTTTGTAATTAATATTTTGTAAGAAGATGTTTAGAGAACATGTAAATTTCTTCTGCATTTGAATTTCATTATTTCCTGTATTTATAACAGTGGATTTCATGGACTCCTGTTCTAGTCAATGGTTTATATTTCATTATTATCATTGTCTATCTTGACACTCAAAATGACCCGCATTTAGCTGGTGGGAGTCTTGCCACGAGGCTTCCAGGTCCTTTTGACATGTCCCTATTCTTTAAGCACTTCCTTACTTTACAGATATAAGGTGTTCCAGGGTCATCTGTGCTTTTTCTGCCCTGGGTCTGGAATCAGCTTGGCTCCTTTTAGTGGAGAATGGTATGTAGAAACCAAGATCTAGACTCTAGATGTGCTCATTGCTTTTGGGGTGCTCTAGGCTCTCTCAGTGGACAGATGCAGTAAACAGTGATACAGACATTGACATCTGTCTGTCTGCATCCATCTATCATCTAGCATCTGTCAGTCTAGCACATCTATATAATCTACTATAGCTGCCTATCTAATCTGTATCTGCTGATCTATCTATCTATCATCATCACCATCCACCATCCATCATTCACACCATCTCAAATTCTAATCCAGTGCCACCCGGCCCATTCTAGCTTTCACTCTTCCTATATTTGTAACTCCCTTCTCGTACCCCCATACTCTGCCATTCCTCCTTTCTCCCCCTCCTCGGTCTGCTCAGGTTCCAACAGCTCGCGCCAGCTGCCCTCCTCACCCCGCTTATTCTCTGGCGCCCTGAGTTGCCCCACCCACAGTAGCTGTTCTCCCCGTGGCCCTCGGGCTCGGAGTCCACTCCAGGGTGCAGCGTCTCCATTTCTACCTTGCTGGACCCCTCCTGATGGCACTGGAAGGTGAAGGAAAAGGCAGTACCTGGTCTGTATTCTCATTTGCATTAATCTCGCTATTTGTTCTTTTTAGAAAAATTCTATACATTTCAAATCAAAGGGGGTGCTGCAACTCCTCTATCAAGACAAACTCCTTTTGGGGGTGAATGAGCGCTCTAGACAGAGATAACTGTGGGCCACAGCGCCCTGGCTGGCCAGATAAAGGTCCTTGTCCACAGGTGAAGGAAAGAGTGTGTCGCACACCCCGGTGATTAAAAAGGTAAGTCAGGCATGGGAGATGCCAAGCAGACTCGATTACATTATTTGTTTTTCTTTGTTGTTGTTAGATTACTTATTTTTGCATCTGCAGTACTTAAGAGTTTTTTTAATAGCATCGAACTGCTCATTTCTTCAGGAGCAAGGGTTTGAACTGTGTCTCCAGGACATTCTCCATCACTTCATTGGGGCAGGATGCATGGCAGCAGAGCCCCTGTGTCCACCTCTCCCTGGTTTTCCATGAGGAGGAGGCTGTTTTTGCTTTCCTTAGTATATATGTAGCTATTGCGGGGAAGGGCCCTGAGTGGCTGCTTTGCTCACCTGCCCACACGCAGGCCAAGAGTTACAACTCAAATGCTTTTCGAACCCAGGCAAGAAACTCAGAACTCAGCTGGCTTGAGTGGGATATGATGTACCGGAGGGCACGTGCCCCCTCTGTGAGTGTCAGGGCCCCTCCCACTAATTGCCGGCATGGGCAAAAGTGGGCAGAATGATTCCAGAGCCTGAATGAGTCAAGATAAGCTGAAGGTCTGAGTTCAAAAAAAAAAGTGAAACGGCCCAGTTTTTAATTTTTGGCAACAAATTCAATTTTTTTTTTAAATTAGAGAAGTTGTAGGTTTACAGAAAAATCATGCAGAAAATAGAGAGTTCCCATATACCTCCTCTAATTAATACCTTACATCAGTGTGGTACATTTGTTATAATTGATGAAGGAATATTATGTAATCGTGCTAGTAACTTCAGTCCGTGGTTTACGTCAGAGTTCTCTGTGTTGTACAGTGCTATGGTTTTTGTTTCTGGTTGTGTTATGTTTTTTGTAATTTTTATTCTAATAACATATAACTTCCCTTTTGAATCACATTCAAATACATACAGAACAGACACATTTGCGGGTTGGAGTGTGGTCTTTCCCCTCCGTCTTTGACCGCTCAGCTGCCCCGTCCAGAGCTGCCCACTGCAGCTGCAGGTGCAGGAGCCTCCCGCTAGGGAAGGTCCCGTTCCGTCTGCAGGTTCGGAGCTGGGAGAAGGGAGGCCGGGGTGCCCGGCAGGCCCAATGGCAGTGCCCTCGGAGGGGATGGGAAGGGGTGGAGATGTGGAGAAGAGGAGAGGACGCGGCCAGGCAGGGGAGGTGCCCCATGCGGCAGAGGCGGGCCTTGTCAGGGGAGCCCCTTCCCTGCCCCCCTCCCCATCCCACACTCCCGCCCACCTCGGCTCTCAGCTCGGCCTTTCGGGCCGGCTCCCTCTGTGGCGGGCTGTCCCGGGTGGGATGTTGAATAGCACCTCTGCTTTTGGCCCGCCAGGAGCGACCCCCCTCCAACCCAGTCATGACAAAAATGTCTCCAGACTTTGCCAGATGTGCCCTGGCGTGCACAGTCGCCCCCGATAGAGAAGCGCTGCTTTAAATCAAGCCCACTGTGTGCAGAGTGCTTCCTGCGCGTGTGCTGTTCTTTTAACCTTTTACTTAGGATTTTAGACTTTCAGAAAAGTTGCAAAAATCCTACAGGGAATCTCGTATGCTCTTCACCTCCATTCCCCAAATAGTAACATTTTACCACGTTTGCCTTGTTCTTTGTCTCCTTGTTTGTCTTTCTATTTACAGCTCCTTCTGCATTGCTCGCTCTGTCTACCTATGCCTATATACAGTATTTTCTGAACCACTTACAAGTTGCATGCATGATGTCCCGTCAGTGTGTTTTCCTAAAAACAAGGCCACTCCCTTACAGAATCATTTCGTGATGATAAAAATCAGGAAAATAACACCGCCGCGGTACTATTATCCGGCTACATACGCCATTTCGAGGTTGCCAGAGGCCCGAGGAATGTCATTTGTAGTAAAAGAGAGCACGCTTTCCCGGCCAGGACCCGTGCAGGATCGCGAGCTGCGTTTGGCTGTCGAGTCCCTTTAGCCTCCTTCAGTCAGCGAAGTCCCTCAGCCGATTTGCCGTGCTTGTTTCTGTTACTGTCGCTTCGTCTAACCTGACGTTTTTGAAAGCTCCAGGCGGTGTTGTGGTTTGGTACAGGGCCCCTCCGTTTGATCCACACCGATGCTGAAAGTAGCTGGATCCAGTCGCAATTGGCCTGCTCCTTCTGCACGTTGTGTCCTGACTGGGGGGTCATCTTAGGACCCCTCCCCGATTCCACTGCCACGGCAGGAGGCCCCTCCCTGCCGCTCCCTTCCCCTCCGGCTGTTGCTCGTCTGCCCCTGGCCCCCCCCGGGCCCCTGCCTTGCCTCGGCTCTTTCATTTGATTCTGATGCTCGGGCGTCCCTGAGAGGCAGGGCTGTCCCCCAGGAGTGGCCGGGCCGCCTGCCCGTCCAGCTGGCCTGACGTCGGGCTGTGGGCTTTGACAGGCCCCTGCTCGAGGTGAGGGGGCGAGGGGTGCTCTCCTGCGGCTGGGGCCACGTCCCGCCCTGGCCCCAGCCTGGAGCCAGCCGTCCTGCTGGGGCGCCCTCCTCTGTGGCCCCTTCAGCGCCTTCCCTTCGGTGGGAGACGGAGGACCGCGTCTCCCTGCTGGCTCTGCAGCGGCCGGCTCTCGGCCGCCACCGTCCTGGAGATGACGCTTAGGCACTCTCACACTCACACTCACACTCAACACACTCACACTCATACACACTCACACACACTCACACTCATACACACTCACTCACACACACTCACACTCATACACACTCATACACGCACACTCAACACACTCAACACACTCTCCCACTCACTCACACTCAACACACTCACACCCACACTCACCCACACTCACACTCATACACACTCACACTCACACACACTCAACACACACTCAACACACTCTCCCACTCACACTCAACACACACTCACACACACTCAACACACTCTCCCACTCACACTCAACACACACTCACACCCCCACACACTCAACACACTCATTCTCATACACACTCACACCCACTGAACACACTCATTCTCATACACACTCACACTCACACCCCCACACACTCAACACACACACACACTCAACACACACTCACCCCCACATTCACACACACTCACACTCATACACACACACTCACACACACACTCACACACACTCAACACACTCTCCCACTCACACACCCACACTCAACACACTCACTCACACTCACACACTCAACACACACTCACACTCAACACACACACACACACACACTCACACGCACCTCAGGGCTGCTCATTACTTTTCAGGCACAAGGGAATCTAAATCGAGATTTAGGGAACAAAGTCTCTCTAACTCATGGGACAGTCCTACTAGCACACCCACCTGCACGGCTAAACAAAACGTTTAGCAGCTTGGCTCGGGCTAGTGGCGACTTCACAGGTTCTCCAAGAATAGAGAGTCCTTGGTTTACAGGGGCTCTACTGAACACACTACTTGTTTTGTAGGATTTTCTGAAAGAAAGGAAATATGGCCAAAAGGTGTATTTTAATCCCCAACTTCAAAGTCAGAAAATTGCCATAAACTTTGGAGCCAGTGTTTTCTAATCTGCAGATTTTCCTGTATGAGTCTCCATAATATTTTGCCATATATTAGTAACTTCCGCATTTCCATTTGCTTAATAACAGTTTTTCTCTGTTCCGTATCTTTTCTTTTCATCTGAGCCCTGCCCTAAGCAATAGCTTCCATGAAAGTCAGTGTTTAATATGCTAATTGCATTTTCTGCATAAACATTCAACTAAATGCCTAACTGATAGCATTTTTAAAGGTCCACCTGTGTGCTACCCAGAATTCCCCCCCACGCCACAGCTGGGCCAACCCTGGCCGGGCACATCTGATAGCTGCGGCTTTTTCTCCCGAGGAGTTGAATCTCCCGATTGCATCCCTCCTGTAACTTGGAACCAGAGCCTCCAGAAGAGGTGAAAGGATGATTTCCTGAAATCATGAAAGGGAAATCCAAAGGCAAAGCAAGGCATTCTTTGCAGCCCTGTAAACACAGGGAACCCTTTGCTGCAAGGACGGTGAGAATAACGAATGCGGCGTGAGCCCTTCTCCTCCAAGGGGGTCAGCCTCTCTGAATTTTATCAGAGAGAACTCAGGTCTCGGTGCTGGGCCTTCCCAGAGCAGGTCGTTCATGAGCTCGTGTAAATAAACCAATATCTAAGTCAGCGTTTCCCAACTCGAAACACGTGTGCCCTTTACAAACACATGTAAAAATTCAGAGGTTTTTCTCCACTCCTTGTCCCGCATGGGTGTACCCTTTCTTAAGAGTCCTGCTCTGTCTTTCGGAAGCCAGGAGAATAACAAACGTTAGAACTTTGCCTTCTGTAGTTCACGGAACATAAAGCATGGGTAAAGCTCCAGTGTCTTAATAATATTGAATTTGCACATGGAAATGTCACATAGGCGTTTTTGAATGCATTCCCATCTCAAGATTCTGATGTACGACCCACCAGAATTTCAAAAAAGGAAGCTGGTTAGAGGTCAGGAGTGCGAGGGCGAGACGGCCTCCAGGTGAAGCAAAGCAGCGCTGCATCCTCTAGAGCTTGCCAGAAAGGCCAGGAAAGAGGAAATCGGGAGATGTTGGGGCTTCGGGGGGAGGCCCTGTGGTCTGAGTCACGGAATGGAGCCCGTGAGTAAATTTTCTGCCCAAGGACTGTGAAGTCCAGCCCTCCTCTGGTCCAGGTGGCATTTCATTTTTAGAGATTTTTATTATTAAAAATGTAGGTTTAGTGTTCTTATTTTATTATTACTTAGAGTTTTTATGTATGGGTTTTTAAATGGAGGTCTATTTCGCATACCATAAGATTCACCTCTTTAAAGTGTGCAATTCCCTGGCTTTTAGTTCATCTCCACAGCTGTGCAGCCGTCGCCACTATGTAATTCCAGAACATTTTCGTCATCCCCGGAAGAAACCCCAGACCCATTAGCGGTCACTTCCCATTCCGCCTTCCCTCAGCGCTGGAAATCACTAATCTACTTACTGTCTCTATGGGGTTATCTTACAGTTTTAATTATTATCTCTCTTTCTTTATTTTGGAGAGAGTTAGAAGTTATTGGCAGAATAGGATATACTTAAGGAAACATTTCAGCCAGTATTCCTAGAATTATATTGCCCTGTACTTTGAATAGAGAGCTATTTTGGAAATAATACTTTGGCTACAGATAGATGTTCTGTGCCAGGGGCATGTGGTCATTCTTTGTTAGAAATAGCCTTCTAAAAACCCAATTTGATCATCAGTTCTTAGGCATTTGTTAAAATGTCCAGTGAACAGAAAAGGACTTGTGTCGCCTTTTTAAAAAGGTAGACTGTACCCTTTTGTCTTTTGTCATCAAAGTTTGGGGAATTACTAAATTCATGGACCTTTTCAAACCAGTGAATGGATGGGGAATAGGATTTTGACGTTTATTTGAAAGCTTTGAAGATGGAAGAAATATAAGAAGATAAAGTGGAAAATTTAGAGACCTACTCTCCCCTGGAAAAGGAAAACAAACAACAAAACCAAACTCTTGCCTTTTCTTGGGCCACATAAAGTTGGGTTGGTCTCTCCAGTGTAGTTAACCGGGAGTTTACTGTGTATTAAAATGAAAAGAGAGCCCTGGAAGTCGCAGCATGACACTGTAGGCAGCTTTTTTTTTTTTAATTTATTTATTTTTTATTGTGGGTAAAAATCAAAATTTTCACAATACATACCAATATTTGTAAAATGATTTATAAATATATATGCATATATGTACATTTGCTTACGAAAATGCTATTTATATATATATAAATATATTTTAAGAGGTGCTTAGATTACCCAAAATATTACACAGAACCCACCAGGATTCCCATGTTGCCCACCTCCCACACCTCCCACCACATCCCACACAAACATCTCCCACAGTGTGGCCCACCAACCTCAATGAACTTACACCTCCTGGAGCCTTGCCACCAACCACAGACCACAGTTCACACTGTAGACCACACTCTCTCCCACTCAGTTCTGAGTGGTGTGTGCTGATTTAAAGTGGCCTACATCCATTGCCACAACAGTACTCAGGACAACCTCCAAATCCTAATCCTGTAGGCAGCTTTCATGTTGTGTCCTCTACACGGTGCTGGCCCTGGAAGTCAGGCCCTTTCTCCCTAGGGGAATTGCCTCTTCCCTTCACCCCCCAGGGGCCGTCATGGGTGCTGACTGGCTGTGGAGGTCCCTGGCGCTGCCCACAGACCTTTCCTTTCTGCCCTTTGCTTCCTGCCCTGAGGCACTGGTGACCTTCCGACTTGCTTTGGCCCATTGCGTGCAAGGAGGAGTGACTGTCATTTCCAGGTGAGTTTCAGGAGGCCTTGGCCAATCCGCCATGGGTCACTGGCCATCTCAGCGAAGCAGAGGTTGCGGCCCCCTGTGTAGTGCAGCCCCTGCCAACCTGCGTGGCCCCGGCGAGCAGCAAACTTTCGCTGGGCTCAGCCCTTGCCATCGTGCAGCTGCTTTTTGTCGCAGCACCGCCCAGCTCTCCGGGTTGACGCACTGACGACCCTGACTTCCGAGAGGCAGGCCGGGTCCCACGGACTAGCACGGAACCTGAGCTAATGGTTAGCCCTCCGCACAGCCAGAGGTTTGTCCCGGACGTGTGGCCTCAGTCCGGCTGACAAAGAGCCCCCCTTTCCCTCGAATTTTCCAAAACCGGACCTGGAACCAAAGAGCCCCGTCGTGCACAAGCAGCGGGGTGTCATCTGGCGGCATCCAGCCACCCTCTTCTGATTATTACGCCCCAACAGCAAGTCCCCGGGGTGGGGGTGGGGGTCCCTGAGAACAAAACCTACAAAGAGGACGGCCTGGCAGTGTGTTGGTGAGAGCTGGATTCCTGGCAGCACTGGAAAACCTGGATTCAAGCGTGTCTGGGCGTTTCATCCCCGGGCTCGTAATTCCCGTTAATGCCGAGCAGCCTCTGTTGAGCTCACTGGCTCCTGGAAGAGCCCCAAGTGCACACCCCGTCCCAAGGTGGCCAGAGCTGGAGCTGAAGCTCGGAGCTGCCCGCAGCAGGCTGCCACCTCTGTGAGGGAAGCTGGACTGTCGGTGGCGAGGAGGCTGGGATGCTGAGCCCAGCGAGAAGGGGTGAAGCAGAAGGGAGAGCCGTAGGGGTCGGAGAGCCGGGTTAGTCCCTCGGTCCTGCTCCCCGCAGGCTTGGCCATCCTGCCCTGGAATGCCTCCACTGAACAGCTGTGTGGTGGACTGCCTGATTTTTCTCAGACCCATCCCTGCTTGAACCAGATCCCTTCTGGATCACGAGAAGCTACATCTCTCAGGGGTAGTTGCCCTCTGGCTTCTGGATACCTCAGTCCATTAGGAGGCCATGGCAGAGACCAGAGGGAGAGTGAAGGGTGAAGCCAAAGTCTTTCTCCCCCTTCCTTGCTCTGCTTTGTGTTCTGCCTTCAGCTTTGGCCTTCCCAGGAGCTCTGGCTCCCACAGGGCACTCCCCCTGTCTGGGTCCAGTTTTGCTGTCTTGGCAAAGACCTCGTGGCACCACCTGCCCCCATTGTCCCTCCATCCCTGGGGCTGGTGGTGGCTGCTAGCGATTGTTATATCTAGGGCATCTCACCACTCACGTCCTGTGTTACCATGTATCCAACTCCTTGTGTTCAACCCCCTCTGTTGAAATAACTAGAGTGATTTATGTTTTTCTGGCTGGTCCATGAATGATAGTAAGGCCTCTTTTTTTTTTCTGCTTATGCATGCTCAGATTTGCTTTCTACTTCTTGCAGACAAAAGACCAAAAAGAAACTGTGGAAAGATAATTAGATGCCATCAGATGTGTGCTGTGTAAAATGGGGAGTGTGCACCCCCTTCTCTCTAAACTTGTTTTTTGGCTCAGTTACAGAGAGGTTGATAACCCCTCCCAACCTTCCTTACCAAGCTGGTGTGGGAATTAGGGCATCAGTGTTTTCCTCACTCGCACCACTAGAATATAAGTTCCACAGGACAGGGATCGTTGTCTCTTTTCTCAATATTGAGTAGGTATTGAATACTGCCAATATCTATAGCCGATGCCTAGAATAGTGCTGGGCGCAGAGTGGCAATTCCTGAAGTTGTTTTAAATGGATAAATAAAACTGGGTTGTGAGCACAGAGAAATCAACTTACTGTATTGCTACTAGCAATTTTTTTTTTTAGTAGATACCAGGGATCGAACCTGGGACCTCATACATATGAAGCAGGAGCTCAACCACTGAGCTACGCCTGCTCCACTCTCATTTGTTTTAAATAAATAGGATAGAAACTATCAGTGCATTTCAGATGAGGGGGCTGAAGGCCCTGTGTGTGTGTCTGCCAGGTTGCATTGTAAAATGCGTTTCTTACAACTGGCCTTGATGAAAAAAAAGTGTGAAATCTCATGAGTGCCCTCGTAGGTCAGCTTTTTATAATGGTGAGGGGTTGTGTGACTCTGACCATGGAGCTTCTAGATTGCTTTCAGGGAGCAGAGAGGACCCCCTCCCGTCTGGCTCCCAGGCTGCTGGCACGTTTCTCCCTGAGGTCAGCCCACTCTAGAGCCATTCCCAGTGGCTGTTCACTCTCATCTCGGGGGACTGGTGCATGCAGAAATTGTTGCTTGTTCACTATAAGGTACTGAAAAAAAGTCCTAGTGTTGAGTACTGAAAGTCACAGGGTAGGCAGTCTGATTTCTTTCTTGTCTTTCATAACCAGGCATCATTCTCCTCCCCCCAAGCTGTTTTAATTGTACATACACCAGCGGGGGTGCAGAAGAGTTGGGTTTATTTCTGGAGCCAGCTCCACACAGGATTTCAGAGAACTTGGGGCACTTGCGTGTTGCCATCTTTTGCATTATAAAACCCGTCGGATCTTCTGCTGTAGAGATTTTTCTTTGTGAAGACAAAAGCATGAACTTGTTTTATTTAGGGGAAAAAATATACCTTTTTTGAGTTCTTGGCCTCTGCTTTCAGAAATGGAGCCTATTCCTAAACTCTCAGATTGTTTGCTGTCATCTTTCTTTGTTTCTCAACATACTCAGGTTGGGGCTAATTCTTTAGGACCAGGAATAAACATTCTGGTGACAATTCAGCCTCCCTCAGAACAAATCAGAGCCTGCGTCTCCTCCAGCCTCCCTGTCACCTCCCTGGGTTTTATTTTAATTGCCATTCTCTCCAAAAGCACGATTCCTATTAAATTATTCATGGTGGTATAATGTTTATGTGATCAGAGTAATTATTATAATTATGCATTGTGAATTTTCATAATTGATGACCTCACTCAGATTTCATTTGGCACAGACTATTTCCAGAGGGCGCTCGGATGATGAGATCTCCTCTGGAATCAGAGTGAAATAAAAGGATGACCTATCCTGGGTTTTGCTAAGCCGGAGAAGCTGCAGTTGTTCACCTGGAGGAGGGGGTTGAGTGGAGCTCCAGAATAAGTGGAAGGAGTAGGATCCATTTTTCGGGGCACACGAGAGACTCGTTCATCCCCCCAGCTCAGCATCTCTCTCCGCAAATGTGTCCGGACAGAACAGCAAGTAGGAAGGGACCCAATTTCGGCTGAAACTGGGACTAGCCAGAACCTCTGGGTCATACCTGCTATGACCACCCAGCTACGCTTAGCTGCCTTCCTGGAAGCCAGGTAGCTTTAGCAAGGACTCCAGCCAGCTCTTTCACCCTAATTCTGGAAAGAATATGAAATGCAAGCAATTGGGGAACTGGCTTGAGTCACTCTGTGCAGAGGAAGACATTTGATGTCTTATGATTGATGCCTTAGTCAGATTTCAGATATTTTCTTTGAATGCCTTAGTTTACTCATCTTTGACTTATATCTGAGAAGCCAATACCTGTTGTGAGCCCAGAGTAAATATTTTGTATAGCTGTGCAAAAGACCTTCCCCAATGAGACTCCATCCCAGCTTCAGACTGGGAGTAAGGCAGGGACCCTCCCCATTTAACAGATGAGCGGACTGAGGCATTAGTGTCAGGTAGAAAATAAACGACCGTCTTTAACTTCTAACACACAAGAGTTTCTTGGCAGCAGCCTGCTGCTTCCACCCCTCTCTTCTAGGTATAATCTAGCCCTTTTTGTGCCACTCAGATGCTCCTTCCCACACTAGCCATATGCCTTTCATTTCCCTCAAAGAGGAGACAAAGAACCTGAAAAGGATAAAAAACAAACAAACAAGCAGAAGCCCTATATAAGTCCTGTCCACTGCTCAGAGATCAGTCCAGCCCTGTCTTTTCAGTTTTGAACACCATTTAACTAACAACAAACTCAAGTCCCTCTCTACTTCCTTGTTTGTCCATCTAGAGGGTACTTCTCACATCTTAGTTCCTTATTTATTCTTCTCTCTCTGCCTCTACTCTGATTTCTTGAGAGCAGGGACCTTACCTGATAGTCCCCATGTCTTCAGAATGTCATGGTGTGCCCAGTGCATTATGAGCGAAACACTTTTTGAAAGAATGAATAAGGTACCAAACTCCTGAGCTATCTGCCCTGACTATAGTGTCTGGATGTCTCCAGAGCCCTCAGGAGCCCTGCTATTTGGGGTAGTATCTACCTTGACAGTCAATGAGATCCTGCTGAGATGTGTATAAGCGTAACCTCTGGAATGACCTCCTAACTCACTTTGAAGTCTCATAGCCATATAAACTCATTTGTCTTTATCTTTTCCCCCTTTTGGTCAAGGTCTTTTTCCAGTTGCATTGCTGGTTGGTGCTTAGTAGTAATCCATTGGTGCCAGGGAGGCTCATCCCTGGAAGTCATGTCCCATGCTGGGGGGATGGTAATGTATTTATATGCTGAGTTTGGCTTAAGAGAGAGGCTACATTGGAGCAACAAGGAGGCTCCCAGGAGCCATTGTTCTCATATTGCCCCCTTTTTCCTTATAAGCATTGTTCTCTTCTGTACCTCATATTGACCCCTTTTTTCTTATAAACATTGTTCTTCTCAGTACCTCAGTTGCCCCCCTTTTCCCTTGTGTACAGTCTCTCTTTCTGTGTATCTCTTGGTCTCCTATAGTGATTGCAATAGCACGGTATCTTAGAAAATATTTCTTGCTTTGATTTACAGAGCTTCTTGCCCAAAGCCTGAACCTAGGAGATACATATGGCTGATCCATAATTTAGGGTAGGTTTCCCAGTCATTGGCCATTAAGGTATTATAGTTAGGACTGCAAGCAATAGCAACTCCAGTAGGATCTGACTCAAACAGCAAGGACACAGCAAGTCCAGGAGCAGGGCAGGGCCCAGGGGGACAGGCCCTGTGGCCTGTGGCTGCCCGTGGTGGCCAGACTTGCTCGTGTCCCCAACGACCCCCGCAGTGCTGGCTTCGTCCTGGGACTGGCTTTTCTCATGGTTGCAGGATTGTTTTCGATGGCCTTCAAGGTGCATGGGTTATTTTTTTGCAGCCTGAGAGAGAGACTAGCTTTTAAGACCTTTCTTTCAAGAAGGAGTGAGAGCTTTCTGAGAAGCCCCTCTCTCTTCCTGTCTTATTTAGAAGATTTAGAAGGTTTAGCCACTCCTGAGCTGGGGCAGCCTGAGATGGACCTAGAGGTGGGCCAATAAAATCACAACTGCAAGAGGAATACATGTTTTCCTTTAAATTGCTTCATTCCTTTATTTTAATCTAGCAATGATATTTGTAAAATCTCAGGATTGGCTAAATCTGTAATACTGTGTATTCCAAAAGGCATTGCACTAAATATATAATAATAGGAGCAAAAGCTATAGTGATAGCCTTAGATTGAGGCTGGACCTTCCACGCTGTATGTTCCACCACATCGTACCCTTAATGTTTGGGTGGAATTAATGTTTGTATGGATATGTCCGATATAGCTGCAAATCTGCCTAATAGATTCTTGTTTTTTCTTTTCTTTTCTTTTTTTTTTTTTGAGGTACCAGGGCTGGGGATTGAACCCGGGACCTCGTATGTGGGAAGCCGGCACTTAACCACTGAGCTACACCGGCTCCCATAGTTTCTTTTTTCCTAATTTAGTCTTTTTAAACTTTATATAGTCTTTTTAAACTTTCATACTGCAATAGAAAGAGGCAAGAGGCTCTTTTTAGGGCTTGGACTGGCCCACTTTGCACTTGGCACTGAGTAGCAAATAGAGCACATCACTGCCGCGAAGGAGATCATCTAGTATTGACTGCTGCCCTGGCTGATTTTCTCTGATATGAATGCCAGGCAGAAGCTGGGCTGCCCGTGACGGTCCCCGCGATGGGGGCCAGTGGTCCTGAATAGTGTGTCTTTGTAAACTCGGGAGAGCTTCAGTGTGGCACCAGGTTTATTTAAAGTCATCAGTGGATTATTGGATGGCTCCTTGGTCATGCTCTCAGTAAGTGAAGGCCTCAAGCCCAGTTTCAGGTCTCAAATGGGCTTCGCCCTTCTCGGGACGGCGACCCTCTTGCTTTGTTGAGAGTTGAATCTCCCCTGCTCTGTCCCTCCCGCGCCGGGCTGACATTTACCTGGCACCTGCGGATGTTGCTTGGAGGGCGGCCTGGGAAGGCTGCCCTGTTAGACTGCAGCATCTCCTGGCCGGAAGGAATTTTTTTAAGGGTCAGTATCTCATCTGAGCTTTTTTTTTTTTTTTTTTTTTTTTTCTCCTGACATCCACGTGATTCTGAGTGAGACTCTCGGAGTACAATGATTTGTTTTTATTTTAAAACACAGTTCTTTACTTGGGCCCCTTAGAGACCTCAAGCCTTGGAAACAAGCGATGGTGTGCTGTTCGGCCGTCTGCGAGGTTAAGACGGAACAGCCCTAAAGTAAACGGGAGAAAGTGCAAGGAGATGTTTATTTTCTCACGATTACTGCTTTAATATCAAGTCCTTTCGGGTTTTGTGACCTGCTGGTGCTTGCTGTGTCTGCCTGGAAGGGCGCTGTAATGTGCTGTTAGCCGTGAAGACGGAGTTAAAGCACTGAGCATTTTCATATTTTCCACCCCATTTTATTCTCCTAATCCTCAGATAAGCTTCTGTCTTGCCCCAGACTGGGGTTCAGGGCAGTGTCAGAGAGAGTCTTTAAGAATGCACATTTAATTGTGCTCTTCCCTTGCCCAGAACTCTTAAATGGCTCCCCGGTGCCCTGACAATCAAGTCCAACCTCCACGGCCTCGCCCCCACCCCTCCCCTGTGTCGTAGCCACTCTGGTTTGCTTTCTGTTTCTTGAATGTCCCCAGTTGCCTTCCTGCCTCAGGGGTGCTAATTAATTTTGTATGTTTTAATTTTTATTTTGAAATAATTATAGATTCGCAGGAAGCGCAAAAAGCAGTGCGGGATCCCACGCGCCCTTCCCCCAGCTCTCGCAGTGGTTAAACCTGGAGCAGCTGGAGGCCACTGTCAGAGCCGGGAAACTGGCCTGGCCACAGGGGGCCCTCGCGGCCTGCGTGGCGTTTCCTGTTCCGTGGCCAGGGAGCCCCTTCCCCTCGCCTGGGAGCCAGCAGTGGGTCTCCGTCTCTGAATGGTGTCATTTTAAGAATGTTTCATAGATAGTCACACACTGTGACCTTTGGAGGTTGGCTCATGCTCCTTGTTTATTTTTAATTATATAAATAATAAACGAGCACATTCTCTTGGGAAAAAGAAGACTAGGCCTCTGGGGGTAAGGCCGAAGCCCTCCTCCACCACACCTAACTCACAGGGAGCCCGCGGCACACTCCCTCCGGGACGATGCCCAGCGCGGCCCCCGTCCCAGCACCTGCCCCTTCCCAGCTCACACCGGTGTGTAAGGGCGTGTTTCTGACGTTTAACATACGTCGTCGTCCCAGTTCAGCTGGGAGCTCCGTGAGCACAGGGTCATTCGCCGGTGTTTCCCAGGGTGGCACCGAGTTTATTGTACGATGTCGTATTTCCTGTGTCTCCATCCACGGAACATGGGAAGAACCTCCTCCTGGTGAGAAGGTGGAATTAGGAGAGCTCGTGTCTCCTGCCCACTGGCCATCTTGCAGCTATCACTGCGGGCGTCGAAGGTGATTATTTTGTCTCCTGTAAACTCAGGATTGCTTGGATAGAGGTCCTGAGGACCCCTGGCCTCCAGCGCCTTTCCCTGTGGGTGCCTCGTGACTTCCTGCTCCCACGCCCGAGTCCACAGCTGCTTCACTCACAAGTTTCAGTTCATGCAGAGCAGGTGCGACAGTGGACCTCCCAGTCTCCGTGGGTCCCCATCGTGGTGGCTGAGGTGTCAGACATGACAAGGGGCCCCTTGACTTTGCACCTGACCCTGATGTACTGGGGCCTGGTGGAGATGCCTTGGTGGGGAGAGGTGGGGAGAAAACCTTCTCTTGACCTTTTATGACGTCATTTGCACCCAGTAAGCTCAGGGTTTGTAGCTGGAGCTGAGAAGGGTCATCAGAAGTGCTGACCTGTCTTATGGCCACTCTTGCAAAGCAAACGGGGCAGATGTGTTCGACAGACAAGCAGTGGCAGAGCAGGCAAAAGCCACTCTCCAGATGACTGCAGCTCTGAGGCCCAACCCTCGCAGGGTCTCCTCTGGTTCTTTGTGTGTGTGTGTGTGTGTGTGTGTGTGTGTACCTCTCTGAGATGCCGCGAAGTGGACTCAGAAGTCTAGACATCATTTGCACGGGGCGCGTGCTTTGTCCAGAAGACATAATTGTTACTAAAGTCAAACCAAGTCTAAAGGTTTCGTTTACTTCTGCTGTGCTACCAAACTTGCCAGCAGACCTTTACAGGGGTCTGCTGTGTACAGGTTGCTATGAGATGCTGAGGGAGAAGAGAGATTTGAGGGAGAGGAGAGAGCATTTAGACACTTGGGTACTTCCTTGGAGCAGTTTGTAAGTGAAGGGTAATGAAACATATTTACATAACGCGATGACAAAGCTTCAGGAAGTGTGAAATGATTTATATGCATTGAAGATAGGTGAGCTGGATGATGGCTCACAGTTGGGTGAGGTTAATCCAGATGAGCTATTCCAAGAGGGCCTTTTCCAACCTTGATTGGCAGGCAACATTTGGTCTCCTTCCTGTATCAGTTTCCAGTTCACCCAAATAAAGTGCCATAGCCAAGAGCCCTGGGCGCATCTTTGGGCCCTAGGCTAATATGTACCTCCTCAGGCTGCCGTTCTTCCACCTGCGCAAGAATGGGTAAGAGTGATGGGGAAAACGACAGAAGAGGACATGGCTTTGCTTCCTAAAATATGGGATCTGTACCCATTCGTTACTTGGGGATTGATGAGGTCCAAATTTTACCATTTGAGTTTCTCTTTACGAATGCAAAATACAAAATCAATCGTTCTATTCACTGTTGTTTAAGCAAAAGGAAATGTGTTGCTCTTAAAAGGATACTATGACAGTAAGAATACAAAATTTATCTGTGAAAGTGAGTCTAAGGTTTTAGCGGAGTCTCAGATCTTGCCTTGCATTTCCATCCTTTCTGCAGAGGCACCTGCAGATTTTTTGCAACAGGTGTTAAGAAGCAGATAATCTGATAGAGAAGTGACAAAGAGATCCATTGTTTTCTTTATTTGGGGAGAGGGAGCAAGGAATTGTATTACTAGTTTCTATAGCTCTAGATTACCTGTATCATTGGTCAATCCAAGCAAATAATAGTTATTTCTCCAATTACTAATACCCAGAAAGGGGTGATGAAATAAGGTCCTGGACCTCTGGCAACAGTGTAAGTCAGCCTGGGGAACTGCCATATGCAAAGTTGGTTGTGTGGTAGTTACAAAAATGGCCAAGAGGTAGAGTCTTGCTCCTTTCTCCATGGGATCCAGCCTAGTTTCATGACTCCTGTTGGCCAGTGGAATGCCGTCAAAACAGCATTGAGCCTGTCGTTGAGCCTAGCCTCAGGTGTCTCCCTCTTGGAACCTGCCAAGAGGCCATGTGAACTAGCCTGGGCGAGCCTGCAGGAAGAGGACAGACCACCAGGGAGGAGAATGAAGGAGGCCATTCTTGCTTAGCCACCCCTCAACCAACCTGGCAGTGTCTATGAGTGGGCCAGGCAGAGCCCAGAATTAAGAGCTAATTAGATGGTTGTCACTTTAAGCCAGCTAGGTTTGGGGTTGTTTGTTACATGGAAAAACTAACTGATACAGTTGTCACAAGAGGTCATGAGTGACAATGAATTAGATTACTGAAAAATCTTTTTAGGAGATAAATACATCCTTTTCTTTGGTCTTTTGTAGAGACATCCTTTTTTTCTTCTCCTGAGAACAAATGTGTGGTCAATATGCCTCCCAGAAATGGCATTTGTGCAATTCATATTTGTAAGAGACTGCATGTTTGTGTCTGTGTGCGTGTGTGAGTGCATGCTAAGTTTTGGAAACAGCCTTCCAGAAGCACTGGCCATAATGTATTCAGGGAGAAAGCATCAGGATATGGGAAACTGCAAAATTTATAAGTCCTCCTTCAGTGGTCACATCAGACAGAGTCGAGTCTGAGATCCCATAGCTTTGTAGGTTCAGAGGTGGAGAAAGGGGAGTTTGGCCATTCCAGTCTGGAAAGGCTCCTTGGATGGGATGGGACTGGTGGGAAGAAAGATTGGTTTGGCTGGGAGCAGCAGTTGGGGGTATAAATTGTAATCTGGCAACGACTTGAACCAGCAGAGGCTGGGGTCCTGTAAAGTGGAGGGAGAAGAGGGTCACTGCCTGGGTTTGTCTCGCAGCATCACATTCTTCCAGCCGATCTTTCCCTGAATCGCTGCCTGTTGCGTCTTAGTCTAGAGAGCGGGGACTTTTATTTGAAAGGAGAAAGAGTCTTAACATGTTCTTTTTTTTTTTTTTTTTTTGCTACTACCCCTTCTTGACAGTTAATAGTGTTTTCTGTATGCTCCCCAAGCACTGCGAAAGTCTGAATCCTGAGGTCACTACAAGCCTGGGAACTGAATAAATTACCTAAACTTTAAGTTTCCACTGAACTTGAGATGATTCCGCGGCTTTGTGGTGTGGTTTTGTGGCTTCTTTTTTTCCCCATTCCAAATTAAATTATCTGGGATGACGAAACCACAGCTGTTAAACAGTGGGTATTGGGTGGCATTTAAACATCATTATCCTGTGCTCTAATGGAAGAATTGGCTGGTGATTAAAAAACGAGGCAGCCTCCCAGCAGCAGTCTGCAGAGCTGCCATCTTCAGATTGCCTGACTTCAGAAGGTCTCCTAAGCCAATGCCGGGTATTGCAGGGGACATGGAGCGGCTGCTTCATCTGCCTCTGGAGTTCTGAAGACCTTCCTGATGGCTGGCAGAATTCTCCAGTGTGATCCTGAAGGTGTGGTTTCTGCTATAAAGACCATGCCTGAACTGATAGTGACGTTTACAGCTTTGACGTGGTGCTTATTCTAGAGGTTATCTCAGTGAATCAGTTATTTCCATTTCCAGGATTTTCTGGAGGCTGAATTTGGGCATTTAGAATCTCTCCTCAAGTCCACTTGATGATGTCTGTCTGCGTTTGGATCCAGCCCAGGAGAGCTTTCTCTGACACCCATGACAGTAGGTATTTTTCAGCAGAACGTGCAGATTTTTCCTCCCAAGAAAAACGTCCATTCTATTGACTTCAATGGAAAATGTTTAGAAGTTAAAATCTCAGCTGAGAACACACCTCTTTGCCCCGTAAAGAAATTCTAACGCACAATTTTGGGGTTTATTTATGCTCTTCCTTTTGTAATGTTGTTTTTAGAAAGATGAAAAAGAGATTATACTGACTGGGATGAAATAGTTATGTGACAGTGCGACTTCAGTGCCAGGGATCTAGTTAATTATTTTGAATGTTCTGGTTTTCAAAGCATTAGAGAAGGAGACGTAAAAAGAAGACACTTTTTCAGCTTCTGCTGCTGCTCGGTTTTCCCAGCCAGCCAACGGATTACCTCAAAAGTTTTAGGGAAAAAGTAATGAAAGAAATAATGGGGACTCTCTAAGAATGACATTACTGCAGAAACGTGAGATTTTTTGTTTATCTGTTTCTTCTTCTGAAGTCCTGCCCACCCAAAAGAAATAGCCTAGTTAGTCGGCCGGGAGAATGTGGGCATGTCTCAGCATGGTTAACCCCTGCGTGAGCTAGTAAGCCGAGAACTAGCTCTAGCTATTGTACGCGAAGAGGACCGGCCCTTTCTAGCGAGGGGAAGGCTGAAGAACTTAAGTTACTATTTCAGGACTCAAGGGGAGGAAATGCTTGAAGCCCCTCACCTTGCTGGAGAGAACGACCTCCTGATCTCTGCATCCTTAAGATTCAGAGTCCCTGGGGAGAGAGTCTTGTTGGGCCTGGTTGGGTTGCCCACCCACTGTGCTGAAATGACACCGTGGGAGCAAAGGATTTACGTTTCCACTTAGTCTGGACAGAGTGCAGGAGGAATAAAATCCCCCCCCCCCCAAATATATCAGGGTGCTTTCAAGAGGGCTGTTGAGTTGCCAAAAGGATAAAATACTCTAATTGGGGGCCAAAATTTGGCTTAGAAATTCAGGAATGGTTGAGGAAAGATGTTCAGAATTGTCTGCACATGAAATTGTAAGCTCCAACTCTCTGATTTTGGGAGAAAAAAGCAAAACAGTGACGCTATCAAGGGCCCATATTTTAATGTACATTATTACATTTCACAATTGTTTTGCAGGAGAAATTTCTATCAGGTGACATGAAAATGAGGCCAGATATTTTCATAATCTCCTGTGACCCAAATGTATTATGAATCCCTTCATCCAGTTTTAATATCACTCTAAATTATTCCTTGATGTCTATTAATAATTAAGG
Organism: Tolypeutes matacus; assembly: GCA_026826555.1. NCBI lineage: Eukaryota > Metazoa > Chordata > Mammalia > Cingulata > Chlamyphoridae > Tolypeutes > Tolypeutes matacus. The sequence goes on along the minus strand of JAKSZT010054518.1, from coordinate 1,337,153 downwards.
AAAGCAAAAACGGTATTATCTCTTAATGGCATTTTGACTTTTTAGTTTCTTTCTGGAATAAATGTTCCCTCTGCATTTCTTGCTTTGTCAGGGTATTAAAATCTCAGGATTATACTGTCCCGTGAATTCCCTGCCTGTGGTTCGTGAATCCTGTTGTCAGATATAAAATGGGACCCCCAGCTCCTTTGCCCTGGTGGGCTTTGCTTGCTGTGGCACCATCCCCTTGCTTTTCTCTGGGGCTCTGCCACCCCCTGCTAGAGACCCTTCGCTGTGGGTTCACACCCCTCAGCCAGTGGGAATGGGGTATTGCATAGGAGCCGGGGACTGGTTCAGAGGTAGGCAGGCTTCCAAAGCGGAGCCTTCCGGAGGCCATGAGGGACATTTGTGGGACTTTGGCTCCGGCCTGGTGGGAAAATTGGTGGTGGCCGTATTGCCTGAGAACAAAGCCTATGCAGAGGGCAGCCGGCAGGTGACTCTAGTGGCATCACCTGAGCATCTGCACCCAGACATCTACCTCCGGACTTTGGACTGTAGCTGCCCGTGGCATCCCCTTTGTTCTCAAGCCACAGCGAGTTTGGTTTCTTTCATTTGCCACTGAGTCTTATCAAACGCACTGTCCACCAGTCCTTTTTTAGTTTTGTTTTCACAAACCAGATTCTGGAAATCCATTCCCCTTTCCGCTTTCTGGAAACACAGTGCTGAGGACAGCAGGCAGCTCACAGGAAGGTCGTTAAAGCTTTCATAGGAGCCACTGAGCAAAGAAGACACTAAGAGTGCATCTGGCATCACATTCTCTTGTGGAGAGCCTCTTCAAGGGAGAGGGAGCTGAAGAGTCACTGAGGATGGGCAGAGAGAACCTTTTATTTGCATTGATGTCTTGGGATGCGGTTGACCTTCATCCAGCGTCTCCTGAGCTCTGTGCACAAGGCTAGTGCTTTGCTCCACTGCCTCCCTCACATGAGCTCGTTGGACTCACACGCTGAGGTCCTTCCCTCTCGTGAGCTCGTTGGACTCACGCTGAGGCCCTTTCCTCACGTGAGCTCGTTGGACTCACACGCTGAGGCCCTTTCCTCACGTGAGCTCGTTGGACTCACGCGCTGAGGCCCTTCCCTCACGTGAGCTCGTTGGACTCACGCTGAGGTCCTTCCCTCACGTGAGCTCGTTGGACTCACACGCTGAGGCCCTTCCCTCACGTGAGCTCGTTGGACTCACACGCTGAGGTCCTTCCCTCACGTGAGCTCATTGGACTCACGCGCTGAGGCCCTTTCCTCACGTGAGCTCGTTGGACTCGCACGCTGAGGCCCTTCCTTCATGTGCTATCATTAGCTCCGAGGATCGATTGCTTTTTCTCCCTTGAGCCCAAAGAATGAGGAAGTATTGTAAAATTCGATGGAAAGCGTTTTCCTCCCACTGTCATAACAAGATAATTGTCATCTCGGTGGCTGTGTTGTGGGGCCTTTGGGAAAATTTGGTGTGGGCACCGATGGTGAAAGCCCACAATCATTGTCCTCACCCCAGCGTGGAAACTGTCCTTTCAGTACTCTCCCGTGATGTCCTTTCCTGCCCCAGCAGCGTCCTGGCATGGCAGGGATGACCGCAAGGGAGGCGGACTCAGAGCTGAGCCATGTTTGTCACTTGAGAGCAGTGGCCCAAGGAAGGACGGGCCAGAAAGTGAGAGGGGTTCAGACCCAGCTTTTTCTCTTTTTAACCGTGATCTTCAGCAAGTTACTATCCTTACAGAGTCTCAGGGTTCTTTTGTAAATTCAAAATGCATGACACACAGCACACACCTGCGTTTTTAATAATGATGATGGTGAAAACTATTATTAATATTAAAATGCAGCTTGCCCACCGAGCTAATTAGCCAGAGCTAGACCCCAGGTTGCATAAAGGGCCGAGGGTGTGGCTTACTGCTCTCCAGCCACCGCTGTTCCCCCTTGCTCCGACGACAGTCTCAAAACACCCTGATAAAGTCATCCTACCCTCTAGCCGTCACTTATTAACTCAGGCGAGGTACATCCAAAGGTAGGTCACTACCAGTGTTGTCTCGCTTCCATTAAGTTCTTCCGTGTCCTCGGTGTAATTACCGAGTTGCGAGCTCTCGCCCACTCAGTGACTTAGATGGTGAGCTGCTTTCCCATTTAGTGGGCACTGCAGGGCACTGGTAATACCATCCTAAATGAAAACGACACAATGGGGATGGGAAGAAGGAGGCCTGCTTCCCGGCTCTATTCCCAACTTTGTTGTTTATAGGGAAAAGTCTGGAAATGTTGCCATAGTGACAGAGTTAGCACCAAATGTTGATTGAGTCGATTAGATCCACCCAGAGGTGAGCTTTCCTCGCCACGGTGCTTTCGGAATAATTATTTTGTTCCCCTCTCCTCTGCGGCTGGGATGTGCCCGCACCGGCTCCGCTCGGCAGCCGCGTGTGCACATCAGGACTCGCTCTCCTGATGCCCTCGCCGAGCTGCCTGAGCTGCCTACGCAGCAGTGTCCAGTCGATGTCCCCACTTCTTCTCTGACAGCTCCAATCCATGGGATTTCCTCTGCCTTTCCTAACTCCCTCCACAGAGTTTTTCCACACCGCAGTTGTCTGTGTTGACTCTGAATTGCATCCTTTGGACTCCTTCTAAGCCTCTCTCTGCTCGACTTAATCAGGATTATGAGGTGCAAGGAACAGAAATCCAACTTCAAACTGATTGAAGGGGGTCAAGGGGGCCTTACTGGCTCAAGCTTGCGAAGTCTACGAGAATGCTGTCTTCAGGCATAGCTGGCTCCAGGTGCCCATATGATTCTGCTGATACTCTCCTGGCTTGCCTTTGTTCTGAGGCAGGCTCTTGCCCGGTGGGGCCAGAAGGGTTGCCAGCTGCACTAGGCTTCTCTCCTACAAACCAGGCTGAGGAGGAATGTCTTTCCCCTTATTTTTATATTTCCCAGTAGAGGGGCTGCATAGGCTACACTTGCGGCCTCATCCCCGTCCCTCTCCTTACTTGCCTCGCTGGAAGAAAGGGGAGCTGAGCAAGCTGCGGAGAGGACATGGAATCAGCCCTCGTTGTTCATGGTAGATAGTTTCTGTAGCTTTATGTAAGCTTCTGTTTAAAGACGCATTGTCTATTATATACTGTTGATTCGCTAGCCTTGAACTCGGGGTCAACAGCTCTGTAAGTCTTGCCTAATGAAGCTTCTCTCAAACATGTCTTTTCTCTGTAAGTCACATCACGGCCTTCTGGTGTTAGCACTGGACAGCACTTGAGCACTGTGCCTGGGACCCATTTTAAACAGAAATCACTAATAAAAAGCACAAAAAATTGCAAGAAACGTGCACTAAATAAGCTACGGAAAGAAAACTTGTTTACAGCACGAGCTGAAACCAGAGGGCAGAGCGTTGCCTTGTCCCACCCCAGCTAGGAACGTGTGTGTCGGGCAACTCAATTTTTTTGCTTATCTTTGTGTGCCCACGAGTGGCCATGAAAGCTCTGTCGTATTGATTTGGGGGTTACAAATAACTTTTAGCAAGTAGGTGGATTTGCAGACATGACATCTGTGAATAATGAAGGCCGACCATGTCCTCCTCTGCTCTGGGCCCAAGGGCAGGTGCAGGACGCAGGGCAGCTGGGTTTATCCCAAGGGGAGCAGAGGGCAGTGGCTTTTGGTGCTCACCCCTAAGCCACATTTCCAAGGATCTGCTGTGCTACTAACGGAGCCGCCGTTTTATCTCCGTCACTTAGTTCCCGTATTAGGATGTGACGTCATTTCACAGCAGTCCCACAGGAGAAGTCAGGGAGCTAAGGGATTGTCTGAGGCCTCTTGGGGGCCTCCAGTGGCAGGATCAGGCTCAGCCCCAGGTGCTCTGCCCCCACGCCCTGAGTTCTTACCGCTGTGACCGCCCCCTCGGGTGCCCTCTGAGACCGGAATTGTCCAGTTACCACACGGTCTGGACCGTTTCTGGAAGCAGGATGGTAGATTTGCTGGATGTTGGCCCCCGAAAGGCATGTTCATGTCCTCACCCCCGAGTCCCGTGAACGTGACCTCATATGGAAATGAGGACGTGCTCAGTTAAGGTGAGCCAAGCTGGGGCGCAGTGAGCCTGACCCCAAATGACTGCTGTCCCTAGAAGAAGAGGGAATTTGGGCTCAGAGACCAGCAGCCGCACGGGGAAGGCCGTGTGCACACGGGGGCCGAGAGGGGACTGCTGTATGCTCCAGCCAAGGAGCACCAGAGATTGCCAGCAGAGCCCAGCACCTCGCCCGGGCGAGGACGAGTTTCCCCTGCGGCGTCAGAGGGCGCATACCCTGCAACACCCTGATGTCAGACTGCCGGCCTCTGGAGCTGGGAGAGGGCAAATCTGGGGTTTGAAGCGGTCTGTGGTTCTTTGTTTCAGCAGCCGCAGGACCAAACAGAGGCAGAGCTGGCCCTTGCGCAAGGCGCTGGCAGGCCCAGCTTTCTTTTCACCAGGGTTAGCCCTGAGATGATGAGTGGGGCCAGCAGAGGAGAGAAACTACTGGACAAACTGGGATTCTGTTAGGAAGGAGAAAAAGGGGTGGCAATGGCCTTGGGGTACAGCTTCTATACAATTGCATAGCATGGGCACCATGGTCAGAATTATAGAGAAAACAGAATGTGGGAACCAGTGAGTTATAACTAGGAGGGCGAAGAAATGGCCAAGTGTATGGGGATTAATTTAATTTATTATATTTCCCCCCTACGGTAATCTTTATGTTCACACAAAGATGAAAGGCCTGCCCCCATGTTGGGGCTAGATATTCTCGTCATACTGCAAGTTGTCTGAGAAGTTGATTAAATCCATCACTCACAGCTGAGAAGAAAGGGTGGGAAACCCTAGAAATGGTTAGGTCCCTGGGAGACACTTGAACTTGGAATCTGTTTAATAGCTCTTGGCACGGAAAGCAAACAAGAGTCTCTCCGAGATCAAAGGACTTTTATCTCACTCAGTGGAGAAATCTGTTATTTCAGTTGTTTATTGTTTGAGCCAAAAATATCCCTGGAGTGAGAAAAGAAGGAAGAAAGAGTGTTGTCCATCTCGGCCTTTATTGCAAATCTGTGTGTAAGCTTTTCAGGTGACTCAAGAACTTAATAAGGATTTTTAAAAAAATTGTTAAAGGCATGTATTAAGAGCTGACTCTAGGACCTTCCGTATGGGACTGTTCAAAATTATAATGGATGTGCCATTGTCAGAAGCTTGTTTATTCGTGTATCTCTCATCGTTCGATGGAGAACTCACTGTGCTCCACCATCGTAGTGGGGATTTGACAGTCTGTGAGGTGACTCGTGAAGCTTGCGTTCTAGATGTTGGGGTGGTGAGTGGGAGGTGGCCATAGAAGCATTAAAACATTGATCTTCCTGAATGGGGAGATTCGATTAGGCTGCAGCACCCAGGGGGCCATCGCACACCGAGCTGGGTGTGGCTTTGGCGGTGTGTGCAGTCGGCTGACTTGAAGAGAAGGGGCTTGCCTGGACATTGTCGGCCTGCAGAAGGAAAACCACCTAGAGGCTGCAAGCCAAACAGAAGATGAGCCAAGAGCCATTTACAAACCATGGAGGCAATTGCCACCAGATTCAAATGCGATTCTCTCTGTGCACATCCTGCCTTTCCTGCGGGAGGGCCCCTGCCTACCTGGAGGAAGCATCTTGCAAGGCCAGGTGACTCTCTTCCATCAGGAGGGGCGTGCCTTTGAACTTCACTGGGAGTCCTCATCTCCGTGACTCCTCCTCTCCGTAGTCGTCCCATGTGTAAAGGACTCCAGTAAGAGGACTAAGACCCACGCTGGGCTACACCTCATTGACACGGTCTAACGAGATGATCCCACCTACAGTAGGTCCACACCCTCAGGAATGGATTCATTTAAGAAGAAAGCTTTCTGGGGTCCACGGAAGTCCCAGACTAGCACACCAGCAATTAAACTTCTAGGTTTATACCCAAGGAAATAGAAAACAGGAGCTCAGATACCTGTGTACCGATGTTCATAGCAGCAGTAGCCGCTGTAGCCAAAGGAGGGAAACAACCCAGGTGTCCGTCAATATGAATGGATAGATGAAACGCGGTTTGTACCCACAAGGGCACGTCATACCTGTGTAAGAAGAAAGGAAGTTCTGAGACGTGCTATAACATGGATAAACCTTGAAACACTAATTAACACTGTATGATTTCACCTACATAAAGCATCTAGAAATGGAAAAATCAAAGAGATTAGATTAGAGGTTACCGGGAATGGGAGAGGAAGGGAAGGAGGAGTTTTACTTGATGGGTATAGAGTGTAAATTTTGGAAATTAAAAAAAAAAGACTCTTCTGTCTCATTACCTCATTAATAACAGTTTCTTGCTTGTTTTATTTTAAAGTTACATCATCTTGGTTTAATTGCTTTGTTGTGTGTGTGTGTGTGTTTTGGACCACAGATGCAGAACTGGCCTAATCATAACCCTTGACCCATGCTGCACTCCCTTCCTTGCTGCATGCGTGACTTTCTTCTATTTATATATGTATTTAATTTGTTGTTTTTATAACGTGATAAGCACCTGTGAACCTTGACGGCATTGTCTATTTAACCATCATTTTTTCAATAGTTGTAACCCATAAGCATTTTCCAATGCAGTTACATAACTTTTTTGAGGACTTTGTGCAATAACCAGTCTGGTTCAGACGTGCCTTTAATTCCTGGCTAGGAGTTTTCCGTGCTCAAAACCAAGAGTGCATCGTTGCCTTCTGTGTGGACCCTGCCCTTCTCTGCTGACCTGCACTGAATGTGTTCATTCATGTACCTGTTTCTTTCCTAAGCAAAACTTTTTCCTTTCTTAACTGGTTGCCTCAAGGAACAAAGACAAAAACAACCCAGGTTGCCATGTGGTTCTATAATAAAAAGAAGTAAGAACAGATGTTCAGTAAACTCAACTGCTAACAGATTTATCTGTTCAAGCCAGAAATATTTATTAGGGTGTCCTAGGGTGCTACATTGTGGTACTAGATGTTCACATACCACATTATCAAACATGAAGGGGGAAAAATAGGCAAACTTAATCTCCCCAAAAAACAACCAACCAACCAACCAAGCATGAGCCAATAGTCTAAAGGAAAGTTTGGTCTACTCTATAGTTCTTTTTTGTTTCCCTCTAAATAATTCCCTCGGGGGCTTTTAGGAAAGGGGTGTTCTGTGGGACAATTAGCATTGTAAATTAGTGGAAAGTGTAGAGATTTCATGGCAAGTAAATTATGGCTCTGCTGTTTGTGAAGTTTATGATCTTGGGCAAGACATAAAAAATATCTTGAAGACATCGTGGGATGAGGATATTAGTATGTGTGCATGCATTTATACAGAAAAGTGTGTCTTGGGCCTCCTAGACGCCAGGTTCTAGGGTTCTGAGGACACAGTAGTAAATAAGAGATGGATTCTGCCCGAAAGCTTCCAGCAGAGTGAAGCCAAGGCAGCTGTTTGAAAGGATGTTATAGTTGACCTGAGCTCAAAGATAAATTCCCACAGGGCCAATTTTGAGTTCCCTCTTCTGTTTCATTGGACAATGAATGGCTCTTTATAAGTAATGAAAACCAGTTCCAAAATTTCTAGCTCCCAGTTCCCTGGAGAGCAGGTGTTTGAGTAGTTACCTTACTTGTGTTTCACCGACATTGTAATGTAGCCAATCTTTTGGCTACATGCCGATTAGAAATTATTTTATGTACTTAAATGGTAAGTAAAAATACACATTCCTCTAGAGGAATAATTCAGCTGGCCCAGGGATTTTGTACAAGAACAAGGGTTGTTGTGTGCTCTTGTGGTGGATGACATAAGTACAACTCGAAGAGTTAATTACATTCTTAATTACAGCTTTGTATTGAATTAGGGAACTATCAGCCACAGCATAATTGAAACCCTGCTGAGATCACTTCTGTTGCCAGCTAATGGCTAATTGCATGCCATTTTTTTTACTAAACTTTAAATAAAAACCAGTATTTCATTTGTCTTAGCTTTAATTAATTGACAGGAGAAGCCTAATTGGGGTTTTGCCAATAGATTGACTACTTTTCAATGATCATTAGGAGATGAGTTCCATTCTAGTGAAGCAGCTTTCAAATCTTACCATGTGAAATTTAGGAAAGAAACAGGCTAACAGGATATTAGCTGCTCTTGGTCCCCCGTTCCCAGGGAAGCTACCTCTGAATCTGTGGAATTTCCCTCCGCAGGAGCGTCATGTGCTCCTCACGGTGGACCCAGGACCACACCTGAGGGCTCATTGTGCGATGCCAGGGTGGGGCCAGCTCACCTGCAGCCTCCTCAGAAAGACCAGGTAATCAGGGGATTGGGGCTTCCAGCCCTCGTGTCAGCCCACCTCTGGGAGGGCAGGGGGCTGCTGATTGGGCTCAGCCCCAGGGACACTGGTTCCACCAAGCATGCCTCCCTGATGAGACCCCCAGGTAAACTGGGGCCGCTGGGAGCTTGGAGGAGCGTCCGCGATCGGTCATAAGCCTCTCTGTGATGGGAGGGTGACATGCTCTGGCTCCACATGGCAAGGACACCAAACTCTGTCTGACACCCTCCCAGGCCTCTGCTTTTGGCTGCTGCTTATTTACATCTTTTTACTATAATAAAGCTGTAATCCTAAGTATTACCCTGTCAATGAGATCTGTGGGTCGTTCTAGCAGATTATTGAACCCAAGGGGGTGGTGGGAACCCCCAAATGTCTAGCCAGCTGGTCAGCAATGTGGGTAGCCTGGCCCGACCTTGTGACCTGGCCTGACCTTGTGACCGGTGCCTGAGGACGACCTTGTGAGGACGGCCCTGGACCTGGGGGGGTTTGGCTGGACTCCAGGTGGACTCGGAACTGGGTGGAGTGACTCAGCCTATGCAAGGGTGTTGGAAGCTGTTGTGGAAGTTGTTGTGATACCTTTTGTAAACATGGAAAAAGCACTTAACTGTAGGCCAGAAGTTCTAGGCCTGCTTCGGGCACTTTCTCACTGTGACCCGGGGCATACCCCTTCTCCTCTAGGGCTTAAGCATCTGCTTCTCAGAAGTAAGAGTTGGGTGAGTTTTAACAATGCCTTAAAAGAGCCAACATCTGTGACGGGTAATAAGCCCAAGCTGCGCCGACACCTGTGACTGGCGTCACGTGCCCAAGCCGGGTGCGTAAGATGCAGCATTAGAGATCTCAGGTCACTGCCCTTCACGGCTGGCAGCAACAGCAGTTCCACGGCTGACCCGACCCAGAGGGAATTACAGGCACAATGTCAGGATAAGCCTGGGCAGCAAAAGCCAGCCGCTGGCCTAGGCCTGTCCGGCTGTTGCTCGTGGAATGGATGACCCCTGCATCTCGTGTGTCCTCGTCTCCCTCCACCCGAGATCCAGAGCCCTTGAGAGTGCCCGGTGGCCTCGCCTGGCCCTCGTGCTCGCTCGACTGGAAGAGGACAAGACCCTTTCCTGGACTGTCCTGTCGAGCCTCACGCAGTGGGAAGAGGCAGTGACCCTAAGAAGAAAAAGGACCCTCCCCAGAAGAAGGGGGATTAATACTGGGCAGCCACAAGCAACAAAATTGGCTCCCTTTTTGCATGTTGAACCTCCTTGAGCAAATACATGAAGTATATGGATTTATTCATAAAAGCTCTGCTCTGTGTGACATCCATGAGCATCCCCATGTGACAAGAATGCTGACAGCAGCAGTTAGAAAAAATGGTCAGCACAAAGACAGGATCTCAAGGGTATGAAAAAATAAGAAAAAATAGAAAAAGTATGTAATCATCTTGCCCAGTAGTCTAATAAGACTCAACCCAAGTCCCCAAAAGTTATTAGTTAGAAACACTTCTGTTTTTGTTTTCGTTCTTGTGGGTTGTTTTATCTAAGTGTGTTTTTCTCAGATGAATTGCCCTTGTCATAAAATCAATTCACTTTATTTCACTCATCAAGCTGCAGTGAAATGCAAGATCAAGTGAGACCGTGCCCATAACTTTTGTATTTTGATTTTGCATTTTGAAAGTATACATAAATCTTCATTTAGTAGAATTGTAGAGGTCAATTCTGGGATTGTTGACTTTCGATTTAGGAGCATGATTTTTTTCTTGAATTGTTAGCTGTGCCAATGTATTTAGGATGTGTGCCTGTTTTCTATTTTTTGGCTTATTCTCATTTGTCATTTCAAGTTCTGTTGATAGTAAACACATTAGAAGGTAAAGATATCCTAATTTAATAATAAGGGAATTTAAAATGGGCTTCCCAGAAATCAGAGGCCATCATCAACACTTGTCTTTGGATTGCTGATGTGGAGACCTTGTGCTTGGGGCATGCCATTTAGGGTTCTTTGGTTGTCAACAACAGAAACCGACTTGGCCTAATTTAAACAAAAGCAAATCTTTTGGGAGTCTGTCAGGGACTCACAAAAGCTGGTGTGGCCACCAAGACCCATCCGTGGGGAATTCAGCCATAGTTTGCAAGAAAGTACCATTCTCGAAAAACAAACAAAATCCCCGACCCTTTCTTTTGCTCTTATGTCATTTCTTTATGTTTAAAATTTCTGGGAAAAGTTGTCCTTCCGTGAGAGAATGGTTAAAAAACTGGTGCATCCATCCCGTCAGCACTGCTCAGCAATTAAAAGAAACGAACGGTTGGCACACGCGTCAAATCAGATAAACCACCAACAAATTATATGCCGATTGAGTACATGCGACGTGATGCCGTTTAAATAACATTTTTGAAATGGCACATTTTTAGAAATGGAGAACAGATAAGTGTGTGCCCAGGGCTAGGACTGGGGGTGGCGGCGGCGGAGGGGTTAGCGTGCAGTGGGAGTGACCCTCGTGATGTGGGACTGTCCTCGGACTTCCCTTGGTGGTGGCTGCGTCGACCTACACGTGCGATGGCATTGCAGAGAACTAAACACGGACACACGCAGGAGTCCAGGTAAAACCGGTGAAATCTGGATAAATGGGTGGGTTATATCAATTCTGATGACCTGGTTGTGATATTGTACAATCATTTGGTAAGATGTTACTGTTGAGGAAAACTCACTGTATTATTTCTCACAATCGCACGTGAATTTACAATGATCGCAGTAAAGATTTCAAATTAAGAAGCTGTTCTGGGAGAGGGTATCCGTGTGGCCTGTCTCCTAACCCCAACAGAACCTGGTGGAGGAGCTGGTGAGAGACCCAGTGGAGGTATAGTAGTCGACACTACACCTCGGCCCACCCAGTGTGGCAGAATGTTTTTTTTCCAAAACTGGCCACGGTCATATTTCCATTCCCACACACTCTGCTAGAACCTTGCTACTCACCCAACAAGAGGTGAGATCTATTTCCCTTCCCATTGGCCCGGGCAGCCTTGGAACTTCTGTACAACGCCCAGCATGCTGGCCCTGCTGTGGGACGTCTAGGCCTCTGCCCACCTCCCTCCCTCTCCCTCCCTCCCTCTCCCTCGGTCTCTCTGGTTGGTTGCCCTTGGAACCAGCCGCCATGTTTTGAGGAAGCTCAGGCTGCCTGGAGAGGCCCCTGCAGGTGGTCCGGCTGACGGTCCCAGCTGACAGCCGGATCAACCGCCACCCACGCAAGAGATTCGAGTCCGCAGCCTTCACGGCACCCCAGCTGGTGCTGCGGGAGAGAGGCGAGGTGTCTCAGCTGAGCCCCACCCAAATTGCAGATCTGTGAGCAAAATCCATGTTAATGTTTTAGGTCACTAATTTGGGGGATAGATAGAGTCTGGACCCCTTCCTTCCAAACACTGCAAGGATAGTCCTCCTTAGGGCACTGCTGGGCAGCTAAACATGACGTGTGCCTGCTCACGGATTTGTGCCAGTTCTTCCTTCCATACAACCTTCACTCGTAAGAGTTCACTCCAGGCACTCGGGGGAGCTTGGGAGGCCTCAGGGCCCAGATGAAATCAGGACGGAGAAGCCTCCATTGCGCCCTGAATCTAGTGGGTGTTGTTTTACTGAAGATTTTGTGCATCAGTTTTGTGTAAGCGCTGAGGCTCTCTAGCCAAACACTCCTGTTTTTTAAAGCTTGATTTTACTTGCACACACTCCATAACCAGCAAGCATAGGCTCCCCGTTCCACCACCCCATCCCCAGGCACCTGCTAATGCACTCTGTGTCTCTGCGATCTGCTATTTCCAGACATCCCTTATCAGTGACATCATGCAATATTTGTCCTTACGTGTCTTGCTTACTTCCCTGAGCCTGAGGTTTTCCAGGTTCTTCCATGCTGCAGCTTCTCCCAGGGTCGCCCCTTCTTCGTAGGGTCGATTACTATTCCATTGTGAGTATTTACCACCTTCTGTTTGTCCATTCGCTTGTTGATAGCTCTTGGTTGTTTGCACCTTTTGGCGATTGTCTAAGTGTCCATTTGAGACCCTATTTTCAGTTTCTTTGCGTAAATATCTAAAAGAGGCACTGCTGGGTCACAGGGTCATTGTGCATTTAACTTCTGAGGTACGGCCATATTGCTCCCCACACTGGCTGCGCCGTTTTCCCCGCTTCCTTTACGGTTCTTTGCCTGCCACGCGGGTAGCTCTTTCATCAGGCTCTCCTGTCCTCCCTGAATAAGGGAGACCATTAACCTGATTAGCTGGAGGAGTAGATGCGGGGCAGGTTAAATGTGCAATTCTGATACGTAAAGGAAAGCAGAACCGATCCATGCATTCTGCAGGTACTTTCAAGGCCTGCAGGTCCAGCAGTAAACCTGGCAGGCGAGGCTTCTGCTGCCACGGATGTCGCCTTCTAGTGCAGGAGACTGGAGTGAGCAGATAAACGGCAAAGCAGCAGATTTCTCTCTTTTCCGGTGAGGCGCTGAGACCACCGTGGAAGACGCCTTTGCGAAAAACGCAGAATTTAAGCACCAGTTCCGGGAGCGGAATTGCAGTGAGGTTCTGGCTCCGCACAGGCAGGAAGAAATGGGAGCCAAGGATTCCATCAGTTAAAAGCAGCTAAGTTTTCCCAGCCTGGACTGACTGGGGACATGGAAGAGAAAGCGATAGGTGCATCAGCCGAAGATTGGCCTTGAGCTACCACACACAGAAGGGAGCGCCCTGGCCTAACAGGCGACAGTGTCGGGAGTGACGAAGCAGGGGTTTTAGCCAAGGAATATTTACAAATCGCGGGCCAAGTGGGAAGTGGGGTGTCTGTCGTATCACAGCTTTGCTCTATTGGAGGGGGGCAGCCGGCCGTCATTGTTAATATAGAAATCAATACAGAGGTGAGTAGTTGCTGTCATCTCCTTGGCTCCTTCCTCCAGGCTTGTGGAATTAGATTCCCAATGGGCGCACCTCTGCCGCCTCCCCGGGCTCCAGGGAGAATCTGGAAGGAGAGTGGCTCGGGAGCAGAGGGTGCCCAGTGGCTGGGGGAGCCCGGCCGGGAGGGAGGCAGCTGGCTCGGCCGTGGCTCAGACCTGAGTGCACCTGCTGGCCCCGCTCCAGGCAGGTGGCAGCGAGCAGAGGAGGAAGGAAGAAGGAAAGGCAAGGAAAGGAAAGGAGGCCACGGCGGGGAGGAAGGCGGCCTTGCCAGCCCTGCTTTGCGAAGACTCCCCTTAAAGGCCCCCGGGTGAGATGTACTCACTTAAATTGAGGGCCGGACCCCAGGTGCTTGGTCCGAGATGCACCCCGTGCCAGGTGGATGCTGAGTTTTAAGCTTAGAGCATCGCACGGGGCCGTTTTGACTCAGAGCCACATGTCAACAAGCCTCTGTTCCTCCATTTCCCTAAGATCGGAAATGGAAGTGCAAATAGAAGACCACGTAGCAGTTTTTAGTGGCTGAAATTCAACAGGCATTTTATTGGTATGTTTTCTTTTATCAATTATAAAACCAATAGGACATGTAGAGAATGAAGTGTCGCCACCCTCGTCCCCACTCAACTAAAACAACTGCTGATGACTTTTATGTACTTCCCGGCAATTTTTCTCCACCTAGTCCTCACTCAGTGGCACGGAATAAATATGTCCTGATTATTTGCTTACAGAGTTAAAACCAGGTGGTGTTTGCAGTTTTGTATTTTTTGTCATTTAGTGTCATGTTGGGAACATTTTCCCACTTCAAGAAATTATCTCTGAGAACAGGACTTGAATTGTGTCTTACTTTCAGTCACATCGATGTGGAATTAAACTGCTCCCAGGGTTTTGCTGCCCTAAATAATTCTACGTAAATAATGTGAGGTGTAAATTGCCAAATGCTTTTGAAGTGAGTTAAACTAACTTCCTAAAAGTAGGATTGCAGAGTTGGAGGCGCAGAGCTCTCGGAAAGCTCTAGCTCCCCGACACCCGGCTATTTCGTGGAAAGGCTGTAGCAGTTTACGTGCGTGCCAGCCCACGGAGTGGCCATAGCAAACAAGGACGACGCCTTTACATGTCGATTTTAGCCGTGGCCTTAAAAATTACTAGCGTCACCATCATTCATTTTTGTACAGGGAAATATAAAGCAGTAAATGAACAGTGCCCCATATAATCGAAGCCCAGATACTCCCCGTGGGGTTTCGAATAATAATAGTAATAACAGCCACAAGATGCCTGTCTCGGGTGGGAGGAGGGAGGAGGGAGGAAAGCATGGAAGCCAGGTGGCCCTGACCCACCTGGTAGCTCTGCAACTGGCCACTAACTGCTTGGGGTCGTCCTTGCAGGAAACAAAGCTCCCTGTGAACGTGTGTGCACGCGGTGCTTGCAGCAGGATGAATACCTCTAGGCGTACGTGTTCTTTTTAAATTTCACTCAGACCGCGCAGTTTGTGTGCAGTCTTCGTCGCGACGCTTCTCAGCTTCCTTGGAGCTGTTTTCATCTCAGCACGTGCTGCCCTGCACGCTTTCACCCCCCGCACATTGCACAGTGGTTTTCTCCCGGTCTTGGCATTGCAAGAGGGACGTGGCATCCCCCCGCCACCCCAGTACCACCCTGCTGGTCCTCCATCACGGGGCCAGGCGGGGGCCCCCCCCGTTGTTGGACTTCTAGAAGCTTCTCCTTCCTTGAGTCTTAAGTTCTGCTTGCTTCTTGGTTCATGGCCCCCAAGGAAACACAGCAGCGTGGTCTCTGCTTGCGTGCTTGTACTTTGTGCACTGGACGGTGTCCTGGGCCCAGGAGAGTGGACGGTGCGTTTCCGGGCCCACTTGGTATTGGAATGAATGAATGAGTGATTTTTCAAAGACAAATATGTCAATATCAATAGGTAGAAAAATAGGATCTGTTACATTTTATTATTTCATGATAAGTGTAAGGGAATTGTGCAAATATTTATCAAATTCCAACCATAACAATAAGGCAAGCCTGCCTTGGCCTTCGGATCTCTGCCCCACTAAAGGAGGCGGTGCATCCTGTGGCTTCCACTGCACCAGGTCTCCCTCCTCCTGGGACCGTCCCCTGCCTGACCCTGGGATGTGAGGTTGTTTGCTCTGGTATACCACGGTTTCACGTCTCACAAGAAGGATGACCACTCGAGCCTTGTCTGATGCCCGTCTCCCTCTGTGTCTCTGTCCAGATGCATACTGACCGTCCCAGTTTGCCAGAAGGGGTCTTGGTTTTCCATCCTGCCCCACGCCTTGCTGCAGGTTGAGTGGACCAGGAATCCACAGTATCCAGAAATCCAAGAGTAGCCTGAGCAAAACGCTGTGTTTAGAGGCAGCTCATAGCAAAATCTGTCCACAGCTTGGGTAATTAGTCTGTCACTTTCAGGGAAGGAAATGTGGAAGCAGGCTCTCTCTCTGCCTCTGCCTACTCCCAGGACTGAGCTGGTGGAGTGTGGGAAAAGCAGGAGTAGGAGACGCGTCCTCTCTCTATGGCTCTGAAATCTCTCCTCTTGACAATTTCTTTTTTTCTTTCTCATCTGCATAGTAAAACGGCACTCAGGAATTAATCGTATTTTCAGTAAAGCAGAGCATACTTTCCTTTCATATTTATTCCACTTGACCTTGAACTCACTTAATTCTGGGAAGCTCAAGTTTGCCCCTGTTGTAGCAAAAAAAAAAAAATGTTGGAAGAAAACTATTTAAATGCAATTCACATTTGACACTTTCTTTTTCCCTTTGAGTTTTCTTGCCCCCCACCCCACCTCCTGCCCATGTCATAAATACCATCCTAAGGCAAGATGAGTCGGTGCCTTATCACAACGTCCATTCAGTCACTCGTTCGTTTAACAGACTTGCACGGAGTGACTAACAGGCAGGTAACTCTAGATGTGGGTTTCCCCTGTGAGAAGCACAGACGAGGCCCTGCTTCCATGGAGCTTGCGCTTTCATAGGAGAAAGAAGACACGAACCAAAATAAGCAAGAAAACATCAGGTGTGAGGAGAATTGAATGGAGGGCTGGAGGGCTGCATTTTTAAAGCTATTTCTAAGCTTAAATATTTCAAAATAACTAGCAGATCAGACCTTCAGTGTCATAGATATAATTGCTGAGATGAGGGTGATTTTTCCATAAGTCAGTGTAAAAAATTATCATTAAGTAAAGGTATCGGTCATATATGGATAAAGTCAAGTAGGGGAGGTGGCTTGCAAAGGCCCACTGGGCAGGAGATGGCCTGGCTGAATGGACAGAGGGCGTGGTGATGCTAGTCCCTGGGTGCAGGAGGGGCCAGTCCGAAAAGCCCATCACGGTTTGAACCAAATATCAAAGAGCCGTTTTCATTGTGTACAACGCAGACAGCGAACTCTCAAGTAAACCATGGACTGTGGCATTAAAAGCAGAGCCGAAGCCAGGGCGTCTCAACTCTTGCTAGCTAAATCTCCCTCTGCACACCAAGGAGGCAAGGATTTGGAGAAACCTGCTTTATCCTTTGCTGTCCTTTTGCTCTTTGCTGTTTCTCCTTGCCATGGTTTCCATGGGGAATGCCCACCGAAACTTCCTTGAGTCAGAGATTTCTTCCTTGTCCCAGGGTCTCAGCAGGGAAGGGATAGCCTTAGCCCGTGAGTGACAAGGCCAGGGCAGGCATCACTGGCCAAGGAGAAGACTCCCTAACCCAGGGATTTGAAAAGCATTCCTATTTGCTTCATCTGAGTAATTCAGTATTTCGCTATAAAGACCCCAATATGATTGAACTCTGGAATCATTTCAGAGATGAAAGCTCTACCATTAGCAAAGTTGGATTTTCTTTCTTTCTTTGTGTTTGAAAAAAATAATACCCTAATCTGGGTACACGCAGAGAGGGGTTGGAAGAAAGGAAGGGGGGGAGGGTCTGGGAAGGCTGAGGATGAATCCTCCGAGGGCTCGGGGCTGCAGCTTTCTGGGCATTTCTGGGCATTTCTGTGCATGTGGTGAAGGCAGCTCTGAAAATACCCACTCTTCAGCGGAAGTTGAGCACGGTGGTGTTTGCCCCACACCGGGTCTCAAAAGCAGCATCCCGAGGGGCAGGAGGGGGCTGAAAGGCTCCTTGCAGGCGATGCCACTCCGTCTTCAGGGGGGATGCAGGGCTCCTGCAGCCCTGGAGACCCTGGGCTTTTGCTGCTTCTGTACCAGGCGAGGCAGACTCGGGCTGAACCACGCGGAGAAGGCAGGTGGAGGTCACCAAGCTGGTCCCGAGAAGTCTGTGCTGCCGGACATCACAAGGAGAGAAGGCTCAGACCTACAAAGCCGAATATTTGGTTAAGATGGTCCTCGACGGAGCAGAGGCTGGATTCATCGTTGGACGGAAACCTGTGAAGTGGGGGGACAGGGTCCGCGAGAGCCACGCTGCCCGGTGTGTGGCCACGGCTTTCTCTTCACGCCCTCCTGCATGACGTGCTCCTGGTGACTCTTGTGCCGGTGATGTCTGTGCAACCCCGGAGAGAACTCCGCCAGGGGTCCCGGGAAGCCCCTGAGAAGAGCAGACCATCGCCGCAACCTAGGAAGGCCACCTGCTTGTTCACCTGAGGATTAGGAGCTTGTGAAGAGCCTATCGGTGCCTCTGCGGGTGTGCGGGCGCATCATGCGTGTCCGTGACCTACCATCACCCAGTTAAGTCCTCCGGGGAGCTCACGTAACAAACGCCCACGTCGTAACCCTGCGTACCTCTTCCTTGCCACGGCAAACGGTCGGATTGAGTAGACGAAGGCGATTTGAAAACCTGATGGCTATTCCTCACTCCTGTGTGTTTGGAATATTATAGGAACACAAACTTTAAAAAAAATTTCTCTCTCTGGTGTATCGATGGGAGGAGATTCATTGTATAGATGGTTTTCTGACTGTGCAATAGCTGTTTCCTCTCCTTTTGTAAGTCACCCCAAGTACCTGTCATCTGAGAGCCCCCATGCCTATGCCGAATCCTCGGGAGAAGCATTCTGGCTTTAGCAGAAAGTGTAATCCATTGATTTTCAATTAGGAGGGCAGAATGTAAAAGGAAGCTGTTGGAAGTATCAGATTTCCTTATCACTACTGATAAAATTTGCCTGCTGAAAAAATGAAAAGGCCTTTTTAAAAAAAGGTGGCAATTAAAAACCTAGACTACTGTGGTATGTGCATACAATGGGATATTATTCAGCCCCAAAAGAATAAAGTACTGAAACATGCGACAGCATGGACGGGCCTTGAAAATGTCTTAATTAGTGAGAGAAGCCAGAGACAAAACACTAGGTACTGTCCATTGCGTTTATGTGACTTACCCGGAGGAGGCAAATGCATGGAAACGAGAGCAGGTTAGAGGCTGCCAGCGGAGGGGGAGGGGAAGGGGCATGAGGGGCATATGGGGGCAGGGGGTCCTCTGGAGAGATGGTTTTGCAGCCAGACAGAGGTGGTGACTGCACACCTTGTGAATGCTCTAAATGCCGCTGAATTGTGCTCCTTAGAACGGGTAAATGCATGTTATATGTGAATTTCACCTGAGTCCAGGAGGGCAGGGGGCTGAAACGAACAGCCATCAGCAGTTTGCCATGTTTGTCTCAGACCCCGCTTCACTCCCAAGGAGCAGTGAAGCATCACGGAGAAAGCCGAATCCTCTTGGCATCCCCCCTGGAGCCCTCCTCTCTCCTTCCTTCCTCCCCGCCCAGACCCCTGTTCCTTTTGTGTCTCTGTCCCCTCTCACCCCCTTCAGAACTGTTCACTCCAGCTCCACCCACCTTCCCTGCCCCTCGCCAGAGGCGACCACCCTCATGAATTGGGGGTTAATTTGTCCAGTCCATATTTTCAAACTTGCAGTAAATAGATAAACTTCTGTAAATCACATAAAGCTGCTCAGTTCGCTTCAGCCGGGCGCCAGAGGCCTCTCCCCCCAGCATGACGCTCTCCAGGGCTTGCCGTGACGACACCCGTGGGCGTACCTCATGCATTTCGGTTGTGGATTTTGTTCCGTCTGGTGAACACGCCACACGCTTGGACCCAGTTCTTCGGCGGTGGCCACGCGAGATGCTTCCAGTCGGTCAAAATTGCGCCGACTGAGGCCCTGCATGAGAGCATTTCCCAGGGAGATGACTTAAAACGGTCTCTTGTCTCAGAGACCTCCGAGCTCCATGCGTTTGTCTTGCTTCTTGGAAGGCAGAGCAGGGTGGTTCGTTTGGGGTCAGCTCCTTTCTCTTCTGCTGTCCCTTTTCTGTTGCTGGAAAACCGGCTTCGGCTTCTTTGCCCCAGCCCTGGACCGTCGTCTAGAAACTTAGTGGTAAGAGGCACATCAGCTTCCTGCCTTTCTCGGAACCGTCAGCAGCTCTTCGGTGAGCAGGTATTCTCTCTCTCTCTCTGCTGTGAGCTGGAGCGGTTTTCTCAGAAGTGAGAGACCATGTAATTCTCACATGTCAAGGTTCTAAGCCCACACCCTCCGGCACTGCCTCCGAGTTTTCCTCTGGAAGGATTAAAAATGAAAGGTGGTAACCCACTCGTGCAGCGACCCCGTGCACCTGTCAGCCCGCGCCTCTAGGAGATGGTCGCAATCCTGTGCTGTGGGGACGGTAGAAAGTGGGTCTCTCTCCATGTCCTCCAGAAGGGAAATCGGGCGTTTCCCCAGTCACCTCTGAGATCGTCTTTATTCTTCAAGGAGCTGCGGTTGCATGAGCCCCGGGAAGTCCTGCCAAGGGGTCTGGGAGCTTGGAGATGAGCCCAGGGGCTCTGTGGAAGTCCCCCACCCCCACCCCAGACGGGCACAAGATTGCCAAAGATAGTGTGGGCCTTGGAGCCCAGAGCTAGAATATATGCCATGGTACGTGGCGCTATGTTTTTAAAAGTGGGTTTGCTGATTATTCGCTTACGTGCAAGCGTGTGCGAGGGCTGAGGTGGGATGAATGCTTCCTAGAGGAGGGGGAAATGCTGCACTTCTCTCTCGCTGGTTTTCATGACATCCTCTGCGCCACCCAACTTCAACAAAAACTGGAAATGTTTGCATTTCATGCAGAGCCAGAAAGAGTCGTAAAGACGGTCTAGTTTCAGGGCTGGCATTCAGGTGGTATGACCTGGTAAGGGGAGAGCAATTGCAAAATTATTGGAATAGTCACTGCCCTAGGCCTTCTTCTCAGCATCAGCCCAGCCCTTCTCCTGGGCCTACACCAGCTCGGAGTCCCCAAGAGGCAAGGCTTTAATATGCTTGAACCAGCAGGGGCCTCTGGGAGCCTGCCCCAGTGCTGCCAGGTGTTAACCATTTTGAATATCTCCCTGTTGAACCTACTCTTTTCCAACTGTGTTCCACTAAGATATAGGACATCTCTAACATCTTGAGAGGGTATGTGAACATTTTATTCTAGTTTCATTCACAAAAGTCTTTATCTCTAAAATTCCTACCTTGTACTTAATTTGTATTTATGTTTTTCTTTTCATAGTTTTTTGAAATTTAACACTATTAGTTTACTTGCATTCTTTCAGTTCTCTAATCCACCTATCTAAGGCTACAAATTTTCCTTTCAGTACAACTTTGGCTGAATCTCAGAGCACTCTTGTTGTTTGAAATAATTGGAGGTTTCCATTTGGATATTTTTGCTTTAACTCAAGAGCTATTTTGATGCATTGAAGATTGCTTAAGTTACCAGACTGCACCAGAAGTTTTTTTTTGAAAAGATGTCAGATCTGCATGTGTGCATTCATGTAAAACTCTGCAAGCAAGCCCACTTCCTTTTTTGCATTCTCAGTTAAATGTCGGGCTAGCCTCAGATGTGCTGCTTGGTGAATGAGTCATATGCCTTGTGAAAATATTGTCATAATGTGATCATTTTATGATATTTTGAGTATTATCTAACATTTTGATTTCACAAAGGAATTTTAGCAATTGTGTGTCCATCAAAACATCCTCATCTTTCTTATTGATCAATTCTATAATGAATAAATGTATAAACTTGAACTCGTACAGTAAACGAATAATGCCTCTTTATATGTTTTACATATTGGCATTTGATATATAAAAAGAGGGGCCAGTTGCTAAGTAGGATTGATAATCGCTGACCTGTTCTAAGCTTCCATCGTTTGCTAAATCCTTGCTCCACATAGCCCAGCTCATGCTTAGATGATCTCCTTCAAGTGTCATTGAGGCCAATGAAGAAGGTCCAGTCACTCTCCTCCTTTTACAGGGGAGGGAAATTGAGGCAAAGCAGGTAAAATAACTTGCTGTTTGCTCAGTGAGTAGGTAATAAAGCTGGTCTTCATTTTTTCATTCCTTACTGCAACCTTGTGGGTAGGTATTCTCGTTATCCCCATTGGGAATGGGGAGAAACAGAGAGGTGAAGGAACTTGCCTGAGGTCACCCAGCTAGGGATTCAAATCTAAGCAGTGTGGCTGTGGAGTCCTGCACAGGCTCTGGCCACTTTTCTGGACAAACAAGGTGAGAACCCAGGTCTAATACTGCTACCTGCCCCGGAAGTGTTTTCTGTCATTCTAAACTGCCTCTCATAGAATCATTTTATCAGAAACACATAGTAAAGACACTTTCCCAGATCTCATTCTTAACTATCTAAACTACTTTAATCCCAGCTCATTAAATTAAATCAGTGGGGAAAAAAGGTGGTTTTTTTGGTTGTTGTTTTTTGCCTCTGTAGGACTGGGGTTTAAGTGATCAGGGTAATTTTGCATTGTAATTCTGTGTTTTAAATAAATAGAACCAGCTTCATTGTGAAAAGACTTGTCTAATATTGGGCAATAAATATTTAAGTGAGTTTGGTTTAATTACTAGTCGTAGCATGGCACCGGATAAAATAGAATTGTTTTTGAGTTTGTTCATTAGATGGGAAGAAGGCGAGTCTATAAAAATATATGCATGCTTGTATTACTACATTTAAATATGTGCATTTGTAAATAGATGCTTACTTATTTATATACATGGTCATTATAGAGCTTTGTGAGAAATGGAATTTTTTTCGTACAATTTGTAGTTCTGTGGGAGCGGGGAAGGAGCCGACACCCTGTGCCCATTTCATAACTAAATGTCTTCAGTTAAGTAATTATATGATGAAGATGTCCCAGCTGTGGCTCTATATTTAATACCGAGTTACTATTTCTAGCAAGACCATTCTTTTGAAAGTGTAAGTCATTCCTTTTATTTTGCTATACAAGCTAAATATCAAATATGTATCATTTTCTCAAGAGTGCATGCATTTACCCAGTGGGGCAGCCATTAGTAAGGTGAAGGGATGAGATGAGCCAGCAGTGACGAGAAACCGTCTTGGTTGGCGAGTGTTCTGTCTTTCCCTGTCAAATGGACACATACCATATGAAGCGCCATTTATTATGTGAAAGTCAGCATGACGCAGCTCGTTGTGGGGAGTT
The DNA here is from genome assembly GCA_026826555.1 of Tolypeutes matacus. NCBI lineage: Eukaryota > Metazoa > Chordata > Mammalia > Cingulata > Chlamyphoridae > Tolypeutes > Tolypeutes matacus. The sequence goes on along the minus strand of JAKSZT010054518.1, from coordinate 1,314,544 downwards.
TTAAGAGTGCTGTGTCCCCGCCATCTTCTTCCTTTCCCTTCCTGGACTCAGGAGAGTGGGCATCCCTGTCCAATTGCTAAGCCCAGGGAGTCTTCCTGGAGGAGGTGGCACAGTGCAATAAGTATGCTTCTGTGCAGGCGTTGGTCTGAGATTCTGTTGCTTTTGTGTTGAATTTTTTCTCTTTTATCTGCAGTTTGGCCTCTTCCCAAGTTGGCATGACAAACTTAAATCTAAAGCTATGGAAATCAGAAACCAGTCAGCCTTGAAAGAGAATGCTTCAAGAGAACAAGTCGTAGAGAAATTAGCCTTGAAGGGAGAGAACTTCAGGAAGAGATGGGGTGGGAGTTTCTTGTTTTCTATTTCTTTTTTTTTTTTCATGGTCTCTGATCTCGTTAGCATGTTCTTTCATTACTACAGCTGTTTCTGCAACATTTTGCCTGAAGATTATAGTGTCTGGTTTATTACATTCAACGGGGGAATGACTCTATAAGAGTAATTACCACTGTGCTGGGGTTTGACTCTTTGATGAGCCTTTTCCATTGTTCCCGGGAACTCGTCTTCGCACTGCAGCCTTGGCACTAGCTGAGCCCGGCTGCTTCGGCAGTGCCCGAGAAGGAAGAGGCCTCGCAAGCTGGGTGCTTGGGTCACGTGTCCAGCTCTTCCTGGTTTCTCAGACCCAAGGGCCACTGACACTAGCTGCCTCGGCGCCACGTCCTTACTCGACTAGGACAAAAACCCCAGACTCTGTCCTGGCATTAACAGCCTCCCAGATGGCCTCTGGATCGACCGGTTCTGGAAGTCTGAATCAGCCTTCAGACAGAAGGAAGTCCCTGGCCTTGGATGCTCTGCATTGCCCTTGCTTTCTTTCATTCCCCGCAGCCCTTTGCAATTACATCAGTCTCCGCTGTTTCTCTTTGGGAGAGTTCCTAGCACCCATCTCATATTTCAAACACACTCCCTGTCAGACCTTTTTATCCTCATGTTTGGATGATTTCCTGTCCACTTAATTCTTTCCTCGTGCAGCTCTGGAAACGGGTGAACTAAAAGTTAGATTTTTTTTTTCATGTGAGACTTCTGGGCCTTTAGTTGACACTGAGGATTGTGTCACCCCAGGGAAGATCGGCTGTGTGACGTTCCTGAAATACCACCCAGGAAATCAGCCCTCCTTGTCTCCCCCTTCGTACTCCTTTTCTCTGCATTAAACTCTTTACAGCCCAATGCAGTGTTTTCATCTGTCTTTTTTTTACCTTGATTCTGATCTGTGGCCTTGGGGAGCTCTCAAAGCCAGATGACCAGTTCTAAGGGCCAGCCAAAGGCCCCCTTTCTCTTTCTTTATCATCAAGACCAAAGTCTCGAGTCCCTGGGGACATTTGAACGTAACGTCTTCTGCGTCTGAGACCATCACAGTTGGGGAACCTTCCTGGTCTCTGCAGGTGACACAAGCCACGTGCAGGTAGAGCCGCTGGAACACCCGTGAGTGAGCTTTCTGGTGCGTGGAGGCCTCCCCTTCCGTTGCCCGTAGGACACACACGTAGTGGGCCAGTGTCGGCATCCCGTCCACTCCACTCCAAGCAGGGGACGGCAACTTCTCTGGGGCCAGTTCTGGTTTATCATTAGCGACTTTCCCGATTATTCCTTGGTTTTATGGTGCTGCTTGTAAAACCTGTTGAGGAAGGTAGGGCTGTTCATCCTTACAAGAAACGACCTTCCTCTTCTTGGATTTGTGGCCGTCTAAGCATCTGTCCGTTTTCCCGACTTCCTCTTCCTGACCTTTGTTACTTCCTCCTGCAGTCTTCAGGTGGCCTCAAGGGCAGCCCGGGCTTTGCCAACCCCAGGGAGCTCATTTTATTTAACAGTGTCCTTGTAACCCAAATGATCACGCTAGTTGCTTGAAAAATAAGTATGTAGGGAGAAAAAGACTGAGTCTTCTTCCTAGGGACTTCTTAAAGAAGTTAAGACCAACGATTGTTGAAGAAAACTTTCAGATGCTCAGAGATTTTTTTGTGTTTGTTCTGCTGGTTCTGGCTGCCGTCTGCAGTGGCAGTCGAGCTCACGGTGAGCCTTTCCAGACAGGCAAGGCGCACTTGTGGCCGTGGAGAAGGGGCCGGGAATTCCCAAGGATGGTGATTCCTGAGTAAAAACGTAAAGGGGAAAATAGAGAAGATGACAGCCCCAAATCTCCTGAGGTCCGCCGTGGCCACGGAGTTCCTTCAGGGGTCTGGGAGGAAGGAATGTGTGTTCTCAGAAGACTGGATGAGAAAGCAGTTAGGCTTTTGACAAGGAGCGTAGTAAACCCAACTGAACCAGCAATGGGACCCACCGCTGGTTTTCTTCCAAAAGGCTCCCAGTGATCTGTCTTAGGATTTCGGTGAGCCTGGTGATGTCAGAACATTCTAGGGGCATCTGTATGTTTCCAGAGTGATGGCCTCATCCCTCTCTTCACCACGGCGGCAGCATTTCCATTCTATCCATCTTGGACAGGAAGAAGAAAATCAACGGGCAGGAGTCACAGGCTTGTGGAGTTCTGCCTGCAGGGCTCCTCCCCGTGTGAGTTCAATGCCACCTCTTTGGAAAGCACCTTAATTAGAGAACCGCAGGCTGCGCCCGCCTCCCCAGAGCACTAAGCAATTTAACCGGTCATAGAACGTCCTAATGCGCGAGGTCTGTTTCTTTTTGTGTGTCCCCCGTGACCTCTGCGGGCATGCGAGCCTCTCGCGGCGGGGATCTTTGTCTGTTTCGCTCACTGATGTATCTTGTGCATCGTGGACAATGCTCAGCACGTGGCGAGGGCTCAGTGGCGGCTGCCGAGTAGGTGGATTGTAGACTCTTTGGGGACAGGCCTTCCAAGCAAGGGGACTCGTTGCCGATTTCTTCCACGTCCTAAGCACCGGGCTGCCTGTGACTCCAGCTTTGTGTTCAGCTGACTGATTACACTCCGATTCTGTTCCCCTTTCCTGTTTCCCGTCATGAGAGAGAGTTTTCTTTCTTCTGCTCAGAAGATGAAATCCATCCTCGGGTCTTAAGATTTATTAACTGTCGCCTGAGTGGTTTCACGTGTTGCTGGGGGGGGGGGGAGGCTGACTGGGGCTTGGCTTAGAAGTGCTCTGTACAAAGGGCTTTGGGTAATTCCCTTGATTTTGTAAAGATGTCGGCTTGGCTTAAATGATTAGTAAGAGATCCTTAAGGACTTAAGCGTTTAAGTTTCTTCTGTGTCTCTCTGTGCGCCCCTCCCGGGTTGCCTGGATTTTCACATCTGGAAGGGAAATTTGCAGAGTGAGTCCAAGCCTTTCGTCCTTTCTGCAGCTTTTCTGGGCCAGGTCTGCATGAGCATATGTGTCGAGGGGGTCCCCTCGCTCAGAGGATGAGAGGTCAGCCTGCCTCCCGCTGGCACGAGGGCTGCTTTCAGGGAAACTTGCCAGGTGCTTCAGAGGGGCTCTGGCTCAGAGAGGCAGCGGAGGATCAAGTTTCAGAGCTTTGGCCTTTTAAGTTCATCTGGGAGGGCAGGCGTGTCAGCCCAGGGGGTGCCACGTCCAGCTCTGTCCAGGTCTGAGCTTGCCTTCGTGGGTTTATCGAGGGGAGTCAGGAAGTTCAGGGTACTGAGGGTGTCCAGTGCTCTTTACCTTTTACTTGCAGGCCAGTGGCTGTGCATCACGGCAGCCTGCTATTTGTAACGTGTACCTGTTCCGCAGGTGCCTCCCACCCGTTTAATCGCTTCCTATGAGGGAGAGGTTGGAAAGGAGGGGGGCCACCTGCAGAAGGAACTCGGGGATTCCCAACACCTGGATCTGGTGCCTCAGCACCTTAGGTATGTGCACAAAGATGCTTTCCCTTGGCTGTGAGGAGGGGTCTTCCTCCCATGTCCCACCTGGTTCTCTCCACTCCCGCAGTCCCAGGCACCCGCAGTCCTTCAAAGGAACCTGCCTCTGCAGAGGCCGTCCTTCGGGACATGGGTCGGAGCCAGGGAAGCTTTTCCCCTGCTCCAAACAACTGCTGGGCAGCCTCTCCCCCTCCCCCCCCGAATATCCCCCAGGAGTCCCCCAGGCTGGGAATCTTGGCAGATCTGCAACCGAACAAACACTCTCTGGAAGGTGACTCCTGACCACCTCTTTGTGCTGCTATAATAGAGACATGGTCATCGATGAAAGTATTTGTGCAGGTAGTTGGAAAACAAAAAGAAGAATATCTGGATAATACTTTTGAGTTTGCAGAGGACTTTCACATCCTTTCCCTGTCCACGCACGGCTCTGTGCAGCTTACGTGACTTTTAGCTGCTGTCCTGCTTTTCTCTTGATGGAGTCATGCTTTCTTGGTGCTTGGGTCTGTGTTAAAAGCTGTTGGAGTTTGGGAATGAGGTGGTCATGATTTGGGGAGCTTAAGAATGAGTGATGTTCGTATAGGAGCCGTGTATATTTTTCTCATGTTCACCCCAGCTAGAATTATCGTCATGTTTCTCTAAATCCCAAAAGTTTTCTTCTTTACTATGTTTACCAACTTAGAAACTCTACCCGTGATTCTTCATTCTTAGTTTCTTTTAAGACCTGTAGTTTTATTGTTAAAGCTTATTTTATTTACCAGATGACAAATGTATAATATTTCATATATAAAGAGCTATTACAAATCAACAAGGAAATATAAAAAGCAATGTACATCAGTAGTCAGGTAAACCAAGGGCTCATGGTGTTAAATGAATCAATCAATCAGTAAGTCTCCTAACTTTGGCATTACAGTTCTTCACTGTTCCAAACTATTAACCATGTCCTAGAACAGGATTCTGTAAAGACAAACAAAACATTCAGTGTTTGGGGAAATGTTCTTCTCATGATCTTGGAATTTTGTACACTTACTTTGAGTCTCTATGGTGAAGGATTTTACTAGCTTCTGTGCTGCTTTTAATTTGTTCCTCAGAAATGTATGATGGAAAGACAGTCTGACCACATTGTTGTTTTTACTGGTTGCCAGGGAAATACTCAATGTTTTATTTTGAAATAATAAAGGAAGATAAAGTAGGCTGATGATGTAAAAGAGTGATTACTGCAATTATTAGCCAGTTATCTCTCAAGGTGTTTCATTCACTCCCAAGGACTTTGAATATTTTAGCTCGATACCAACCACAATTTTTGGGGGGAAGAGAGGCCACATGACAGTTGATAATGTCCAATAGGATGCAAATGAATGTGTAGTGTGCAATTTGTAGGAAGTCTCCTTGACTTCTTTCTTTCCTTCAGTGTTTAAAAAGTAGATAGACATGATGGCTGGAACTGGTGCAGCCATCTTGGGCTATGAAGGCAAAATCACAGGCACAGAATGGTGTGTGGAACTGGGATCTCTCACACCATGGAATTGTCAAACCAGCCCTGGATTTCTTTGGACTTTATATGAGAGAAAAATGAATTTCCATCTACTTTTTAAACCACTGGTATTTTGAATTATCCTAATATTTATTTTCTCTATCTCTCTCTGATGGTTTCCAGTACCACAGTCAGCCCCATTTCCCTTGTTAAAAGTTCATCCAACCACATTTCTTTGAAGTTGTTTAGTAAGAAGGAAGGAAAGAAAAGCATCCTTCTGTGCCAAGTTCTTTTTTTCAGAACGCCTTTCTAAGTACCACCGTGTGAAAATATTACTCAAGGAGTCTCGTTATCTTGACAGCCTCACATAGATAGTCCCCCAAACCCGTTTGAACCCAGGAGAAAGGAGCAGAGGCAGGGTTCCCAGCAGAGCTCCATGGCTGAGGTGCCACTCAACACTCTCCCGGAGTTTGATCATTTCCTCCGTCCTTTTCTTTTGCTCTGTGGTGCTTAATAAAGTAGGGCAAGTTTTGGGAAGCCTTTGCATCTGATTATGCTCGAAGAGCCCAAGCACCTCTGCAGACCAGATGGGTTTTGTTTTCTTCCTGCTTTGATCCTTCCCAGGGATAGCAGACATGGAATTCTGCCTGCCCGCCCAGAGTGCTGGTCTACCTGCTCCCGGGACCCCTTGAAGCTTGGGGACGCTTTTTGCTAGTTTATTTGTCCCTTTTCCCTTCGTGTGCAGCGAGGGCCCGCGTGACACAAGTGTGCTGTGGCCGCAGCATGGAGCCGTCCTTCGCCACGCTTTCTGGGGGATCTGAACACCGTGCTTACGGTGCAGAGCCCACCGAGGTCGGCGCGCGGGTGGCCAAGCCGCGGTTAAGGGCACAGGTGGTGCCGGGTGGCTGGCGGGGAATGTTAGGCAGGTGCGGTCATTTCCCACGGGGAGTGAGAAGCGGCTGCGGGCTGGCTCCTCTGGTGGAGCTCCCTCGAAGTTTGGAGGACCGGTGGACCTTATCAAGAATTCTGCCCTGCGACCAGGAAGGGATGGAACCATTCAGCCAAGTGCTCCAGTTACAGTAGCAAGTTTACCAAGACGTAGTTTACGTGCCGAACCAGGCACCCTCTGGAGGTGTGCCGATCCATGGGCTTTGTTTCTATATTGAGAGGGTGCCAATCACTGTCACTAATTTCAGAACATTTTCATCACCCCAGAGAAATCCTGTACCCATTAGTGGCCACGCCCCAGCCCCACCCCCCGCCCCAGCCCCTGGCAACCACTAATCTGCTTTATGACTTTATAGATTTTCTTCTTCCCGATATTTCATTTAAATGAATCATGCAATATGTGGTCCTTTGTGACTGGAGTCTTTCACTCCGCATAATGATTTCAAGGTTCATCCAATTTGTAGCACGAATCAGCACTTTATTCCGTTTATGGCTGACCAATAGTCCACTCTATGGCTATATTACATTTTCTTCATCCATTCACCAGCTGATGGACATTTGGGTTGTTTCCACTTTGAGCGATTACGAATAATGCTGCCACAAACATTTGTGTTTAAGCTTTTTGTGTGACATATATTTCATTTCTTTTGGGTGTATTTCTCGGAGTGGAATTGCTGAGTTATATGACAACACTAAGTATACAATTCTGGGGAACTGCCAAATTTTTCCAAAGTGGCCTCACCGTTTTCCAGGCCCAACAACGACGACGGAAGGTTACAGCTTCCCACATCCTCAGCAGCACTTGTTAACGTCAGGGATTTTTGTCTGTTTGCTTGCTTTTCAGTTTCAGTCATTCTAGTGGCTGAGAAGTGGCATCTCGCTGTGGTTTTAATTTGCATTCCCCTATTATCTAATAATGCTATGCCTCTTTCCCTTTGATTATTGGCCATTTGTAAATCTTTTGTGGGGAAATGTCTATTCAAACCCTTTGCTCAGTTTTTAATTAGGTTATTTGTCTTTTATTGTTGAGCTGTATGAGTTCTTTAAATATTCTTAATACAAATCCCTCATCAGATATAAAGGCAGTGGCCGTCAGAGGTTCTGGGGGATGGGACAGGGAAGAGTGGGTGTAAAATGGGGGCGTCTTCAGGACATGGGATTTGTCCCGCATGACATTGCAGTGATGGCTACAGGCCATTGTATGTTTTGTCATAACCCACAAAATTGAGCAGGACAGAGTGTAAACTACAATGTAAACTGTAGTCCATGGTTAGTGGTGATGCTTCAATACGTGCTCATCAGTTGTGACAAATATACCACATTAATGAAGGATGTTGTAATGGGAGACAGTGCGGGAGGGGGAGGGACGGGGGCATAGGGACTCCCTCATATTTTTTATGTAACATTTATGTAATCTAAAGCATCTTTAAAAATAAAAAAAGATTAATTTAAAAACACATAAATCCCTCATCAGAAAATAATTTGCACATATTTCCTCCCCTTCCTTATGTTTTCTTTGTACTTGTAAAGGTTCTTCAAAGGTGAAGCACAAAGCTTTTAAATTTTGATGAAGCTCAATTGTCTATTTTTTCTTTTGCTTGCTTGGGCTTTTGTTTTTATATCTAACCATTGCTTAATCTAATGTCACAAAGACACGTCAGTTTTCTTCTAAGAGTTCGTAGTTTTAGTTCTTCGCTTACATGTGATCCACTTTGAATTGATTTTTGTGTGGTGTGAGGTAGAGGCCCATCTTTATTCTGCATGTGGATATTCAGTTTTCCCAGCACCGTTTATTGAAAAGACTCTTCTCTCCCCATTGGATTGTCTTGGTGCCCTTGTCAAAATCCCTTGACTATCACTATGAATTTATTTCTGGGCTCTCAGTTCTGTTCCATTGATCTACTTGTCTGTCCTTAAGCCAATACAACATGGTTTTGATTACTGTAGCTATGTAGAAAGTTTTGAAATTGGGAAGTGTGAGTCCACGAATCTGTTGTTTTTCATGATTGCTTGGGCTATTCTAGTTCCCTTGCATTCTTATGAATGCTACCAGGTTTTTGACCTTGGCAAAGAAGTCGGCTTGGGTTTTGAGAGGGATTGCATTGGATTGCCCGGGAAGCTCCTGCCCACGAGTGTACATTCGGGTGGGCAGGGGGCGTGGCAGACTGTAAACAGAGAAACTAATGTCATGCCAGGGGGTGAGAAGTGAGTAGCTGGAGAGGAGCTGCCCAGGTAGATGCCCTGGCCCTGGACTAAGCTTGGCTGGTGTGTTGGAGAAGCGTGGAGAATGTTGTGTGGCTGGAGCCAAGAGAAGAGTGAGGAGGGGGCCCAGGCTGGTGGGCAGGGTGGGCCCATTGAGCCTGATAGCCTGGGCTGTCCCCCAGGAGCCGCTCTGCTGCAGGAACAGACCCCTAGACTGTAGCAGGGCACTTGGCCACACAGGATAATGACTGCCTTTTCCAGCCTATTTCTGCAGCTAGGTATGGCCTTGTGACTAAATCCTAACTTTTGATATGTAAGAGGAAGAGTCACCTGTAACTTCCAGGAAGTGGCCTTAAAGGTAGGGGCTGGGGCTGCTCTCACATTCCTGGTGACTGGGGTGTGACTATAATGGCAGGACTCCAGCAGCCATGTTGGACCATGAGGTGCCCATAGGAATAGAAAGAAAAAGAGGAAAAGAGGGGAAGGGCCTGGGTCTCTGACACCACACCCATCCCTGGATGTGAGAGAGAAGTGTTCTCTCTTGTGTAAGCACTGCCATTTGGGGTCTATTTGTGACTCACACATTACCCTAATTCTATTTGACAGCCCTTGCTCAGGACTTAGCATTTTATTCTAACCTAATGCAAGGCTGTTAGAGAATTCCGCACCAAGGACTGACATCACTGGGTTCCCCTTGTACTGGACATCTCCTGACAGCTGTGAGTCTCGGCACTAAGGGGCCAAGTGTGGAAGCACGAAACGTTGGGCGCCATCATGGTTACCCAGGCAGGAGATGATGGCGGCTCAGATGAGGGAGGAGTGGGGGAGATGACGAGAAACAGTCATGCTCAAGGCACTTACGACTTCAGTTCTATATCAATTACATTTTCATTCCTTACATTTCAAAACGAAACAGAGCAGACATCTGGTAGTTGACGCCTCTGCAGTGGCTCTCTCTTAATGTTTCAAGCAGCTTACCTAAAAACAAAATCCCGTTTTTCAGCCGCTTTACAGATAGGGATGGCCGTGCAACACCTTCTAGACAATGAAATCTTGGGTGGGCTTCTCGGGAGGCCCTTAAATAATTGAAAGCCACCTTCGCAGACCCTCATTCTTCTTTCTCCCCACTTCTTCCTGTCCTGCCGGGCAGCAGCCCTGGGCCAAGAAGGCAGAACAGAAGGGTACCAGGAGGCCAGGCACCAGGACAGCGTCTCAGGTTTCAGTTACTTTCAGCTAAAAGCCAGGTGCTTTCAGGTTCAGGCTCAGGAAAACCAGCTCAAGCTGGCCTGGCTAATAGAAATGAAAGCTAGAGGGCCAAGGAGTGTTTATCTGTTAGGAGCAGATCTTTCAGCAGGGTGTTGCCTACGTGACTTGATGCCTGAGGAGTTACTCTCTGGGCCTCAGGGAGGCTGTCGCCGATACTCAAGGGGTGTACAGTGGAGATGCGTCTCAGAGGAGGCTAAGGTTCCCATGCCGGACTGTGATCCTAAAGTAAACATCAGGTAGAATAAAGTAAACATCACGGAAACGATGCCCCTATTTCTGTACTTGCTCCCATTCACTCTCTTCTCAACCAAAGTGATCGTCTTAAATCCTAAATCAGTTCACATCATTCCTCTGCCTGAAACACTCCATGGCTCCCACCTCACCCAGAGTAAATACCAGAGTCCTTCTACTCACCCTCAAGGCTGTCCACGATCAACACCTTTCCTTCGCCTCTTGCTTCAACATCATCTCCTACCCTGCTTCCCCTCCTGTACTCTGGCCTCCTCCTGTTCTTCACCCACAGCCTGTAAGCTCCCACCTTGGGGCCTTTGCACATGCCAAACCTTATTCCTCTGCATCTATACCTCCTTCAGGACTTTACTTAAATTGCTACCTACTCAGCGAGGCCTTGATCCCAGCCTCCCTCACTCCTTACCTGCCGTCCTGCTTTATCATCGTCTCACCTGCTGTGTGTTTTATCTTTCCTCTTGTTTGGTGTTTGTCTTCCACCACAAGGAGGCATGTCCCTGCAGGGAGGTATTTTATCTGTTTGCTGCTGTATCCTCAGCACCTACAGCAGTGTGAGGCACAAGTAGGCACTCAACAAATATTTGATGACTGCATGAATTGCCCTTGATAATTCTTAAGACTTAAAAAGTAGAATATTTTTTTCTACCATTGGAACTGCTTGCTCTTTCTCAGATGGCACTCCAGAAGTATTTGGCTTGTATTTAGGGCCATATTTTGTTAAAAAAAAAAATGCAAGTCTTAAAAACTGGAATAACTAAGCAGTGGGGGATGCTGACATCATAAGGAGCTGGGGATCTGAGATCATGGAACAAACCAGATCCTGGATCTCAGCCCTTCTGGACAGCGCCCATGGCTGAGTGGAACTGCAGGATTGCGACACTTTTTGAATTATTCTCTTACTTTAGAGAGATGAGTCTGCCACCACAAAATGTAACAACTCCCCTATATACCCACCTATGAAAACATAAAATTGAAAGTAGGTTTCTTCCTTGCCTGCTCAGTGAGGGGGGAACAAATGATTCTCGGACCGCAGCCCCCAAGAGGACGTTTTGCACCCGGAGACTCTGGAGTTAAAACAGAAAGTGAGCAGTGGGGGTCTCTGGATGGAAATAGCTTCTCCACTATAACTAGTGACTCTCCAGGGCTTAATGGGAACCTTCCAGGTTTCGTGGGAAAATCAGGCTGCTGCTGACTGGCCCTAATTCCCGGAGCGACTAATACCCGCTGCCTGATTCGGCTGCAGCGAGCCACGTGTTAGTGCCACAGCCTTCTGCCCACTTGGGAGTGCCCACGTGACCACGGGCCTCGGAACGAGTCTGGCGCTTGCCTCGTGAGCTGCCCGTGTCATTCCACTGCGAGTGTAGACTTCAGCCTAGAAGAGACGGGATGCGCCAGCTCACCCAGGATACGCGGAGGAGATAGAGCTCTCTCATCTCATCATCGTCTCTCGTTCCCTGTCTGCACACACACACGTGCACACTCACACCTTAAATGCATTATACCAAGAAACCGGGTGAGTTGAATACAGAATGACAGAATACTGTCCTTGTGGGTCTTTCTGTCTCTTTTAGGTTTTAGGTTCCCCCCACCCAAGACCACCCTCAACTCCACAGCCCTGACTGAACTGCTTTCCTTCCAGTTCCGGGCACGTGTGGGCTCGGGATGTGCCGTGGGTGGACACGGGCCCCACTCAGGGGCCACCGGCGTCCCTGGTGTCCACTTCCTGCGCTGGCACGATTGTCCCCCCTCGGTGTCTGCCTTCCCTGCGGCCCCGGGTGCAGGAACTAGCTCTGGGAAGTGCTCCTGAGGGGGAGCACAGCTCCTCGGAACCCCAGCAGCGGGAGGCTGCGGCGAGGGCGGGAGGCGAATGGGGCAGAGCTCAATCCCTGGGCAGGTGTCCAGCGGTGGGCAGTGCAGGAGTGTTCAGTAATAATAAATGACAACGCTTTGGGGAATGGGGGGGGGGGCTGGTCACGGCAGGTTTAGAAATTCTCTTGATGAAGAAAGACATATTCCTCCGTATTTACGGCACGGCATTTTAAATCTTTTAGTACCCGCTCTCCCCCTGTGACAATCCATGGGTTGGATTGCTTTCTAAATGGATGATCTACGAAGCAGAGAATCGCTACATATCTTTTCTATTTTATAATGTCAGAGTTTGAGTTTTTTACTAAAACCATTAATATGAGGGTTATGAAGTAATATCAGAAGAATGTCTTGACTGTAACAGATAAAAAAAATTAAGAAACAAATCAACAAACTGCAGTGTGTGGCCGTGCTTGGCTGCTGGGTCAAACAAACCAATGGCACAAAAAATTGTGTGTGTGTGTGTGTGTGTGTCGGGGAAAGGGGATGAGCAGGCAGCTCTTCCCGCAGAACTAACTCACAGCGTGACGGTTTTGGGGTGAAATGCCACGGGCACCGAGGATGCAGGGATGCCAGCCACGGCCAGAGCTTGTGCCTCGGGGAGAGGGGCTGGTGAGCGGATGACCCCAGAGCCATGCAGACCCTTTACAGTGGGGTATGTTTTGAACTCATGGCAATAATAGACCTGGGGAGCATCAGGAAAAAGTGGTGTGCACAGTTTGAAATTATACTCATAGGCTGTGAAGACGGGGGGTTGGAAAACCTTGCTCATGTACTGATGAGACCTGAAATCAGTTGCTAAACTGGCCTAACCAAACTGGGATGAGACAGCAGCCACGTCGTAAGGTGGCCAGCAAGCACGTGGAGGGCTGTCTGTACCAGGCGCCGTGCCCCTCCACCGCCCTTCAGACCCCAGCAAGGAAGGCAGTGATGCTCCTGCCTGGCCGACGAGAAAACCAAGGTTCAGAGGGGCCATGGGACGCTTGTGAGGGCACGCGGAGGTTCCGGGGGCAGAGCTGCGGTTCCCTCTGCCTCCTGACCACGGTGTCGTCCCACCTCCAGGGACTTCTGAAGACCTCCGCAGACCTCCTGCTCGTTATTCTCTGTAGCTCCATGAGAAGCAAAACTGCCCGCTTCTTTTGAGCATATCTTTCCCCGACCCCCTTCCAAAAGCAAACAAACACAAGGCCTCTTCCTTGGGTTTGGGTTCTCGCCGAGTGTTTTCATCCTGCGGGATCCCCTGGTGAAACGCAGTCTCAAGTAGCAGCTAGACAGGTCTCAGACCCCTGAAGACACGCTGGGGTCTTTCTTGGGTGGCCACGCGTGTTCCCTCGTCGCAGAGACTCCGCACGACGGGAACTTGAGTGGCGCTAACTAAAAGATGGAGCTAATTAGTCTTTATGGCAGGATGAAACTAATTTGAAGCCTGCTAATGAGAATGAAGTTTTATGGCAGGAAAAGCAAAATATTAATTTAGAACCCAAGAGAACTGGCGATGAAGGATGTTTTAATTTTTTAATAATTTTGGCTTAATTGCCAGAAGGATGATAATCACTTTGACGGCTTTGAGTGATACTCACGTATCCACTCCTCAGGTGCTTACTGAACGCCTGCTCCGTGCGGCGAGTTTGCTCAGCACGGGATGCAGAGTGAGAACGGAACCAGTCCCCGCTCCGGTAGAGCTCAGAGGGTGACGGAGGAAGCAGCGGGTAAATGAATAGATGTCCAGTAGCAGCTTCACGGGGATGCAAGCCAGGCACTCGTGCACACACACACACACACCCTGAAGCCACAGTCCTGTAAGGAGCCTGTGTTTGACGAGGACAGTGCCGTTGCACAGAACTCTGTGACTATGGGAGAGTTGTGTCCCCATGCTGTCCGGCTCGGAAGCCAGTAGCCGCGTGTGGCGACGGAGCGCTGGAAATGTGGCGAGTGTATCTGGGGAGCACGCTTTTTATTTTATTGCATTTTAATCAATTCATTTCAGTTTCAGCGACTCTGTGCTTTGTGGACTGCAGGACCAGAGGGCCAGGAGAGAGTTTTCGGGGGGACCTGCGGGGAAGTGACATTAGAGAGGTCAGACGGGGGAGCAGCACCCGGAGAGACAGACGCCAGACCTGGGGGCTGAAGGACAGCGGGCAGAGGCGTGGTTGTGGCAGGTGGGGGTGGGGGGAGGCCCCTGGGCAGAGACCTCCGTTATTGCAAAGTCTCCTCTGGCCAGGAGAGGATGAGGCACGGGCCGTAAGGGGGCGGCACGAGGGAGGTCCTTGGTGGTGATGGAGATTGCGGTGGTTTTTACACAGATCTGGACGTGGGATCCAGTTGTCTAGAACGACACATGCATGTGCACACAGGTGAATGACAGGTGCGTGCACACAGGTGAGTGACGTGCGCACAGGTGAACATGTGAGCACACAGGTAAGGACGCGTGTGCACGTGGGGGAACAGCAAAGCTGGATAGGGTCTGTCTGGGGTCCAGCTCCCAGCAGGGTCCCGGCATCAGGTTCCTGGTCTTGGTCCTGTGTTGCAGGTATGTGAGATGGCTCCGTGGACGGGCATGTGCAGCCCTGGGCACTGTTTTTGCTTTTCCTGTGACTCTTCAATTATTTCCAAATAGAAGAGACCCAACTAGGAGAACGGGTTGTAAGTCGTCGAGGAGGGAGCAGGGAGAGCAGTTGTCCAGGCAAGAGGCAGCTGGGACTTGGGTGGGGGTAGCCGAGGCGAGAGAAACGGACGCAGGAAAGAGCCGTTGTTGAGGCATTCCATGACGTGGATGAGCTACGACTTTTCCTGAACAACCAGAGCTTTGAAACTGCACGCGGAGGTTAGGCTGGCTGCAGCAGCTAGTTTTTGATCTCACTTCCAGACTAGGGAGTCCCTGGCACAGACTGCAAATCCATGAGTTCTTTGGGGACCATGCACCAGAGGCCCCCAAGACTTGCCTCCTCCGCAGGTGCCCACCCCTCCTTCCGCTGGCCGGCACTTACGCGGGCTTTGGGCAGAGCGATGCCAGCCCCTCCCTCCCTCCCATCCTATTTTTTGTGCTGTGCCCCCTCCCTCCTCCAGCGTGTGCTTTCGGAAGCTCAGGGGAAAGTGACCAGGAGTGCACGGCCTGCCCTACGCGGGCAGCATCGGTTCCTTTTTGGGCGAGACCTCTAGCAGCCTCATCTTCCCTGAGAAACAATTCCCTTTCTGCTCCCACGTGACGGCCAGGTCTTTATGTTGGTGCCTCAGCTTACAGCGCCGTGTTTTCTGTCATAGAAAGATTATAAGCCATTAGCCAGTTCACGGAAGGATATGATTCCACATCTAGGTTTTTTTAAAATTTATTTTATTTTTTTACTGTTATCCAATTTAACCCCTGCCCCATTTTTACTGTTTCTGTGTCCATTCGCTGGGCAGTTCTCTGAGTCTGTTTCCCGCCCTCACCTCTCATCCTTCTCCTCCTGTCTTCACCGGGATTCGATCCTGGGAACCTCTGATGTGGGAGAGAGGCGTTCTGCCGCCTGTGCCACCTCAGTTCCTGTTTTTTTTTTTTCCGGCACGTCTTGTCTTGACACTCTCTTTGTGTCATCATCTTGCTGCGTGGCTCGGCGGGGCCTGGGGGCTCACCTGCACGCGGGCCTGGCGGCGCTCCTGCTTGTGAGTCCTGGTGGCCCACGTGACTTCCATATTTTTCTTTTATTTTACTGGGAGGTCCCGGGAATCGAACCCAGGTCCCTCCATATGGGAGACGGACGCCCAACCATCTGAGCCACATCCGTTCCCCATGTAGGGTTTTGAACTTGGGTGTTAAGATAAATTTTTATCATAGGATGCGCAAACCCGGGTGAGAGTCATCGTTATTAAATATGCACAAGCTCTGGTGACATTAATTTTCACAACCCTGATGCCTTCATTTAAAGGTCTCCCAAGACGTGGGGAGCACCAAAAATACGAGGCCTGATCCTCTCCTGCAAAGGCACAGCGGGGAACGGTGTGTGTCCTTCGGAGGGGCAAGCTACTGGTCTTGCCTTCCCAGCACTTGCCCTCCTGCTGACACTGGCTCCTTGGTCTGACCTGTCTCTATTCTTGGTCCCTGTCATCAGTGCCCTTGACCTTGGCCGAGGTCCAGGAGGAGGCACGGACCGCAGGCCTGGAGCGTCAACAAATGGAATAACTGGGCTGCAGTGAAGGATGCTCTCCTCCTGGAATTTGCATCTTGAGCAGGCACAGAAGAGGCTGTTGAGTTAGTCCAAGCCTTTAGCTCTCAGGAGCTGCCCGTATGCCTTTCCATGTCTGCTTCTTGAGATCTCCTAGCCCCTGCCAGGATCTACCAGTAAACTCTTTTCTCTGTGCACAGGAGCCTTTGCTTGTAATCCAGGACTCCAGCTGACAGAGCGCCTCCCAGACAGCCACGTGGGGTCACTCGCTTACTCAGCACACGTCCTGAGTACCTGCTCTGTGCAAAGCACGCCCGAGGTACTGGGGACACAGAAATAGAACACGCTCTGCATTTAAGAAGCACACGGTGTAGGACTGGAGCAGTGGGGACACAAACAGCCCTGTTCTTGAAATCCCACGCTCTCCGGGTCCAGGTTGTCTCCCCTCGGTGGGCCCGAGTCCCCTCATCTGTGAAACAAAGGGTTGCCCGGGGTGGGCCCGGAAGTGCCCTCGGTGTTGAGACAGAGCTGGGGTTAGCATGGCGGAGGATGGGTTAAGCCTTCTAGAGACAGCACTGTTCGGTTGTCCACGGATGGGCGAGAGAGCTGTCCAGGAGCTCCAAGGATGCCTGAGTCCGTGCAGGGGGATCTCGAACTAGCGGGCCCAGAGAAACGGGGCGCTGCCCGCCTGGTTCCTGCCATCACCTCTGCCTTTTGAAGTCGGGACCTCCTCAGAGAGCAAATGTCTCCAGCGGTGGTCTTGAAATGTTTAGTAATTGGGAAAAGAAAATGTGGCGACTGGAGAGCTGGATGGGCAACATCTTGAACTGTTTTTGAGTGTTTGAGGCTCCACAAAAACTGAAACACATTTCTCCAGACTCTGCTTTGTTTAAAAATTTTTTTATCCCCCTGTGCCTGGGGGAGGAGATGGAGACCATATGCTTCCAATTCCTCCGCACTTAACTCTCCCGGGCTGGCCGGGTGAGAGCGTTTGATGTGCCGCCACCCTGCGGACTCCTGGGCCCTTTTGGTAAGCTGCTTTCCTCTGAGCATTTTTCCTTGGGAGAGGGAGGCCCTTTTTTTCCCCCCATTAGGAAACAAATGTGAGTTACAGAGAGGTTCGGATCTTCGAGACAGTGCCGTTTCAGCAGGTTTAAAACGTGTGGAGTCCATTCACCAGGGTGTGAGGGAAGCTGAGAAGCCAGCGGAGCGAGCGGGGGCCCTGGCGGATCAGGGCCGGGAGTTCTGGAGGAGGCTTGGCCTTGGACAGCAGTGCTCACAGCCCCTGCGCCTTCCCCGCCCCAGGCTCCGCTGTGCTACCTGTACAGCGACCAGGTTAAGTGAGCGGCAGTTACAGGCTCAGTTCAAAGTCGGTCCAGATGCCTTTCCCAAGGGAACATAGTAAAAAACAAAACAAAACAACAACAACAACAAAAAAACATGAGACAAGGACAAATGTTGCCTGAAACTCCAACCCATGTGAGCTCGGGGCAGGGGGAAAAACACCTCATCTTCCATTAATCATTTCCATTTGGGGCAGCGGTCCTCAAAATCCAGGTATTTCTTATGCACTTGCCGATAGTTCTGAGACTGTGCTGGGAAGCAAATGTTTTAGTCACTCATGGTGTGACTGCATACAAAGCTAGTTAACTCTAGCAGCTGCCGTCTGTCCTGAGAATCTTGGTCAGTCTCTAATTGTTGGGCACTGGAAATAGCCCCCGATATAATGCAAAACAAATGTTTTACAAAAATGAAACTGCAAGTCTTGCAAACGTTGCAGGATTTCCTGGAGTCTCTGAAGGTGAACGAGGGAGCTGTTGCAACCACATGCAGAGCTGCTTGAAAAATGGCAGTGAGTGTCTGGGGGCATTCAACCAGCTCGCTACTAAAGAAGAGAGGAAAGAAGAGAGCGATTTGAATATCAAGGATTAAGAGAGAGCCTTAGTAAAACTGATGAAACCCTCTAAGCCTCTGCAAAGGAAAAAACAACACTGACCTTTATGATTGAGCTGCAAAAGTCAAATATAAATAAAGCCTTATTTATCTTGCTTTTGTAGGAAAAGTCATGTTGCCATATTTCACTGAAGGCAACCGTTATTGCATTCTCCGTTTGTTCTATGAGTGAACACATGGTTTTAATTAAAACCTACGTTTTGGTAAAAGGCAGATCAAATGTAATCATTTTCATAACTTTCACTTTTCAAAAAAAGTCCCAACCAATCCCCCTCCCCTCACACACACCCGCCTCAACTAATTACAGTTTTCCTCTCTGTTTGAAGGGCTTCCCTGTCCTTGTCCTTTTCCAAGAAGGAGGGGGTCTTCCCATGTCATTGAGGCCCCCTAGCTTGGCTGAGGTGCCCTGCTGTTTCCAGCCTTTTGTCCCAATTCCAGTGAGGATAACGGTGTCTGCATTTGGAACACCCACCCCGTGGGCTGTGCTAGGTATGGGGGAGATGACAATGAAGAAGACAGGTACCTGCCTCCCAGACTCTCATGCACAGTGTGGTGGGACAGGTGGACCCAAATTCTACACCTGGAACCCAGGAAGGCAGTCTGAAAGAGGAGGAGGGGGTCCACCCTCCTGGAGACACCTGGCTAAGTCGGGAAGGAATTGCAATGGGGAGCAGAAGAGAAGCCGAGCAGGGTCGGAGTATTTGAGGATGGAGAAGCCACTGAGTCTCAAACCCAAGCTGGCAACGGTGGGCCCACGAGCCAGGATTGGCCCGTAGCTGCGTTTGACCCTGAAATTCGGAATAAATTGGCAACATTTCCCAGACGCAGCGTCCTCCCCTCAGCAGCTCTGTTCTTGGCCCTGGTGACACTCAGGTGCGGCCCCTGGGGGCAGAGTTTGGTGGGGGGTGGGAGGGGGCCAGTTTCTCCCCAGCCTTGAAACATGGGCATCCAGAAGCAACCAGAGGAGGCAAGTGCAGAGTTGGGGTCACCTTGGGCCTGGGAGAGCCCCTTCCCTGCCCAAGGCCGTGGCCTCACGAGGGATGGGATGGGGATGTCTCAAGGCTCTCCCCGTGCCGGCCCGAGAGCTTCCGGTTCCCGCTGGCACACACAGGCGTAGGAAGCGAGGAGAGCCCGGCTCCCCTCTGGGCTCTGGGCACGAGCGTCAGGGCACATCAGCTGCCCCAGGGAGTCGGGCTCACCCAGCCCGTGCCCTAACAGTCGCGGGGGCAGCGGCTTGGAGAAAACGGAGCCGGCCGTTCTTACCTCAAAATCAGGGTTTTCCTGGGGAGAAGGTGGTAGGGAAGGTCTGGGCAGCTTCTCTGAGGCCAGGGCTGAGGGAATCCTGAGGCCGCCGCCACCTTGCTGGCTCCTGTCTTAGCTCTGCCCCCTGCTGCCTGTCCGATGGTGGAGACCTCGCCAGGTCTCTGCCCCATCTGTAAAATGGGCTGATCACAGCGCCCAGGAAGTAGAGATTCAAGACCAAGTGATGGTGGAGAATTTGAACATTTCACCAGGTGTATGTGAATACTCGAGAATTACCTGTGGTTGCCGCTATTGTCATAATTTCTATTATTAATCTGCTGACTAGATAGTTTTACTGTTAATAGGTAATTTGCACTATTTAAAATTCATTATCGTCCTTATGCTTCTTTCCTGAGTGAAGATTTCTCACTTCCCTTGTTGGAGAGCCCTGAAACATACGCAGTCTGAAGCCTAGAGATTCCCGTCGACCCTCTGATTTAAGCTTTGGCTTTGGCACAGCATCCTACCAGGAACCAAATAAAATGCAAATCTCCAAGGATGTCGTCCTCCCTGCCCCCGCAGTTGTGCTCCGAATGGGATTTCGCTTTTACAAGGGGCCTTTAAAAGCTCCGGGGCCCCTGAGAGCCCCCAGCCCCCATTGTCCAGATGGAGGAGACTCCCAGGAAGGCCGTGATTTATACGCGCCGGCTTGTCACGGGGTGAAAGGAAGGGCCACTTGTCATTTTGAGCCAGCGTCAGGCTTGAAAGCCGCCCATGCGGCAAGCTCAGCTGGCCCTGCGGGCGGGGGAGCAGCACATTGCCTGCTTTGTTGAGCGCTGCTGGGGGAGGCTGGGTGGGTGCGCTCGCCCCTGCCCGCTCCCAGGGGCACGAGTGTGCAGATGGGGGGCCCTCCGCACCCCTGGGGGGCAGAGAGCGGAAGGCACTGCACACCGACTCCAGGGGCTTCTGCCCCCAACAGGCAGCCCGAGCCTCTCATCCGCTCTCTTTGCTTTTCCTTGTGACGTCCCCCGCCCCAGCCCCCCAGGTCGCCAGCCTTTGAAGCTGCTCCACGCAGACCGTATCACCGTTTATCCTGGGCCTGGGGAGGCGCTGGCACGGCAGGGACTTGCTCATTCCCAGAGTTCTTCCTGGGGGGTGGGTTGAAAAACAGAGAGAGGCCCCAGTCTGTCACCAGCACATGCAGCCTCTCTTAACGACATCCTGCTCTCAGCTGGACAGAGCCCCTGAGCTCTTTGATGCTCCCTGCATCTCCGGAGGGCGGCCCTGGCTGACCCCTCAGGAAACAGGACACGGGAAGTGGCCCCGGCCCCATCCCTGTTAAGTTTGGAAGTGCCTTCCCGCTGGCAGCAGGGTGGACAGCGGGGGGCTCCTGGCTGTGTCCCTGAGATAGCAGCAGCACGTTCTCCCTCTGGGTCTCAGAATCCCCACCGCTGCGTCGCGGCCATCGCCCCAGCAGTGCTCTGAGGTCCCTTCCGGCTTCGTTCGTTGACGTGTCATGCACTGGCGAAGCATCTGTTACGTGCTAGGTGCTGGGCCACAAATGGGAAGAAAGACTGGGGCCCCCACGGCGCTACTGTCGGGGGAGGCAGAGAATACAGGCGTGCACAAATACGGGGTCAGGGTGATTTCAGAGACTCCTGAGCAGTAGAAAGGAAACTGAGGAGGTGATGTGGTAGAAAGCCACCTAGGAGGCAGGGAAGGGCTTTCCCCAGAGCTGAACCGAAACGACAAAAGTGGGGCCGGCCGTGGAACAGCATTCTAGACTGGGAACAGAAAGTGCAAAGGCCCTGAGGTCGAGAAAAGACATTCCTGGACCATGCAGAAAGCCAGTGTGACCAGGACTTAGAGAATAAAGAGGAGCAGAGAGGAAGGTAGAGTCCAGATTGCAGACGGTTTGGGGAAGGATGTCAGTCAGTTTCAAGAGCAGAGGATGCCAACGACATGTCCATTCTCGGAGCATGGTCTTTGAGCAGTGTTATGTTTCCTCCAGGCACTAAACACACGAACTCTGAGCACCATGCTTGTCATGCAGAACGGGCACCTTTAGGGGAGGAGGCTAGCTCAGCTCATCGGTTATTTTCAGCAGCTTTTCCTAGGTGGCAAGAACCCTCCCACTGCCAAAGGGTTGGAGAGCAAAGCTGTGGCGTGACCCAACAGCCCCATATGACAGGTCCCAGCCCGGCTCAATGATCTCCCCGCCCAAGTTCTCGGGTACCGCTCCCCCTCCTGGCAGATGGCACCCCCACAGCATGCCTGCCCCTGCTGCCTGTCAGCCGGGGCTGGCAACCGTCCTCCTTTCTCCTCAGTCCTTGCTTTCCCTGCACCCACAGCCCTGTCGGACTCCTCAGCATTCCTGCCTGGGCAACTGTCGGTGGCTTTTTCTTCTTTTTTAAAAACCTGTAGAGTTTGACATAATTTCCTATTTGGAGAAGAGGTGGAAGACTAGGACAAGGAAGTCTGGTGCCGCCTTCACCCAGGTTCTCCGTCTCCAGATGTGAACGCTGACCACATCTAATTTGGTTTTATTTTTACCACTTTGGCTTTATTCTCTTTCTCTCTCTCCTCTCTCCCCATGTGTTGTGCACGTGGGTGTGGTGTGTATTTTTTTCTAAACCATTTGAGAGTACGTTGCAGATATAATGTCCCTTTACCACTAAATATTTCGTGGTTTATTTTCCTAAAAACAAGGACACACTCTTACATGACCACAGTAAAGTTCAGATCAGGAAATTAACAATGATACATATTTCAATATTAAATCCATCGACAGACCTTTTTCAGATTCTGCCCTTTGTCCAGGAATAGTCTTCAGAGCAGGGTGTGTTGCATTCCATTTTTATCGTCCTTCACCTGCCTCGAATCTGAATAGTCCCTCAGTCTTGACGAGCACGGCTCTGACGTGCTTGAAGAGTCTGGGCCGGCTCTTTGTGTCATGCCCCCCCCGTCTGGGCGTGCTTGATGGTTCCTCGCAGTTAGATTCGGGTTGCACGTTTTTGGCTGTAATTCCACGGAGAGATGCTGTCCCTTCTCAGGACGTCTTATCGGGAGGCATCTGCTGGTCCTGGCACGGGATAGCTTGCCTGCCAGGTTTCCCCCTGCCAGCTTCTTTTCCCTTTGGGATTGATGAGTCACCTGTGGGGACAGACTTCGAGACGGTGTCGTATGCTGCTACTCCTCGAACATCCGCCCGCTGATTTTAAAGCCTCCATTGACGATTTTTGCCTGAAGTAGTTACGATTTTCCCCTAACGTCTGTATTTCTAGGGTCTGCTGAGATTTATCAATTGGCTTTCTACTCTTAAGAAAGAGCTTTCCGTTCTCCGCTTTTACCGATCTGTTTTTATCAGTGTGGCCTCGTGAATTCTTGCGCTATTTAATGGCTAGCATCCCCTTTACACCGCCCTTCTGCCTTCAGCACTGCCCCTCCCATAACCCACCCCCATTCCAGCTCCACTGCGTGGTGCTCGCCGCGGCACAGCTCTGTACCTCACTTGCCAGCTCCAAACCTGCCCGAGCTTCCTACTGCCTGGAATATGAAACGGGCTCGTCCTGCTCAGGTGCGAGGGGCTCGCCTGCCACTCCGTCGGCCCCGCGATGGGTCTGCACCTCGGCTGTCCAGCACGGCGGCCACGGGTGCCTGGAACCCTTGAACGGGGGCTGGTTTGAATTGAGAAGTGCGTCAGTGTAAAATTCACACCAGACTCTGACAGACTTAGTACAACAGACTATAAATATCCTATTAACATTTTTATGCTGATGACATGTTGAAATGATAATATGTTGGATATATTGAGTTAGACATATTGTTAATAAATAATTTCACATGTTTCTTTTTTAATTTGGCTCCTAGGAAATTTAAAATCGCTTGGCCCGTGTTTGTCCCTTGGACAGCCGTGGCCAGACAATACTAACTGCATTTCTATCAGGCTTTGGTGAGAAGGAGGCGACATCGTATAGGACAAGGGCGGGGCTTGTTAAGGGTACAGTCGTCACCCCCAAAAGGTCTGTTGAATTCTCAATCCAAGTACCTCCGAAGTGGCCGTGCTTGGACGCAGGGTCGCTGCCAATGGAATTAGGATGAGGCCAGTCTCCCAGCCCAGCACGGCTGTGTCCTCAGGAGAAGCTGCAGAAGCAGGAGGCGGCCACGGCCCGGCAGAGGAGGCAGAGAGGACGATGCAGCCCAAGCCAAGGAACGCCAAGGGAGGTCGGCAAACTCCACGAGCCGGGAGGGGCACCGGAGGCTCTCCCCCCAGGTTTCAGGGCACACAGCCCCGATGACCCCTGGATCTCGGGCTTCCAGGACTGTGAGGCAGTCGGTGCCCATTGTTTCAAGCCACATCGTTAGTGGGACTCAGCTACGGCAATCCTGGGAGACTGACACAGGCCTCTTGCTTTATAGGTGGCAACTTGATGTGAGTTGGAAAAAGCCGTTTCTTCTGTGCAGGCCAAGTAGGAAAGAACACCCCTCCTCCCAGGAAGACCCCCAGCCAGGGGCGTGGCTTGGCAAACGGAGTGTGGGCTCCACCGTCCAGCCCCTCTGCTGGGGGCGTGGCCTTGTTCACAGCCTAGGACTTGGCACTGACATGCTTCGTGTCCGGTGGTGGTTTCCCAGCAAGGCGGGGTGGACGGCGTTTCTGCCCGTCACAGACTGGGCAGCTGCACGTAGCTTCCCAGACTGTTTGTCCCTCTGCCCTGCCGCCCAGCCAGAACGATGGGGTCTGCCTTGGGCTGGAGCCAGTAAGGGGGCAATGTAGCCCGGTGGCTCGGCCGCCCTCCCTGGGCTCAGCTAGAGGGTATTCGGAGCTGGGTGTTCAGGGGATGAGCCCAGCGTCCATAGGAGCATCTGATGGGGTGACTTCAGGGAAGGTGTGGCCAGCTGGGCCAGGGTGGGTCAGAATCCTGCTACTGGAGACTTCTACAGAGAAAGCCAGGGGAAGGAGCCGGAAGCCCCAAATCAGGTGACCTGGAAGAGAAGGAGAGGATGGCGCAGTGGGATGGACTTGCCGCCTGACCCTGGAGGAAGCATGCCTTCCAGCCTTGGAAACCAGGAGCCAATCGATTCCTCTGTTTAAGCCCAAACTGGTTTGTGGCATTTGTGTCCACAGCTGGGAAACTCAGCCAACCTCTGACAAGGAACTGCCAGCCGCCTCATCTTGGGCCGCTGCCTCACTCACACCCGCTGAATTTGGTTTCTCCGCTGGTAAAATAGGGACATTGATCAGAGGGCCCTGCCTGGGTTGGTGGGAGGATTAATTAACAGCCCGTGAGCTCCTGGTTCCTGATGGACAGTGCAGGACTTGGGACTGACAGGCTTCGTGCTTGGTGGCAGCTGAGCTCAGGATTGAGGGTGTTTTGAAGCCGTGATTTCTTGCCATGCCACTTCTGTCCTGTTGTGCACACATGTTGGTTCTTATTCTCCGCACGGAGTTGCTTGAGGATGAGCGTAAAGTAATACACGCAAGGTGAGGCAGCCGCTCACCTGTTTCCAGGGTCTGCCTGGCTGATGCTCTGCCTTAAGCATGAGTTTGGATTTAAAAGCAAGAACTGGGCTCTGTGCCCTGTGTACTGCTGATCGAGCCTCAAGTTTTTTGGAAGGCTTTTCTTTCTTCACGGAGTTGGCTCCCCTTTCAGCCTTTACCGGAGTCCTCCGAAGCTGCTTGTCATCCACCAAGGAGCAAATCCTCCGTGTACATTTGTAGGTTCAGGCTCGGGCTTCCAGGTCTCCTGGCCAGAAACCTGCAGTCTGAGCCGAGCTCCCCAGTTCTGACGTTCCCTTTCTGCAACAGCAGGTGGGACGAGCTGATGGCTACAGGTGAGCTGAAGACGCCAGGCACGTGTCACCAGCCTGAGAAGGCAGTAGTCGGGGCCACGGCAAGGAAACAACTTCCCCAGTGTGTGCAAAGGGGCCGTTGGCAGAGGGCTGGGGGGCTTGAGGGGACGAGCAAGGTATGCTGAGGTGCAGCGGGAAGCCGGAGGTGCATGGAGTAGGGATCCTGTCCCCGAGCCCAGGGGTCCTGAGAGCTGCGGAGGAGGGGCTCAGAGCAGGAGGCCGGGAGGGGGGGCGCCTGGGGCTCACCTGTCCTACCCTCCAGCCCTGCTCTAATCCAGTGGGCAGGGCGTCCAGGTGATGCGTCTGTCGAGCTGCCCAAGGCACCCAGGTGGGGTGAGGAGGGAGCATCCAGCCTCTCCTGCACAGCCCAGATAACAGCAAGCCCTGGCAGAGCTGTGGCCCCGGTATCCAGGCCTTGCTCCAAGGACCCTTCCTTCCTGATCTCATTTAGTCCCCACAACGCCCCTTTGAAACAAGCACCGTTGTCGTCTTAGGGGTTGAACGTGGGGGAGCTGGGCTGTCACCTGGCATTTTCTCTAGACCTGCAGTCTCGCCCCCATGCCCCGGAGCCTCGTGCTGACGTTAGGAGGTGCCGTGCGCCCAGGGCCGCGTCTGGGGCGGGCAGAGAGCTTGCGGGCAGGTGGAAGTGGTCGTTCTGCCTCCTTCGGGTCGGTTTCTGTTTCTGGGCTCAGCACCAGCGCGCTCCTTGGGGAGCTATCCCTCCCTCACTCCCTGCCAAAGCACCTTCAGCGCACCTGCCCTCCCCTGGCCGCCAGGGAGGACGTGGGCCCGCGGCCACCATGACCGCTCCAGCGATGGGCGTGTGATCAGGCCAGGCCCATCAGAGCGGGCGAGGCTCGAGCCGGGGCTGTTGTTGGCTGTTGAGAGTGCCACGCCCTCTGCACGGAACGCCAGGTCCTAGGCCCCAAGCTTCCGTCGGCCAGCGGGCATCTCTGCGATTTTTCATTTTAGTAGCTTTATCGAGGTATGATTTACATCCCCGTCATTCACTCTTTTCAGCATACAGTTAGATGGTTTTTAGAAATCATCGCCTTTACTGCCCCCTTAAACACTTCCCTCCTCCCCACAGGAGCCCCAGGCCCCTTGGCAGTTCCTCCCCAAGCCCACCGAGCCAGCCCCTCTCCAGGGGCTCGCAGCCACCTGGCCTCCAGGAGGGCGCCCTGCCCGCAGCTGGAGCAGCAGGGGGAAGGGGCCTGAGAGGCGGGAGAAACCGAGCCCTAGGGCAGTATCTGAGCCCCGGAGCCTGCCATGCTGAGTCCTTGTTCCTTGAATTTCACTCGCTAGAGCCAAAGCAAAGCAAGAGCTCACCTTTGAAAATTGTGGGTGTGGGTGTAACAGGAGAGGGGGCAACACTATGCGAGTGTGAGCCAGCCTCTGTTCCGTGTTCTGGCACAGGTAGCGTCAAGTATCTTGACTTCCATATCCAAACTGCACAAGAGGGAGGGAGGGAGGGAGGGAGGCAGGGGGGCAGGGCTTAAGGTAAAATGAGCATGAGAGAGGGTGCAAAGGCTAGGCTTGCTGGTCACAAAAAGCTAAATATGATGTAGGCAAGTAATTGTTCCCAGGAAAACTGGTGATATGTCTGCTAGTCTTTGTACAATAAACATTTGAATGCCTACTTGTTGATTTCTTATTTCCTGTCTTGTTCCCCAAATTTACAAATATGCTGACAAGACAGGAAGCTTAAGTAAATTAAAATAAGCAAAAAGAAGCGAAAATCTGGCCTAGGAAGGAAGTTGGAGCTAGAAGAAAGATTAGTAAACAAAATGATTAACACAAGAACTATATGCAGTTGCTAAAGATTGAGGGCAGTTGGGTGCCAGACTTTAACCAAAATTAAGAGGAAAGTGTGCTTAGTTTCTAGAAACCTGGTGTCTACAGGTTTAAACCAACTAGCTGCTGAGTTTTTCCCATGGGCCCCTCCGGAGTGTGTTTCACTCGCAGCAGTTTTACACGGGGCCAAGGTGGCATGGTCCAGGAGCATCGGGGATGGCCTTTGGTGCTTCCAGGATACTGAAGAGTCAGGGGTGCTTTGGCTGCAGGAAACAATGTGTTGCTCAGGAAAGGCTTGTAATTATCTTTACTAACAAGAAGTCGAGAAAGGGGGAGTTTGCACCTTTGGGCCAGTGAATCAACGTCGTCCTCAGGTGTCCTCAGAAACCCATGATCATTCTTTCTTCTTGGCATCCTTTTTTATTTATTTTTTTGGCTTCTTGCTGTAGGATCAAAACAGTTTTTCTTCCTCTCGAGGCATCATCATCTTGGTGGGGCCAGTCCTCCTTTCTTTTCTTTCTTACCAAGAGTAGAAAAGTCTTCCTCCAAACTGATACCCTCTTAATTATTATTGCCCCGAACTGGGTAGCCTCTGCCTTCAGGGCAGTCTGGGAAACAGAGAAAGTGCTAAAAGGAAATGGGATGGTGAATGACAGACCAATTATCACTACCTTGCTGAACTTAACAAAATCAAGTCCCCTTGGCAAGGGAGAAGATGGAATGGATATTGGGGAGGAAGCTGGCAATTTTTGCCAGCAGGAAAAAGATGAGTAAGACAGATTCTCTCTCTGCCGTGCTTGGAGAGAGGTGTGCATGCCCCGTCGAGGGTCAGGGAGGACCGAAATTGTTGACCGCTATGCTACATCTTAAAGGACAAGTAAGGACTCACCAGTGGGGCAAAAGAAGGGAAGGGCTTAGCAGGCAGAGGGTTGAGAAAAGACACGGAGCTCTAAATCTGCTCAGTGGTTCACAGGAAGCTCAAGCTGCCGATGATAAGCCTGCGTGAGAGTGAGGCAGCTGAGTCTGCCGAGGTGGGCCTGGCGAAGCCCGAGATGCCTTGTGTGCTGTGCTTTGAGCTTGGGCTTGAGCCTGCCATGCTTTAGTCAGGTGAGCAGCTGGATTTTGAATGTAGAGAGGTTGAAATTCTGTCTCCCCACCTAACCTCTCTGTGCTGTTATCAAATTGGGATAATAAATCCCAGTTTCCCTAATGTGGCTGGGAGCTGACGAGCTAGTGCAGCTAACGACTGTGAGCTAGTTCTGGCAGGTGGTCAGCCCTTGATCAGCACGGATGAGTAACGGTGGTGGTGGTGGTGGTGAACGGACGGGCGTGGAGGAGAAAATGCCGTAAGGGTCTGTGCGAGCTGATGGGGGCTTCAACTAGGGACCCCCTAAGGGGGGCTTGGTGTGCGCCACATGGAGGACGACATTTTCAAAACCTGCGGGTCCAGGGGCATCCAGGCCGTGTGGACTACGTGGGAGCAGTGCAAGGGGTGTCCCAGGTGCTGCCTTAATGCCTGAGCCTGAGTTTAGTTCTCCCACCCGGAAGACACTGCGTGTGCGGGCAGCCAGCACTTAGGGTTTGGAGGCGTGTGGTAGACAGCCGGGGGGCTTCGGCCATTCACCCCCCAGGCTGGCTGTTCGTCCGTCCGACATCTCGTGAGCGCCTCTGTGCCAAGCATCGTGCTGGGCACTGGGAGTGCCAGCTGGAACAGGGCGCACTCCCTGCCTTCCTGGAGCTGGCATTCCAGAGGGGAGACCAGTAACACACAGTAAGCGGACAGCCACGTGCCGCCCGTCACGCAGCGCTGATGCTCTGACCAAATAAAGGAGGGAGCCTGAGAGCCGAGAGCCCCGGGTCTCACCCTGGGCGCTGCTGCTGATTGGGTGGGTGCCGCTTTGCTGGGGGCGGGGGGCGGTCCTGTTGGAAGTTTTGGGATATTTAGCAGCATGCTTAGCCTCCAGCAACCAGATGTCCGTGGCATTCCCCAGGTGCTCCAAACAAAACGTCTTCAGCTGCCACCAGATGTCTCCTGGAGGGCAAAACTGCCCCAGTGGGGAAGTCCTGGGCTAGAGGGTGGCGGGGAAGGGATGTGTGCCATTTTAAGAAGGGAAGCTGAGGGAGGTCTCCTTGCTTTACTTTCAAACCAGGTTGCTTGAAACAACAGAAGTGAATTCCCTCACAGTTCTCGAGGCCAGAAGTCCGGAGTCAAGGTGTGGGTGACGGCGATTCCCAGGCCTCGCCCAGCTTCGGTGCCGCCTGCAGCTGCTCCGGCCCCACCCGCCTCCCTCCTTGGGCCTTGGGCCCCTGCAAGCGCCTCTCCTTATAAAGATAGTAGTCCCTGGATTTGGGGCCCACCCTAACTCCAGGATGATTTCTCTCAAATCCTCCCCTTGATCCCACCTTGAAGACCCTCTTTCCACGTTTGGCCAAAACCCACCACACTTCCTAGGAGGTGACGGGAGCTGCGGCCCAACCCCAGCCTGGGAATGAGGCACGTAACAAGGGGGGGCAGGGTGGGAGGGTCCACTCCAGGAAGAAGGGGCATCAAGGAGGACGGCGTTGAGGCACGAACAAGCTCAGCACGTCCAGAGAAGACGAAGCAGCACGGGGAGCTCGAGAAGCCATGTTTGGGGAGGCCAGCAAAGGCCAGGCCAGGCTTGGCCTGGAGGCCGTGCGGAGAGCTTCAGGCTCTGTCCTGAGTACGAGGGAAGCTCGGCATTGGAAGCAGGGGGTTGCTGTGAGTCCCTCTTTCCTTGGAGAAGCCTTAAGAAGACAGCGACAGCTTTGCAGCTGTTCGGCCTCAGGAAGCTGCAATCACTAAGACAATGTTTGAAATCATCAGCTCAGGATTCTCAGAAGGAAGTGAACCAGGATCTACTGTGGTAGCCTGCCCTAATCATTTCCTGGGCTCAAAGTGGCCAGGTGCAGTGAAGAGATTATTTTCCTTCTTCTGATTTATGAAGGTCTCAGGGTCTAAATTTTGAAACCGCTGATAGAATGTGTTCTGGGATGGTTTCATAGGAATCTTAAACTTTCCTACTTGTCTCACAGTAAAATTGATTATTCACTCAAGGTTTTGATAGGGGACCAAAAAAAGCCTTCAGAATATCTCTTAGTATAATGTCTCAATTTAAAATATCAAGAGAATCACGTGACATTTGTCACTAAGAAAGGGAAAATACCATGGGCTTACAGAATTCAGGTGCCAAAATATTCGTGAATTGTATTATCAGGTAAACTCAGGTTCTGCGTGTCTCAAGGCTGGGATGCTAATATGTTGATATCTCATAAAAGGCAGATTGAATTGTGAAATTATTTAAAGTCTTTGGAAAATCTGAGAGCTGGAACAGTGCTTTGATCACAGCAGGCATTCAAACAAATATTTGTTGAATGAATGAATGAATGAATGTTTTCCCACAGAAGGAAAAACCTACTCCTAAAGGGTGTACCGCTTACTTTGTATCCACAACAGGACATATAAAAGAAGGTGTGGCCCCCTGCCTGCCACCGTGTGCCCTGAAGTGAGCAGGACATGAATCTGGTGGTCTTACTTGCCCAGTGCTTTCCGGTGCGTCCTTACTGTGTAAAGCTTTATGTGGTCGCGACAGCCTGGCTCCCCCAGGCAAGCCAACGCCACTGACGTTCACCTGTGAGCCGAAGGGAGACCCTGTTGAACTCCCTAAATGAGATTTCTGTATCGTTCTCCACCATGATGCTTTTCTGTGAGTTTTTTCAGGGATAAACTTGACTTATTTATTTTTGCATCACAGTCTCGCTGTAGAACCTACCCACCACATTGCAAAGTCAGCCCATGCGTTTCAAAATCCAAGTAATAATCCACTAGAAGGTGTGAGAATAAAGGAAGTGAGCAGTAGTGTTTTTGTTATAGAATTGGAATAAGAGAGCATGAAATGAGACAGAATAGAATAAAAGGTGGCACTGTATGATGACATTTTCGTTTTAAGTGAATTTGTATGTTGCCGTGTGTATCTGAATCACGAAGAAAGTGTGTTTCAAGCTGGGGGCCACACCCAGAGCTGTTTGAAACCATTGCCCTCAGTGCCACTTGCTGTCTGCTCACCACTAAAGCGCCAAGTAGGGAAAGCAGTTACGTTGCGGGCTTTCGATCCATCTGTGCCTTTTTGATCAGTCACCATTTTAGCGGCTTCCGTTTTTCTTTCCTTAAAGATTACGTAGGTTCCTTCTCTCAGGTTGGCAGTGAGAGTTTTGAGTGTAACTCTGAACTCTGACGATCTTCAGCTCCGTAGCTTTCATTTCCCCTCCGCCCGCATCATTTATATTTGATGCCTTATTCGTGCTCTGTGAGGTCCAGAAGTGGACCGAGTGTACAACGCTGTCTTGAAAACCGAGCCAGGAATCTGAGTCCTAGAGCCAGCACTTTAAGTTCCCTGCACCCATTTTGAAAGATTCCTCAGAGATATAAGAAGGGAACGGGTTTTGTGAGTGTCCAATACACCTCTTCCTGAAGAGACACCTTCATTACCCGGCAAAGAGCTCAAGACTCACTAGAACCGAGCCCGTCCTCGACAGGGGAGCACCGTGTCAGAGCGGTCCTCGTCAGCGCCAGCTGGCACTGTTAAAGTCCCTCTTTCCAGACGCAGCTGCTGCTGGTGGGAGGGGGCCCAGGCACGTGGCACAGGGCCCACCTCCATACTGGAGGCAGGAAGGTGCCGGGCT
Organism: Tolypeutes matacus; assembly: GCA_026826555.1. Taxonomy (NCBI): domain Eukaryota; kingdom Metazoa; phylum Chordata; class Mammalia; order Cingulata; family Chlamyphoridae; genus Tolypeutes; species Tolypeutes matacus. The sequence continues at coordinate 1,283,043 of JAKSZT010054518.1, read as the reverse complement.
GGCGAGATGGGCTGTTTGCTGGAGCTGCCCCCCGATGCCGTGCATTTGTGAGGCCATCGCGGGGGTTTGGTCGCTGTTGCCTAGAGGATGGAGAGATGCTTCCTTAAACGTACGCCGTGGGGAGGAAGGCAGGGCATGAATTTGTGCAAAACTAGCTGAGTAGGGGCATCTTACCCGTCACCCGGCTGTTCTGGTAGACGACTCTATGTGATTTTTTTTTTTTTTGGTGGGGGGGGGCGGGGGTTGGTCAGGGTTTGACTGGTTTTTCTCACTTGGACTTTTTACAACCTGTATGAGTTTCCCAGGACTCTTAACAAATGACCACAGATTGGATGGCTCAAAACGACAGGTGGGTATTCTCTCACAGTTGTGGAGCCCAGAAGTTGGAAACCAAGTGCAGGTAGGCTCTGCGGGGGGAGCTTCCTTGCGTCTCCCTGCTGCTGGTGCTTGCTGGACTCCTCGTGGCTGCCCACATGGCCTTGTCTTCCGCGTGTCTCCTCCTCTCTGTCTTATAAGGCCGCTTCTCTTTGGATTTAGGCTGACCCTCAATCTGAGATCATCTCATCTCATGGTCCTTAATTTAGTTGTGTCTACAAAGACCCTTTTTCCAAAACAGTCACGTTCATGGGCTCTGGGGGTGAGAATGTGGACGTAGCTCTTGTGGGGGGGTGGGGCACCTTCTACCCTCTGCACAACCTAAGAGAGGAAATGCCCTGGAATGGAGAGCGCAGTTCTGTGCAGTAGGCTGCCAGGACAGGCAGGGAGACCGGAACCCAGCGAGGCGAGTTCTCATCACTGGTTCCACCAGAGAACTGCAAGAAGTTCATTTAATCTCACCGTGCCTCAGTTTCCCTAACTGTGAAACCTCTGTCGCTCAACTCCTTTCTCACATGTTATCTTTTCCATGAGTTATTCTCTGGTGACCATGTAAAAATGATACCCACCCCCACGTTCCTTATTTACTGCGCTGCACTCGTCAAAATCTCACTTAATACAGGCTTTACTTGCTGATTGCTTGTCATCTCCCTCCACGGGAACATCGGCTCCAGGAGGGCAGGGGTTCTGTCTGTTTTGTTCTCTGTTCTATCCACGGTGACTACGAGGGTGCCGGGCGTGCAGTCGTGCTCAGTGCACCTGTGTTGGGTGCGTGACTGAGTGAGGGGTGCCTGGGCTAGGGCACCAGAAGCTGAGAACTGCTTTAGAGACCCCTGCAAGGTTTCCTCACAGCAGATCATGTGTAGGCAGGAGCGCCCCTTCTTCCCTCTCTCCCATTGCCTGAATTACCATCTCTACCCCAATCTAAAATGCCTGGGTTCTTTCAGAAACAGCAACTAACATGTCACAGGGTTTTAAATCACAATGTAACACAATATATCATTTGAACATCCCATCTTTTCCAAGGCAGATGCTGGTTGGAAATAGATCATGCAGTTGAGCTCATCCTAGGTGACTCTCATTTTGAAGACTCTTAAAAATTTCTTTATTTTGCGTATTCCCCAGTAAATAGAATGCTCCTTGGAGTCATAAAGCTGTTAATGCTAAATACATGTAGCAAAGAGGGAAACTGTCTTTGCACAGAAACAGCTTTCTAGAGTCTAATCTGCCCCCCTCCCCAGCCCCTTGTGCAAAGGTCTCGGCTGAGTTGCAGGTGCTCTTTGGAAAGGACTGAAACAGAAAACCTGCGGGTGTGAGAAGGGCCCATTCATTGTCCTTCCTTCTGAGAGAGGAACTTCTGGGGTCTCCTGGCCAGTGAAGCGCTGCTGGGCAGACCACAGCTGAAGGCACTGCTCCCGGGGTGGGCTCCTCCCGGGGTGGGCTCGCAGAGCCGGGGCGGCCACAGACAGACGACATCCGTCAGCACGGTGCAGCTCCCGTTGGCAGGGCACAGACCTCTGGCTCAAGGAGAACCACTTCTCCGGAACTTCGCTTGCTTTTTGTACATGGTGAAAAGTGGTGGACGGTCCATCAACCGCTGAAGAGGACCTGGGGTTGCTTTTGAGTGGACAGTTTTTTTAATGAGAGAAGTTGTAGATTTGCAGAAAAATCATGCTTGAAATACAGTTTCCATATACCAGGCTTGCGTTCATGTGGTACACTACATGAAAGAACATTTTATGATTGTGCTGTTAACTAGAGCCCATTGTTTACAATAGGCTTCACCGGCTTGTACAGTACTATGTCGTTTTTAAAATTTTTCATTCTAGTAACATATACAACCCAATATTTTAACCACATTAAAATATATATAATTCAGTGCTGTATATTTACAATGTTGTAATACCATTATTGCCATCCTTTACCAAAACTTTTCCATCAACCCAAATAGAAACTCTGTACAATTTAAGCATTAACTTCCCATTCCCTGACCCCACCCTGAGCCCTGGTAACCTATGTTATAGTTTTCTGACTCTATGAATTTGCTTATTCTAATTATTTCATATCGGTGAGATCATACAATATTTGTCCTTTTGTGTCTGGCTTATTTCACTCAATGTTATGTCTTCAAGGTACAGCCATCTTGTCACATGTATCGGAACTCCATTCCTTTTTACAGCTCAATAATATTCCATTGCACGTATCTACCACCTTTTATTTATCCATTCATCGGTTGATGGACACCTAGGTTGCTTCCATCTTTTGGCAATCGTGGGCAAGTATCTGTTCGGGTCCCTGCTTTCAGTTCTTCTGGGTATATTTTAGAAGTGGGACTGCCGGGTCATGTGGTAATTCTTTTCTTAACTTTCTGAGGAGCTGCCAAACTGCCTTCACAGCGGCTGCACACAAATGCATGCGCATGGAGAAATAGCTCGGATTGTTTTTCTGAGATTAAAAATCTAAATAAGTGCTCTTGCAATGTAATCTGTTTTCACTTGCTTTTTAAACTCAACAAGGTACTTTGAACATCTCATCATGTAGCTAAATATAGTTCCCCAGGGGAACTTCTACAATGATTGGCACATGTACTGACTACTTGGAAAGTGGCTCGTGAGGTCCTGGAGAACCGAATTTTTCATTTTATTTTAATTTGCTTAAGCCTCAACAGCCACATGTTGCTAGTGGCTACTGTGCTGGACAGCAAACGTCCTAGACCGTTCTTTTTATCACTTTTTAAGTTAACGTCCTGGTATGGGCAATTTTCACGCATATACCAAAAAAGAGACTACTGTGATGAATACCCAGGGATTCATCCTACGGGAGTTATAAATATGTCACTATTCTCGTTCCTAGAGTCTTCCTTTTAGTGTTCTCCAGGATTCCTTTGCATAAATACTTGTGTTTTCATCCTCATTCTGTTGATAGATAGACATTCAGGTGGTTTCTAATTTTCTGCTAAATCACATAAAACAGTGACACTCCTTTCACATGGCTCTCGGTGTATGTGGTATTTATGTGTGTGTCTGTGTATGTGTGCAGGTGTAGGTGTGTGTGTATCTGTGTCTGCATGTGTGCAGGTGTAGGTGTGTGCGCATCTTTATGCCTATGTGCAGGTGTAGGTGTGTGTGCATCTGTGTCTGCGTGTGTGCAGATGTAGGTGTGTGTACAGGTGTAGGTGCGTGTGTGCAGGTGTAGGTGTGTGTGCGTGTGTGCAGGTGTAGGTGTGTGTGCATCTGTGTCTGCGTGTGTGCAGGTGTAGGTGTGTGTGTGCGTGTGTGCAGGTGTAGGTGTGTGTGCATGTATGTGTGTGGGTGTGTTTCCCTAGGGCAGAAACCTAGGAGTGGAATTGCTGGGCCATGTGCATTTTTAGCATGCACAACTGCCAGCTGCCCTGGGGCTCTTCGTTTCCATAAGCAGTAAAATAATCACAGCGTCTACAAACGTTTCTGGCCCTGAGGGTCCCCCAGCCCTGTTCCCACAGAGCTGTGCCCTGGGCACCTGGGAGGGAATCCTGGGGGTTCCAGGACTCAGGGCTGGATGAGTGACACAGCCCCCTGTTCCCTGACCTTTGGATGGCTCCTGGTTCAGAGGGGAGTTTCTCTCTCCGCCCCCAGGGGGTTCTGTTTTCCCTGCAGGTCCTTGTCTTTGCCGGCAGGAGACCATGGATGTTTCTAGAGGTCAGCTGAATGAGTTTTTCCAGGCGAATACTCTTCCATAAAGACCCAGTTAACACAGGAAGGAATCAGAAGCTCCGAAACTCATCAGGATAAGCCAGTTTGCTTTCCTAACAGCTCACGGAGTTCTGCTTGAGGTTGAGAAATTCTGCTTTTGTGACCACTCTTTTCTACAGGGCAGTGCCTCAAAATCGGGGATATGTTTGTGGCTTAGCTATGTAACTCTATTTTTTAAACTCTGAACTGGCATCTGTTTAGCTGCTGTGCTTTAGCCAAATTGGCTAATAACAAGGGGTGGAGTTTAGCCGAGCTGCTCATTTAAAAATAAATAATAAAATAAACTCACGCAAATCGGAAGTAGACAGATAAGCAGAGAACAAGGGGAAACCAGATGAGCAGCCCAGCTTGTTGCAGGGCTTGAAGTCCGTCCTCCTCCCTCTTGGAAGACAAACGGAACAATTTAGAGAACAATTATGCATTAAGCTGAGCATTATGTGACGTGGGCTGCTCGTGCACAGGCCTCTCACAGGGGAGGCCCCTCTTCCGTGCCCATCACTCGTCTGGGTTTCGTGATTCACAGCAGAGCGGACCCGGGAACCGTGGGGTGGAGGCCTTTCCGTTGGGTCAAGTCAAGCTGCCCTGCCGGGGACTAGCTTCCTGAGAAATCCCACGTCCAGGAATTGCCCTGAAGCCAGAGAGTGGCGCTCGGTCTTGCTGGGTCCTGGCTTTCGTGTGCATTTCTAGGAACTCCTGGTTTCACTTGGCCAGTCCTCATTTGGTAGGAGGGTGCCCCGTGTCGTACCCCACCAGCACAGTGGTGGCCCCAGAGGGTGGCTTGGGAGGGGGGCTTTGTCCTCCCACTCCTGAGCGATGTCCATCAGCTGCACCCTTCTGTGACACTCACGGCTGATGGTTCCTTAGCCTCGCGGTGCTGCCAGGTAAGAAGACGTGGCCCTGCCAGCAGCCTGAAGCCACAGCTCTTCCCACGCCTTTAAAAGAAGCTCCCGGCTTGACTCGAGCCCCGGGATCCAGCAGAACCCAGGGCCAGCCTCGGGTCTCGGTGTCTGCCGCGTTGTCTCAGAATATCTGAGAACCACCACCTGCTGCTGCAACGCAGCCGGGAGGCAGCGCAGGGCTGTGGACTAAGAGCAGGGGTACGGCAGGGCTGTTCCCTCTGGAGCTGAAGTTTGGGGACTGCAGCGCCAGGCCACGCTCTGACACCTGGAACCTGGCCGCTTGCTGAGTGCTTGATGCGCTGGCAGCAGGGGGGGCCTCTGGGGGCCCTTGCCCATCGCTCTTCCAAACTTATGCTGCATCCGTCGTGGGAGGTGGGCCAGCCCTCCAGAGCTGAGGGTCACCGCAGCAGCACTGAGACGGGAGTCCCTGAGCCCGAAATTTGGGGCAAAGCTGTATTTAGTGGCACATGCGTTCTCCTTAGGAAAAGCACCCTTTTCCCAAAGGCCTGGGACTCTCTGCACCTCAGCGTCTGTGATAGCCATTGTGTAAGAAACTAACACATTTAATCCTCAAACCAACCTTAGCAGGCAGGCAATGCTGTTGTCCTTGAGCCCTTTTTACAGATAAGGAGACTGAGGCATGGAGCAGGTGAGGCACTTGCCCGAGCTCACCGGCTGCTAAGTGGAGTCAGGCTTCGGAGCCAGTGCTCCTGCCCCCACGGCAGGCTCTACAGCAGGGCCTGGGCAAGCCGCGGTCCGTGGGCCAGACCCTGCCATCTGGTTTGTTTGGCCTGGCGGCTAAGTATAGTTTTTACATTTTAAAATGCTTATATAAGTACTTACATAATATCCTCGATTTTGCCTCTTGGCCCACAAAACTTAAAATACCTACTTTCTGGAATTTTAAGGAAGGAATGTGCTGAGCCCTGCTCTGAATTCTCTCGTGGGGGAAAGGTGTCTGCATGCGACTCAGACCCTTCGCTCGATGGGGAGAGGGAGCTGACGTTCCGTCAGGGGCCCTGGTGGGGACAGCAAGAAGCCTCCACGCAGGGGTCGGAGGTGGAGGGGTAGCATTCTCCTTTCGTTAGTGTAGCAACTGGGACTCAAAGATCTAAGTGGCTTGCCACAAGCTAGGATTTGAGACTTTGTTGCCCCTGGCCTGAAAGCATGTCCTTTCTTCTTAACCTCGTGCCCTTCCCTTGTTTGGAGTCGTTTGTATTCAAGTTTGAACAAGACTTAAGTGCAAGAGAGCCTGATGCCCAAGCCTCACAGAGGACCACGATGAAGGGTGGTACAGTACAGCAGGGCAAAGGGGTCCAGGAGGACTTCCTGGAGGAGGCAGAGCAGGAAAGTCTGAGAAACAAGTGATATTCAAGCTGGTTTGTGCAAAAGGAGGGAATCTATATGCTCCTGTATCTCTAAACTCCATTGGTAAGAGCCATCAGGCATAGCTGGATCAAGATGCACAAACAGTGTCACCTGGAATGTGCAAGTAACAGAAGCTTGGACAAGGTGGTACAGACAAATTTCAGCTCTTAATATTCTCACTGCCCAGAAAGTCCTGAGAAGTCGCCTTTTGTGGAAGTCAGCTTGTCATGGGACCATTACCCATTGACTCCACTTAATGGCCAGCCCCAGGAAACCTGGCATACCTTCCCTGAACAATCTTTTGAAAAAATCCCCAATCCGATTACTTGACCCCTTACAGCCAACCAAAGACTGTCAAATAAATGTACCTCAGGACCAATTAGAAGGCCTCCCCCTTCTCAAAGTTTCCAGCGTCATATAACACTTGCCAATGAGACAATCTTAGTATTTCTTCTCTTTATTCTGGTCATCTGATTCCCCTGCTGAAACAAAAGTGATGGCAGGTGCAAGTTTTTAAATCAACAGCCTTTGTTACGTTTGTCTTGGAATTAGTTTTGTCTTTGACAGTCCACATGTTGACAGTTCAGATTGTGGTATGGGGCTTCAGGAGGGAACCTGCTCCTTCTGTCTTTCTGCTCAGCTCTTTTTGGCATGCACTCTTTGCCTCATGGTCACAAGATGGCTGCTTGACCTCCATCATGAGGTCAGCATGGTAATCAGACAGGAGGAAAAGGGCAAATGGGCAAAGGTCCATGATGGCTCCCCTGCCCTCCCTTTAAGGAGGTTTTCCAGGAATGCCCTCTTATAGCTCATAGTCCCGATGTTGACGCACAGCCATCTCTCACTGCAAGGAAGGCGAAGTATCGTATTTTTTTAAGCTGGCCATATTGTTTCTACCAATAAAATAGGGATTCTGTTCATAAGGGGAGAACAGATATTGGGGAAACTAGCAGGCTCTGTTACGTGCTTTTCATGCTTTTTTGCATTGTATCCTCACAACCACCCAATGGGGTAGGTGATGTCGTCGTCCCCCATTTTGCTGAGGCTCGGAAAGGACACGTGATCTGCCCACAGTCACCCAGCTAAGAGCAAAATGGGCAAGCACCTGAGCTCCATCCACAAAGGAGCATTTGAGAAGTTCCGGGGGCTGTGTGTAAAGGGACTCTAAGGATGAGCTCGAGGGGCCCCTTCCGGGCCGGGGGGCCTTGTTTCCACGTCCTCCATCAGGCCACTGGCCGCCTGGCCTCCAGGTGCCAGGGCTGGGCCCGGGCTCCTGAGGTCCCGAGGATGCTGGAGGCCCCCGCAGTGGAGCCTGGCAGCGTGGAGCGCCCGCCAAACCCGACGCGGAATTGAAAGCAGCAGCCTTAGCTGTGCCCGCTAAAGCCCTGGGGAAAGGGAAAAGCTGCAGCAAGGCGTCATTGTAACTGGTATTTCTGGTTATTTACGGAAAGGGCTTAATTTTCTCCCAGCAGTAGGTCTTGGAGCTCGTTCCGGGCCAGCGTGCGAGCTTGCCCTTTGCGGCTGCTGCCTGGGAGGGCTAAAACGACCCGGTACTGGTTCTGCCTCCCGCCACGTGCCTGCCACCACTCTGAGCTTTGGAACTTGCTCGCTCCTTACAGCGGTCCCCCGGGGTTCTGTGGTTATCTTCATGGTACGGACGGGAAGCCGAGGCGCAGAGCGGCTAAAGCACTGGCCCCCGTCACAGCTAGGACGGGGCCGGGCCGGGGCCTAACCGGGGGCCTCGCTCCTCCAGCTTCTTTAGAGTGCCCTGGTCTGCGGCTCGCGGGCTCGGCCTCCCCTGCCCCGCATCCCTGTGGTTTCCAGGTCGGGCACTTCCACACGGTCATGCCGTGTGGCCCTCTTGGGGCAGTGGGTAGCACGGTGAGAACATGTCAGGGCGTCCCGGCAACAGGCCTCCAGCACGGTGACACCAGGTCCTGCTGGTGAGCTGCCCCTTCCCCTGCCCTGCCCCCAGGGGGAGGAAACTTCTAGTAGTCTGGGCTCTGGAGTTCTCTGCCCCTCCCTTCTGGGCAGAGGGGTCTCCTTCCCCTTCCCCCAACCACACGTGGGGTCTTTGCTCCCCTCCTCCCTTCGGCTCACAGCCTTTCCCCCAGAGGGGAAGGAAGGTGGGGCCCTCAGGAGCTTTCTGACGGCTGCACCCTCTCCCTGGTGCATGCCGTAAAGGAAACGATTCCGCGATATCGATCACATCCACAGGGTGAACGTACCATCCACACCAGCCATTCCTAGAACGTTCTCATCACGCCAGACAGAAGCTCTGTCCCCATAATGCAGTAATTCCCCACTCCTCCCCCCACCCCGCCCCCTGCAATGTACTTCCCGTCTCTCTGAATTTGCCTCCTCTAGATATTTCACACAAGTGGAATCGTGCAGCGTTCGCCCTTCTGTGTCTGGCGTCTTTGGTGTGACATGGGTCTCCCAGGCTCGTCCGTGTTGTAGCGTGTGTCAGAACTCCATTCCTTTGCACAGCTGAAGAGTACTCCACGGTATGGACGTGCCTTTTAGGGTTGGCGAGTTCCCAAAGGAAGGGACCGCTGTGTGTGACAACTCCACACTTAGGAGGGCAGTGGGAGGCACGAAGGAAATTCCAGAGGTAAAACGGAGTGAAAGCTGGTCCGCTCTGCATTGTCCCTGTGGCTTCCCAGGAGGTGGTGCCCACCCAGCCCCTCCCCTGCTCCATCGCCGCCTCCCCCACTGCCTGCTCCGAGTCACCGTGCTGGTGCGTCTGCCCCCACTCCCCACCCAGCCCCACAGTCCTGCAGCACTTGTGCTCTCCTCACGTGACCCGCTTCTATGCTGCAGCCCAGGGACTGGGGTCCATGCCTCCTCTCCCTTGCCTGGATGTTTCTCCCCACCTGAATTCTCTCCGCTTGTGGCTGCTTTTCTCTCCTTGGCTTGGAATTCTACAAGCCAAGTGACACTTTTCATCCATCTGTGGATTCCCTACGGAAGCGAGGCAGGGCACTTGAAGCCTCTCAGCTGGTGCTTACTGAATGAGGACCGTTCCCGATGTCATCCTCAGCCGATCTGAGGTGAATGTTAACGGCCAAGAAGGATGGACTGCCCCCGCGATGTAGGAGGAGCCGTAAGCTCGGCGAGCTCACTGATCAAACACGATGTCGAGCATCAGTTCCTTCAGAGTGACACTCACTTAAGCCAAGAAGCAAAAAAGTCCATAGACCATCTGGCTTCAGGTACTGTTGGATGCAGGGGCTCCGTCTCTTGACCATTCTTTCTTCAGCATTGTTGTGGGGTTCAGTACCTCCAGACTTACCCAAGTATGACATGGCAGTGTTACTGCTATCCTTATTTTTACCAGGCATTGAGACAATATCTCCTTAGGAAAAACACAGCTGGAAGTGACCTGGGAATTTAAGATAAAGCTCATATCCCAAGGCAGTATAGCACAGAGGTGAGCTTCTGGGTGCAAGTCCTGATACAAGGGTGACCTTGGGCAAGTGACTTGACTTCTCTGGGCCTCAGTTTCCTTACCTGCAAAATGAGGATAATAGGAGTAACTAGCGCATAGCACAGGGCTGTGGTAAGTGTGAACAAGGTGATGTGTGAGATGCTGGCCCTGGGCTGGAGGCCGTTGGTGGATGCAGTTTTCACTCTCATCCTCCGGCCTTGGTGATAATGCAGGCTTCCTAAGGGCTAGATCTCCCCTTGACATCTCAGATTTCTCTCCTAAGTTTCCCGTGTCTTTCAGAAGGCTCAGTTTAAACATCGCCTTTCACAATGCAGAAACTTAAAGGCCATATAATGAAAGAGAATTTCGCTTTCAGCTTTCGATGTAGTCGTGCCCTTTTTTTTTGTTTACTCAACCATTAGGAAAGCATTTTCTACTTTATACCCCAAGTCTTCTCGTTAATATAATCATCCTAAATACTGGTGTAACCAAACAAAACTGCAGATGCTAACTAGCAAGTAAATGAGACTCATATGTGGGGGGGAAATGTGGATGACTCAATGGAATAAAGAAGTTTTTAAAAAAAAATTATCTGTAGTTAGTGGGAAAGAAAATATGTGGAACTATATTAAAAATAAGCTCTTTATTACTGAAGGAAAAGACCATCATAAGGAGCAGGAATGCTGCTCATTTATTTACATGAATTGTGCTAATTGGGGCTCTCAGGATTAATGGCAGGCTCAGTCATAAATAATAGCGACATCTGCGATAAACGCATGCCTCCCTCTCTGAGTAGCACGACTGAACATTCTCAAACCGCATGCTATCTGAGTGGCAAATGCAGTTATTTAAACTCTGCTGTAAATGCTTATGAATGCAATTTTAAATCCCTGCTGATATTTGAATCTGATCATTTTTTAAAAATAGTTTCCATTTACAAACTGTTTTGGAGGCTTAGGAAATGCCATGTAGGCATTTTGGGTCAACGAGGCAAAGCTGGCATAGGATTCAGATGTCACAAGCACGGAAACAAACACCAGGAATGTGTTTATTCTGCAGGGCGCATGGCTCGCGAAGGGCCGCGTCCACCTCAGGGCTCGGCAGGCAACGGCCCGTGGGCCGACCCAGTGCTCCCTGTTCTTGTATGGCCCGTGTGCTGAGAATGGTTTTATAGTTTTAAATAGTGGGGGCGGGGGCGGGGGAGATAAAAAGGAGAATGTTTCGTGGTGTGAAATTTATAAGAAATTCAGATTTCAGTGTCCGTCAATAAAGTTTTATTGGTACGCCGGCACACTCATTTGGTTACGTTTGTGGCCGCTGTCGTGTTACATCAGCAGAGCTTGTGGGGGCCAAAAAGCCTAAAATATTAGCTATGTGTCCTTTACGGAAAAGTGTGCTGACACTGCTCCACCGCACTCGTGAAGCCAAACGATCCCAGTTTGGACACAGCCAGGGAGGACCTTTGAAGAGCTTTTGGCTAAAAGTGAGAGAAAAGCCTAACTGGGTGCACCTAACTGGAAGGCAGCGGGAAGGTGGGGTTTGGGGGTGTCCACCACATTCTCAAAGACCAGCAGCCTCTGCCCACTGGCCTCTGGGGTCGCCACTCACGGCTTCAAGAGGGCTGGCAGCATGAATGGGTGACCTGGTCCCATTTGCCTCTGGAAGAACGAGATTCGTTTCCATGGTTTTCTTTGGTGCGAGGGCCCTTTCTCGGGAGTCCCAGCAAACCTCTCTGCCCGGTACATCAGCCCAAACCGGCCTCGGCCAGCGTCTCCCAGCCCTGGCCCTGCTGACATTTCGGGCCGTGTGGCTCTTTGTGGCATCCCTGGCCACCTGCCACTGGACGCCGCAGCGTTCCCATCCCCCAATCAAAGTAAGATGCTCCAGATGTTGCCAGATGTCCCCCGGAGAGCCTCTAGAGCCACTGAGTCAGGCCTGTCGATAGTCATCCCATTAACGGAAACAGGTTTGGAATCTCCCTGCTTTGGTTTAGACCAGGGGTTGACGAACTATAGCCTTTGGGCCAACTAAGAACGGCTTTGACATTTTTAAGTAGCTTCATTTAAAATGGTTACGTAAGTATCTAGTTAATATCCGTTTTGCCTCCTACCCTGCAAAGCATAAGATATTTGCCGCCTGTCACTTTGAGAAAGTTTGCCTGCCCCGGATGTGACCGATGATTCTCAGCCTTCGACTTTATGAACCCCGAGTTGAAACCTGTAATTATGTGACCTGCCTATACACATAATTTTAAAAAAATCAGGGAAGCGGATGTGACTCGAGTGGTTGGGCTTCGCTTTACCATATGGGAGGCCCCGGGTTCGATTCCCGGACAAAATGGCCCCGCGCGGCGCAGTTTGCTGGCGCAGCAAGATGACGCAACAAAGGGAGACAAGCAGACAGAAAAACGCACAGCAAATGGACACAGCAAGCACAAGCAGCAAGGGCGGGGGGCGGTTAAAAAAACAAAAAACAAAAAACAGGACAATGCCGTAATTGTCATATAGAGGCAACGCAAGACCAAAGTAATTCATTGCGAAATAAAGTTTTAGCACGTGTTTCAGGAAGCCTGTTTAGTTTAAAGCCCCCATGCGTGTAAGCCACGGCGAGGACTGGCATGGCTGTGTCGGGGCAGCTCAGGTCTCACGGGCAGATGGCCGTCGCTGACGTAATGTTCCAAAAACATAATCAGCTCATTAGTAAGTTCTTATCACATCAGAGTACCAGCTTCCCCCCAGGGCTGCAGTCTGGAAAATGCAGGATGTATGAAAACATTGCCCCTTCCTCCATTTTTTTTTTTTTTTCTTTTTGTCTGAGTTAGGTTCTGGGCTTAGGTAATTATAAATAGGTCTCTCCCCTGTGTGAATACCCAGTAGGGCAAGCAAAAGTTGTTTAGGATCGGGAGCAATTATTTGTTGGATGGGGCTGTCTCACGGATTTCAGGGCATTTAACAGAGCTGGTCCCACTCGGGGTAAATGACAGTGGTGCCCCTCTCCCCAGTCATTGCAACAACCAAGAGCTCTCTACCTATACCTCAGTTGTCACCTGTGGGCCACTGAACAGTGGTCCCCCCTAAAATGTCCTGTCCTTAGCCCCAGAACCTGTGATTATGTCCCCCTATATGGCGAAAGGAGCTTTGCAGATGTGCTTCAGTTAAGGCTCTCGAGATGGGGAGGTGGCGCTGGACTGTCCAGGTGGGCCTGCCCTCATAAGAGGGAGGTGGGAGGTGGGGAGCAGAGGAGGCGGGCGCCGCTGGCTTTGAAAATGGGGGGTGGCCACAGGCCCAGGAACATTGGTGGCCCCTGGAAACCGGAAGAAGCCAGGCGGGGCTTCTCCCCTGCAGCCTCCAGAGGGAATGTGTCCGCAGACTTCCCCAATTTTAGTCTTCCATCCTGTCAAAGAATAAATTTGCGTTGTTTGGGGCCACTCGGTTTGTGGAGCTGTTAGAGTGGCAGGGTGAGCCTAAGCCGCCGACCTGTGGGGGTCCTCCCCTGGGGGCATCCACTGGCTTGAGCCAGTTGGGCCCACCAGGGAGCTGGGATTCCAGCCACAGCGCTGGGGCTCGGGGGGAGGGCGGCAGCCCCAGGGGCCCCCACGTGGCCGCCCGCCAAGCCTGACTTCGGGAAATAGGAACACGGTACAGTTGAGCCTTCCCTTTCAGATCTGCAGCTGAGCGGGGTACCTGTTTCCCCCTGTGCCTGCTCAGGGCACCTCCTCCTACTGCTGCAGTAAAGATTCTGAGTGTGGTGGAGAATTTGTCTTTTAAAGACTGCCTCCATCGAGTGCACCTGAGAGCGACCCTGGAGTTCTCCCCCAGCAAGCGGGAAAGGTGCCCCCAGGGGCTCTGGGGGGGAGTCTAAGTACCTGCTCTTTTAAAAGAGAGTTTTACTGCTAGGAAATTGCAAACCGCACTATGTAATCTCAGCAAAGGATATACCAGGTTTGTTCAGAAGAGGCATTGAAATCAAATAATCCATTTATCAAGGTGCCTTTTGTTTCAAGGAAAAAGAAACAATGAGCCATATTTAGCAGAGAGAGACACTCTGTTTCTGGCAAATGTTAATAAATCACAAATAGAGAGGGAAAAAAAAGCAGTCATAGAATACTCAGACCGGCTTGTGTTTCAAGTAAGCTGCAGTGCCTGGGAAGCAAAATCCAATCAGGGTTTTATTTGAGGCACGAGGGCAAGGCAAGGCAGACTTCTGTTCTGCAGGTGCCTGTCGTCGTGGGGGAACTGGGGCTTCTGACACAGCATTTGCTGTTGAAGTCATGAGAGGCATCTGGGCAGAGCATTTCAGACTTGTCTGCTTCCATGGGCATCACCCTATTTTTTGCACGTCTCTGTGAGCTTACAGATGTTTCACTCTGGTTTATCAACTTGATCTAAATAGTAATAACCAACAACGATGCCGTCTCCCGATTTGTCAAGCACTCGCTCTATGGCCGGTATTTGCTTAGAGCATAAAGTGAGGCCATTTAAATATTAATTCCTATTATAAGGATCCTGAGGCTCAAAAGTTAAAGGCCCTTTGCAAAAAGAAATACATCCATATCCAGTAAGTGGCAGGGCAGGGACCTAGCGCTGGACTGTGTCTGACTCCGAGAAGGTGCTGAACCACGACCATGCCTGGAAAAGCTTTCTGCTTCTGTGACCTCTGGCTAGCCACAGATTGATTCCCGTAGAGCCAGTTTAGATCGTGGCTTCTCGTCGGCAGCAATACTGACTGTTTGGGGAGAATGATTCTTTGCAGGGGGGTGGCTGCCCTGGGCATTGTAGGATGCACCGCAGCTTCCCTCGCCTCTAGCTTCTAGATTCCGGCAGCATGCCCCCCTCCCCTGTCACAACGGTCTCTCCAGACACTGCCAGACGACCCCTGTGTGGGCAAAATCACCCCCAGCTGAGAGCCACTGGTGTAGATACTCCTTGTAAAAGCCCTTTGCATACCCTAAGAGCAATTCCACTTGTATGTTAAGATTATTTTGGGGGTCTTTGCTTTTATCTCATCTAACTTGAGGAAATAAGGACCTTGTACATTGAGCATCCATTGCTTATTTCCAGGGCAAAGTCCTAGCCTTCCACTCCTCCCATACCCAACCCCTGAGCTCTCCCTCCACCAACCCTTTATCCTCTTCTTCCTCTTGTTCCTCATTCTGGAATCATTTCCCCTTCCATTTGTCCATCCACTCAGTCCATCCTTTGACCCATCCACCCACCCAACCACCCATCTACCTACTCCTCCACCCATCCATCCTCACATCCATCCTTTGACCTATCCATCCAATCACCCATCTACCCATCCTTTGACCCATCCACCCATCCATCTGTGAAAACTGAAGCTCCAAGAAGGTAAGAACTTACCAAGGTCACATGGCTGGTGAGTAGATCAACCTCAGATCTCTCTATGGCCAAATGTCATGCCTTCAGCCTGCCTTTTCTTGGTTAAAGTTAAATCTCTTGTGTTCAGGACAAGCTCAGAACTAGGTTCAGCAGGAGGGTATGAGCTAGGTACTTTTTGCTCCATGCAAATGATAAAGAGCGCCTTGTTTAAATGATGGAAGCGTCCAAATGGAGGAGACAACAGGACAGCAAACACTAGCTTATAAGCAACAAGTAGATGTTTTAGGCTTCTTTTATTTACTTGTTGGGGGTGTAAAGGGACCCAAAAAGTAAGAAAAAAGCAACCCTTATGTTCAGGAAGAAAGGAATGGCAAGGCAGTTTGCTGACAAGTGCTTCCAGCTACACAGATGGGCCTTAGAATCCTGTGCCCCTGTCCTTGGCCCACTACCTTTCCAAACAAATGAGTCTCTAAATCACTTCACTTCAAGTTTTAAGAGCTTTATTGGAGAGGGATGAATACATCCCAATAAAAGCATCAAATGTGGCAATTGGTCTGTTGGCTTTTACAAAATATTGCGAGATGCTTCAAAGGATTTTCTTTAAGGACACAGAGCCAGAACATTTTCTGGAATGTTGTACCTTGGAAAGACCTCTTGAGGGAGAGTTTCAGCTCGGCTCTGAAATGAGTGGTTAAAATGAGTGTGCTGATCCATGCCTAAAGAGAGATGGGCAAACATGTAGCCCTTGTAATTAGTGACCTCAGAACAAGCTCCTGGGCTGAGGACAGGGGAGTGTTACTTCTCTGAAAAGCCATCCTGACAACCCACGTCTGTTTGGCTGCAGCACCCAAGGCGACTTTGATCTGCTGGCCAGTGTGCCTGCTGGGAGCAGGACTGGGGGAGCTTCCAGAGGAGCTGCAGAGCTGGGCTTCCCATGGGCTGGATGGGATATGCCTGCTGCCGTGAGAGGGAGGGACAGGAGGGAAGTGAGCAGGCTGCACAGAGGGGAGGAGAGAGGAGCTCCAGTCTGTACTCTCAGTGTATGGATGGAGGCTTGTTTTGAAAGACAACAAGGAGACGGGCTCAGGAGCTTGCGGGGTAGCAGCTGGGTCACTTTAACCTCTCGCCCCAGGGTTGTGCGGCAATCCTTAGTGGTTCCAGCAACAAGGTAAACACACCCTACGGGGAACCTTGGGACAGCATTCGAGTAGCAAAAAGCCTGCTGGCCATACTACTGTGTCTGTGACGGGCCAAGAAAGGCAGGAAGGGAGGGTGACGCGCCATGCTTTCTTGCTTCAGTGGTGAGCCTCCAGCCAGGATAATTTGACCGGCCTGGCTGAGAGATTCTAAATCAGGGGTCTCGAATGGAAATGCACCTGATGGTTGAGCAGGTAACTCAGTGGAGCAGCGTGGGCTGGCTGCAGAACTCTGCCAGCACTAGGGCTGCTGAGCTTCTCTGTCCTTTGTTGCCAGGGGCGTATGTACCCGAAGTGGTGCCAGTTCCTCCGTTGCCTAATGAAAAGAGAAAGTGGAAACCCAGAGCCTCCCCAGTTTTAAAATTGGGTTCCAATTCATAAAGGTCTTTAAAAATACTTGTGGGCCCAACAGAGTCCATCTGCTGGATCAACTGGCTCCGAGTTCGCAGTGTCTGAGCTGAGTAAATTCCGAGGGCAGGAGGCACCCAGTTGAGTCGCCAGTCACTGTTGACCACCAGTGAGCCAAAGCCAAATAGAGCCCAGCCCGTCACTGGTGGGCCAGAGGGACCCTGTGCCGTGGGCCACGGCTCCCATCCCAAGAACTTCTGGGGCCGGACTTCCTAATTTCCTCTGGAGGAGTCGGTGCTGGACGCTCTCCCCAGCTCTGACGGCAGAGGTCTAAATGATGGCGGCACTACAGGGTCTTTGGTGATTAATGATTACAAGTCACTCTCTGCCCAGATGGGTCAAGGTTGTCAAAGCAAGTAAAGGATTTAGGGATAATTATATGGAAGTGTGTTTATTCATTATTTCTGAATAACGGGGAAATAATTCTTCTCATTCCTGTTTTTTTCTAACAAATGAATCAATAAGTCTCTAAGTGAGAGATGAGGAATCAAAAAAGGCCAAAGGACCTTGCTTACATTTTATCATTTCATTAATTTTTTGACGTAGCTTGAGACTTCAAGAAGAGTTGCAAGAATTGTTAAAAAAAAAAAAAAAAAAAAGTCCCACGTATCCTTCATTGACAGCCATCAAATGTCAACATTTTGCCATATTTGCTTTCACATGCTCTTGCTTGCTCTCTTCCAGACTGAGAGTAAGATGCAGGTGTAATGTCCCTTTACCCCTAAATATTTCACTGTATATTGCCTAAAAATAAAGATCTTCTCTTATGTAACCACAGTACAATTATCAAAAGAGAAAATGAACATTGGCACGATATTAGTAGCTAATTTAGAGACTTCATGCAGATTTTTCCACTTGTCCCCAAACTGTTCTTTGCAGGAAAAGAAATTCCCAAACCGTGCATTCTGTTGTATTAGGTCTTTCGTCCCTTTAATTTGGCGCTGTTCCTGCAACTTCCCTTGAGGTCAGTGGCCTTGATATTTTTGATGAGTCTAGGTCAGCTAGTCCCTAGAACATCCCTTAAATGTTTCCCGTGATTAGATTCTGATGAAGCTTTTTTGTGGTGGGGGCAGAAGGAGCAGAGAAGCGATACCGCATTTTTCTCGGTGCGTATTAGGAGGGAAAGGATGTCTGTTGTCCCATTTCTGGGGACGTTAAGTTCAATCACTTGGTCAGGTTTTGCTTACCAGAAACTGCTCTTGTATGTTTTGTCACTTCGTGAGCGACTCTTGAGCATCTTGTTGGAAGATAATTTAAGACCCCATGACCCCCTGTTACTCACGGAGCTTTCGCCAACCCGTTTCGCGTCCATTTATGATCTTGGCCTGAACCCGTCACTGCTAGTGCATTGCCAGTTATTAGTCTGGATTATTCCATATGCACTTAAATTCATTTCTTTGTTGGTAGTTAGTTTAGGGCTTTTCCTCATCCTAGTTGATGTCATTGTGACCCTTGTATGTAAAACATTGAGTCCAAAAGCCAGGACTAGATAACAAGGTAGACTTGGAGAAGTCCCATTTCTTCTCCCCATCATTTTTCCCTGTCCCCACCACCCCCTGCTGCTAACCAATCTCATAGATGCTGATTTATCATTCCCGGGGTGGGGAGGGTTGTGCAAATGAGCAGTACGCATATGTTTTCTTATCTCCCCTCCTTTCTTACACAAAGAGAACGTACTACAGGCATGCTGCAGAATTTTTTGTCTTACCAGTATGTACTGGAAATCACTCCATATTGGTTTGTAGAGGTCTGCTCATTTTTTTTTTTTTTGCAGCTGACAGTGTTACATTGCACATTCTCCTGCATATGAACATTTAGGTTTTATTGAATATTTTACGATTAAAAACATTCCTGCAAAGAATGATCTTGCGCACATGTGCTTTTGAATTGCTGGAGGTGTATGTTCAGAGTAGATGCCTAGAAATGGGATTGCTGAGTTAAAGGCAAGTGCGCGTGTGGTTTTATTAGAAACGGCCACATACGCTTCCAGCCGTGTCCCGGGTTTCGTTCTCCGCAGCGTACGGGACAGCGGCTGTGGCCCACTGCCTTGCTGAGTGTGTTGTGGTAGTTTGGGATTAGGCTGATCCGATGTATGAGAAGTGGCATCTGCTTGTAGTTTCAATTTGTATTTCTCTAATTGTGAGGTTGAACCTCTTTTCATATAATTAAGGGCATTTTCAGTATATTTTGGTCAATTGTCCATATCCTTTGCCTGTTTTTCTCTCAAGTGTTTTTATCTTTTTCCCCTCAAATTTCAAGAGCTCTCTATTCTGAGCCCTTTATCTGTAATATCTGTCTGTCTTTATCTATCACCTATCTATTACAGCTAGATAGGGGTGTGTGTGCACGCTATAACGCAAATATTTTCTACCAGGTTATCATTTTTTCTTTCTTTTTGTTTTAAGATTTATTTATTTATTTTTTTTATCCATCCCCCCACCCCCCAGCCACTTGTGCTCGCTGTCTTGCTCTGTGTCCACTTACTGCACATTCTTCTGCGTCTGCTCGTCTTCTCTTCTCATCTTCTCTTTAGGAGGCACCAGGAACCGATCCTGGCACCTCCGATGTGGGAGGAGGCACTCAATTGCCTCAGGCACCTCAGCTCCCTGGTTTGCTGTGTCTCTCACTCTCTGTCCTCTGTGTCTCTTTTTGTTGCGTCATCTTGTTGCGCCAGCTCTCCGCGCCACACAAGGCCAGCTTGCTTTTCTCCAGGAGGCCCCGGGAATTGAACCCAGGACCCTCCATATGGTAGACGGGAGCCCAATCGCTTGAGCCACCTCCGCTTCCCTATCATTTTTCTTTCAACTTTATGTTTTTGTAATGCAAAATATATTTTTTAATTTTACATAGGTACATTTATCATTCTTTTTTAAAAAAATGCATTTAGATTCTGAGTCATAAACAGAAAGCTTTTCCCTACACCCAGCTTATAGAGGGATTAGTCCATGTTTTTTTTCAGTGCTGAAAAGGTTTCATCTCTGATCCATTGGAAGTTTATTCTTGTGTATGGTAGAGCTCCATATTCTTGTGAGGTATAGATCCAATTTTATCTTTTTCTCCAAGTGGCTGACCAGTCGTCCAGCACCTTTTATCAGAAAACCCATCTTTGCTTCATAATTTCAGATGGCCCCTTTTTCATATACAAAATCCCGTTTGTGTGTGGGTTTATTTATGGACTTTATTCTCACCCTCTGGTCTGCTTGTCCATCATGTGCCAGTACCATTAAATACGTTTTAAACTTAGGCAAATTATTAATAAAAACTCCATTTGCTCTCATGGGAACTCAGTGCTTTCTGTTAGGTTCAACTATATGAAATTGCCGCTACGCGACCATTCTTAACCTGCAGAAATGTCAGCTGCCCGCTCTCAACCCCATATGAGTACGCGACTTGTGCATCGGCTAGGGTCATTCTGGCTGATCCCAGAAGAAACAAAAATTCTAACTGAGTAGAGCTCAGAACTGCTGTCCCCCCGCTCAGACTCGCTCGCTGACCTACGCCAGCTTCCGGGGAGCCGGTTCAGTGACTCCCTCTGTTTTCTCTTTTCTGTCTTCCCCTCCCCCCTAGTGATAGAGGGCGGAGGGGTCCCAGACGGCGTGCAGAGGTGGTCCTCGCTGCCGCCCTTCCTGCCCGTGACCTACCGCGTCCTGAGAGCGGAGACGGCCTTCTTCCTGAAGGAACGCAGCCTGGACCCAAGCCGCAATTCCAGCCTGCAGTCCAGGGTCGAGTCCTTCTTCCCGTACAGAGCCAAGCAGCCCCCCGTCGTGAGCGCCAGCTACGGGCCCTTTTCCGTGGAAAAGGTGGTGCCCCTGGACTTGATGTTGACGTCAAACCTCTTGGGCCCGGCCAACACGTTCGCTTTCAACTGGAAGCTGAGAGCCCACGTCCTGCGGGATAAAATCTACCTGAGCCGGCCCAAGGTGCAGGTCCTCTTCTCCGTCGTGGGCCGCGACTGGGACGAGCGCGGCGCCGCCGAGGCGCTGCCCTGCCTGCGGGTGTTCGCCTTCCGGGAGACCCGGGAGGTGCGGGGCAGCTGCCGGCTGCGGGGGGACCTGGGGCTCTGCGTGGCCGAGCTGGAGCTGCTGCCCGGCTGGTTCGGCGCCCCCACCGTGGTGGCCGGGCGCAGGAAGGTGGCTGAGCAGCCCGAGGGCAGCCCCGTGGAGCTCTACTACGCCGTGCAGCCGGCCGACGCGCGGGCCGCCTGCGCCAAGGAGGACGCCCGGACGGACAACGCCATCCGGCCCGGGAAGGACGGGCCCGGGGAAGCCACGTTCCCCCTGCAGAGGATCGGCACGGTCAGGCTGCACCGGGCACAGGGCAGCGCCCCGCTCGGCGAGCTGCGCCTGGACGGCAACGTGGCTGTCTGGCTGCCGTCCGGGCCGGCCAAGCCGGGGGACGTGGTCACGGCCCACGTCACCGTCGCCAGCAATTCCACCGTGGACCTCTTCATCTTGAGGTGCGTGTCCCCGCTCGGTGCAGGGCTGCTGTGCGCGGTGGGGGGGCTGGGCTCGCTGCGTGGGGGGCCCTGCGGCTGCTCGGTGGGAGCCAGGTGACGCCCCTGCCCACGCGCACTGACCGTGTGCTTTTCGGGGTGTGGGGAGGTGGGAGCCGCACTCACAGGCCAGGAGACTAAGTAAACCTGCCTCTTTGGACCTTGAGTCATTAAATGTGGAGAGGGACGAGGTTTTACTGTTGCTTCGGAGCCTTTTTAGGAACGGAGACGCTTGTGGCGCGACTTAAAGTGCCATGTCCATATTCAGGAGGCCCAGGGAAAGGCCTGGGTGGTAGGCGGCTCGCTTTGGGAACACGTGTGCCGGAAGCCAAGGACGACACCCCTTCTCGATGCCGGGCGGGGATGGATGTTGCCCACTAGCAGCTGTGGGAACCTCAGTGCGTGAGGCCTGTTTCACGAGGATACAAGGAGCCTCCCCAGGAAAAGTTATTCAGCAAAGGTGTCCATCCCATATATATATATATTTTTTTAATTAATTTATCCCCCCTTGCTGCTTGTGCTCGCTGGGCCAGCTAACCACGCCGTGCGGGTGGGCCTGCCTTCACCAGGAGGCCCCGGGAACCGAACCCGGGGCCTCCCATATGGTAAATGGGAGCCCCACTGATTGAGCCACAGCCGCTTCCCTGTCCATCCCATATTAAAAACATAGTAGTGACCTAAATTAAAACAGGAGAGTGACCACCTGCCATCACATGTGCTGGTCAGCGGGTAGTCTGAACGTTTCACCGGAGCTGGCCGGTCGCTGCGTGCGGCGATTCAGAAATGCATTGCAGGAGCACCTGTTCTCTGAGGATACTTCATCCTGGGGGAAAAGCCACTTAGCTCAACTCCTCTTAAAATGTGGACCAGATTTTCATGATAACGAAGATTTTATTGAGGTTTGCCTAAAAAGGGAAACTCAAGATTGTAAAAATAAGTTTCTCTTCTTTTATAGTTAAGCAAGCCTTAGGTTATCGTTGGAGCTATGCTTTGGTGCTTTATAGAATAAAAAACCAGTCAGATGCTCAATGGGTTGTTTGGAAAAATATTTGTGAAACAGGATGGTGGCAGGTTATACTGCATGTCATTTTTGTCTAACTTTTATAACTTTTTAGTATGATTATAAGGATGGTCATTTAACAAGGTATTTTGTCA
This sequence comes from Tolypeutes matacus, assembly GCA_026826555.1. Lineage (NCBI taxonomy): Eukaryota > Metazoa > Chordata > Mammalia > Cingulata > Chlamyphoridae > Tolypeutes > Tolypeutes matacus. Next base: position 1,260,650 of record JAKSZT010054518.1, on the reverse strand, counting down.
TATCTTGTTTTATTTTACAAAAAGCATCCAAAGACTTTAAAAGTTTCCCAAAGTGATTGCTGGTTCTTCAGTATTCACGTAATTCTCTTGTGCAGCGTCTGTGTTGTCGTCGTCTGTATTTTTCCCCATTTTCATGGGTCTAATTTGGCCAGTCCCTCGCTTGCCAGGCTCTTTGGCTACGGCTGGGAGAGACTTTGAGAAGGCCACCTGCATGGGCTCCGTGAAATCCTACATCCTTTACAAGACTTGAATCTCCACCTCGGGGCCGATTCCCTTCCCGTTGGCACTGTCAGCACCCAGCAGCCTGCGCCTCGCCGGCCGGCCTCGGGCTGAGAAGGGGGCCTTCGTGTCGCGGCGTCGGGGATGTCAGGCCCGGGGACAGGTGGGAGACCTTTAGATGACTGACACGGGGTGGTTTCCACCTGCTTTGGGTTCAGAAAGGTACCGGTCCGAGGGCCTGCACTTGGATGTAGTTGTCAGTGCCCCCTCGTTCAAGTCATTCGGCTGTAATAATAAATAGATCCCGCTGCGGCTTTGACGCCTGGCCACGAGAAGACAGGGAGTCCACAGCATCGCTAATAAGCTTTAAAATTTCAGCCTCACCGTTACCCTGCCATTCCTCCTTGCTCACCTGCCCTCTGCCCTCTGCAGGGGTGACCGTGGAAACCAGGCTGCCTGGGTCCCCAGGCTGACCACGGCCTGGCCTTCCTGCTGCCTGTGGGGGACTCGGAGCTGCTTCCTTGGAGATGAGGAGCCAGTTTCCGTTCTCCTCATCACAGAGACAAGCCTGGGTGGTGGGGAGCACGGGCCCCGGGACCTCAGATCCTGCGTCTTCTCCTTCCTGGCTGTGTGACTTCAAGGCATGTGACCTCCCTGTGCCTCAGTTTCCTCAGCTGTAAAGTGGAGCTACTAAAGGGCCTGCCTCCCAGGTGGCTGTGGGGATGCAGTGGGCTCATCTTTCCAAGGCACTTGGAGCAGGGCCTGGCACGCAAATTGTGGTAATGTGGAATATTATTAACAGGCTTGCCTTGAAAAAGCCATTCACCCTTCGGGAAACACTGTATTTCATTTTAGCAGGAAAAGGACATCGCGCCATGCACAAAAGAAAAGCTTCTAGGTTTGTTCTCAAAACTATATTGATTCTCACTTCCCCATGATTTTGTTTAAAAAGAAATGTCTCTTTGGAACTACAGGAGCTCAGGGAGCACAGAGGGCCCTCCTGGCTCAGCCCTGGGTGGTAAAATCTCGTCGATTAAAGGGTGTCATTTAATGCTGCCAAGTCCAGAACCACGTCCTCTCTCCCGGTTCTTTGCACATCTCTTCAGGTACAGATCAAAGTCCTGGGGAGAGAAGGACCATCTCGCCTCCTGTTCACCGAGATATGCATGCATTAGATTTCCCTTACCTCTGACTTGAAATTTGAAGCAGATTTCCTCAGGGCTGCAAAGCAATTCCCGTTAGAAACTCTGAGCCAAAAAAAAAGGTCCCCCAAAGACATGTGCAAATGAAAGTATCGCAGTCCGTAAGAATTCCATTATAGGGAAACAAACAAATTGTCTGAAGACCTGTCTTCAAAGTATCTCTTCCTATTCTGGAGACAGGATTTCACTGTTAAAAAGGGAGTGTTATAGACAGTGCAGACGTTTCACAGTCTTAGCTTGATTTGCGTTGCCAAGATGAGCTGCTGGCAATAATTGTCCAATTGACTTTTGTTCTGAGTCAGGTCTCTTGCTCCCTTTCCCTCTCTTTCTCTTTCCTCACCCCCTGTCCCCACTCTGCCCTCTCCCCTCTATTCCCCGACATGGTAGAACGCAATTTTTTATTAAACATTTCACCATGTGAAAATTATAGACTCAAAAGATGTGACAAAGATAGTTCGGTGATTCCTTGTGTACTCTGCTTCCTCTCACCGTGCAAGGTCATAAGCCAAACTGCAGATGCTGTTTTGATCCGAGTTTAGATTTTCAGGGAAATTTTCCCTTTCCACGGCTCACCTGTGACCAAGGACATTTCTGAGGGGGAGAGCTTCCCTTGGAAAAGGTAGTTCATTGAGAAAACTGGCAGAGCCCCCTGGAGTGTCCAGTGGGGCAGGTGCCCAGTCTGCATCCCCGTGCAGCGAAGCCTCCCCGTGTGGCCCCTGGTAGGGTGGAATTTGCTCATCAACGTGCAGTGTCCCGCCCAGCCTGCCCGGTACCTAGCCAAGGGCTCAGTGTGATGCCAGCCGCCCGCGCGGGAGACTGAACTGAACCTGTCCTGCGCCAGTTGTCACTCAGCTCTGCAAGGAGTCTCCTGGCTTTCTGTCAGGACTTCTTGGGCACCTTCTCATCTCATAGCTTTGGCAACGAGAAAGTCTCTGATCCTTCTCCTTCTCCAGCCAGCATTCTAAAGCATGGCTCTGGTTTCATTGTTGATAATTACAGTTAGCACATTTATGTGACCAAAACAAACAAACAAAAAAACCAGACAGAGAGACAAGCAATGGTTTTCCACTTTCAGCTTAGAGAAGACATTTCCTTTCATTCACTCAAAAAATATTCCTTCAGTTATATTTATTGAGCACCTCTTGTTTACGTGTCATTGGTCTGCAGCAGTGAGTAAAACAGGACCATTTTGTGTTGTCTGACACACAGGTTCCCAGCCGAGGTCAAACAAGGTAACGCTACACCTTTGTTTCGTATTATAAACAAGTGGCCTTTTTGCAGTTTATGTAGTGCCACATTTTTTACATTTCTGTGCTTCTTATTGGTTTAAAATGACCTCCAGGTGTAGTGCTGAAGTGCTGTCCAGTGTTCCTAAGCACAGTAAGGCTGTGCCTTGAAGAGAAAATACAGGAGTTAGAAAGCTTCATTCAGGCATGAGTTCTAGCACTGCTGGCCATGATTTCAGAGTGAAGGAATAAACAATGTGTATTAGATAAGGGGCCTTGAAACAGAAACACACATAAAACAAGGTTGTGTGTGGACCAACTGATGGAACCGAGAGCAGAGGCTGGTGGAAACCTCACCTTGTGCTTCCCCAGGAGCAGCGGTTCAGCATTTGCCAAGTCAGTGTTTGGGCATGACTTCAAGGAACACAGCTACTGCAAATAACAAGAATCAGCTGTATTTCAAAATGGTTGAGGATGAGAGGAAACAAGATTTTTCTCAGCACATATCTTTGGTTATTGTATTAGTCAGCCAAAGGGGTGCTAATGTGAAACACCAAAAATGGGTTGGTCTTTATAAAGGTATTTATTTGGGGTAGAAGTCCACAGATACCAGCCCATAAAGCATTAAGTTTCTTCTCTCACCAATGTTCATTGCCACGTGTTAGAGCAAGACAGCTGCCGGCGTTTGCCAGGGTTCAGGCTTCTGGGGTTCCTCTCTTCCCGGGGCTGCGTTTCTCTCCGGGCTCAGCTCCTGTTTCCTCCACAAGGTCAGCTGTAGACGATCAGGTGAACGGTTCACTTCTCTTCTCCTGGGGCCTTCTTTCCAACATCAAAACTGCTTCTCAAAAGACCGCTTCAACTGTCCTTGGCCTTGCCTTTTATATTCAATTCCCCACCCACCAAGGGGTGGGGCTCAACGCCCTAATCCTAACCTAATCATGCCCAGATTAACAGATCAGTTTACAAGCATGATCCAATTATATTTTGGGAATTCATAATTACATCAAACTGCCACAGTTATCAACGTTCCTGGATTCCTGAAGAGCTCACGTGAGCTCCCCCAAGTCCCGCCAGCCAGTCCCTGCCCCAGCCCCCAGGCCTTCCCGCCCAGCTAGCTGCCTCCCCAGCGCGAGCCAGCCCTCAAGAAGCAGCAGCGTGAGCTCTGTCTCCCCTCTGCTTGTTCTTGAGGGTCCTGTGATGTTCCTCAAGAATGACTGACACCCCAACAGTTTACACTGATGTCCTGGCGGGTTTTGTGTCCCAGAACTGATCATGGAGGCTTCAGGACATAAATCCTAAGAGGCGATTTCTAAGTGCATGAGGAGCTGATGCCCCCGAAGAATACGGAAGGAGCAGAAGAGAGCAGATTCTGTGCCCAGCATCTGGGCTCGGCAGAGGCGGGATCACGCCGTCCGAGAGGAATGAGGTTGTCAGAAGGTAGCATCCTCGCGCTTTCCTGCCTGTTGGAGAGGGGCCTGCCGATTCGTTAGTCCTGTCCTGATTTGGCTGGTGGATGCTGCTCAGTCATTTTTGTCAATAAGAAAACCTCCCCCAACCAAGTCAACAATGCCGAGTCATTCGACAGCTGCAGGATGTCCCCCGCACGCTCGAAAGTAAACAAAACGGATGAAGGGTGAGTACAGGGAGAAAAGCTTTTGAAGAGCTGTGCTGAAGTGGCTTTTATGCACTGCCAAAGGCATAGTGAAGCATTTTCACAATCAGGAAGCGTCTTTACGTGGATTCATTTCAAGAACCTATAGGTATGACCAGGCAATTCAGGCAGAGTTCAAAGACTGGCTCCCCGTGAGGTTAACCCTCGACAGACCAGTCCAGAGTGGGCTGCTGGTGCGAGGACTCCGGGTTTTCGTGGAGCGTGTCTCTCCTCACGGTCAAGTACCCAGTTGTGGGGTCTGCTTACATGCCTGTGTCCACAGCAGCACTGGTCACCAGGCCAAACGCAAGCGGCCCAGATGGCCGGCAGCGGGTGAATGGATGAACAAAACGTGCTCTGTCCGTACAGTGGAATATTATTCAGCCGTAAAGAGGAATAAAGCTCTGATATGTGTGACAACATGGATGGACCTTGAAAACCTGAGGCTGAGGGCTAGAATTCAGGCACAAAAGTCACTTATTGTAGAATTCCATTCCTATGAAGTCTCTAGAACAGGCAAATCTACAGAGACAGGAAGTAACTAAGTGGTTGCCAGGGGCTGGAACTCAGGGATGGAGGGTGGGGAGTGACTGCCAAGGGGTGCAGGGGCTTCTTTGGGGGCGATGAAAATGCTGGAATTAGGTAGTGGTGACGGCTGCACAACCATGTGATTATGCGAAATGCCACTGGGTTATAAACTAAAAATCAGAGCTACCCGGAGAGATATGTCTGGCATAGAAAAGGTTAATGAACTTGACCTTTCTTTATTGCCTCTTAAATAACCACACATTAAATCTTGGGTCAATTAAAAACAGAAATCTGGTCTACAGAGGCCTTTGCCATCTAATGACTCAATGCTTGCCCACATTTAACAATATTCTTAGAAGTTTGCCAGGACATCCCTTTTCCACTGATATGAAAGTTTCCGTTTGTTTTGCTTTGTGCCATATCACGTTTAGAAGCATTCAGTAATTTTGGCTGATGTCCAAAGTGGGCACCAGCAGGCTTAAATCAGATGTATAGGGTGAAAATGGACTCAGATGCCTCTACCAGCTACTCGGAGCGTGGGTGAGTGCGGGTCTCTGGGGAGGACAGGGTAGTGGGCTTCTAGGAGCTGACTCGAGGGGCCTCACCACCCCCATCTCGGTGATCTCCATTCGCCAGCTCCTCAAAGGAACCCAGACCATCCCATAATTAATGCAGTCAACACGGTTCCAAGCAAACCCCCAACGCCCACATGCCGGCCGGCCATGTGTGTCCTTGCCCGCCCCCCAAAAAAAGCCTGCACCACCAGCATCGGGGGCCAGGGTGAATGGGGGTTCGATCCCAAGCAATCGTTGCCACGCTGGGCCCTGAGACCACGGCTACCAGGTCGCTGGTTTTGAGGAGAAGCTGGAGACGTGCATTTTTAAGTGCCCGTCTCTCACTTTTTAAATGTGGACATTCTCGCGTTTCCGCCGGCGCCTGTCCCTCGGTGCATGCCCTGCTCAACGTGGAAGGACAGCGTCTGAGCTTCCAGGGCACAGAGGACCACCCACACTTGTCCTCTCCAGCGCCGGAGGCCGGGAGTCCGCCGTAGGGTGTGTGCGCTCCCGGGGGTGCTCTGGGGAGAATTCTTTCCGGCCTCTGCTGGCTCATGTGGGCCCAGGTGTCCTTGGCTTGGGCTGCACCATGGCCCTCTTCTCTGTGCATCTCCTCTCTGCGACTCTGTGTCCAAACCCCACTCCCCTTTCTTATAAAGACACCGTCCCTGGATTTAGGATCCATCCTTGGCCAGGTGATGGCATCTTCAGAGCCTAACAAATTACATCCATAGAGTCCCTGTTTCCAAATAAGGTCCCATTCTGAGGTTTCTGGGTAGACATGGTTTTGGGGGACACCACTGACCTCAGCTCGGAGAGGATAGACCCCCTGAAGTGTGTCAGAGCTTTCCGACCCTGCCATCCGTGGCTCTGTTGAATTTCTACGCAGCACCATTCGATGTCCCTGGGGTCGGAAGGCAAAGCTGCAGATGGGCATCTGTGCCTCCACGTGCGGACCACAGAGGTCCTCTCCCAAGGGGGCCTGGGCCAGCACCCCTGGCCCGCTCCCGCAGTTACCACGCGCAGTCTGTGTCCGTGCTGCTGCATCTTAATTTCGGGGAGTAGCTTTTTCCTTCTCCGTTTCGTCTGAGGGTATGACGAGCCCTCGCAGCCCTCTTCCATGTACCTGGCTTCCCCGGATGATAATTGCCGGCTCTTTGTTTCCAGCACGGTCAAGGGGTGCCCCCAGGAACGGCCTGGCTGTGCCCAGACTCGTCATTAGGAGGCCGCCATCCTAAAACAATCAGGTTTGCGTTGACTGCAAATTGGGAACTAATTCAGAACATTCTGGAAACTCATTTCCCAACATTCTCTAAAATTCATTTCCCCTGTTGCCAGGCTCCAAAGGCGGGGTTTGTTTTCATTTTCTTCGGCTTGTCCTTTTAAATATATTCTTCTGGAGCAGAGAAAAGGAACAATTTTCTTTCTGCTTGGGAAGAAGTGAAGAAGTAATGTTTCCTGCTCGGTCCCCGGCCCCCTCCCCACTCCGCACAGCACATCTGGGTTGCCAGGCAGCCCCTGCTCGGTGAAACATGCGAGAGGATTTCACTGTTGTGGGAAACATTTAAGCATAAAATTGACTCCAGGCCTGTGAAAAGAGAAAGGAACCAGAGCCCTTCTGACCTGAATCCACCTCCTTTGTTCCACAATCTCCAGCCCATTTAAAAGCCGTCGTGATTTTCCAGCTCTCCAGATCTGTCTTGCCTGTTGTAAACAATTTAACACAGCAGAAGTGGCCCGTGGCACCCGGTCCCTTCCTATCTGGAAAGTTTTGAGGAGGAGCAGGCCGTCTAAGGGGCAGGTAATCATTGCAAAACAGTTTTGGGAGTAACTGGGAACCCTCCAGGACTGACTGCCGGCGTTGCTAGGTGAGACAGCATCACCAAACGTGGCTCATTTCGAAAGCATTCTGATCCCCTCTCCCCTGGTTTGGAATCTTCCTGGGAATCTTCTTGCCGTTTCAGAGCCCCTTCCCGGGTACCTGGAGAAATCGAGCCCATTTGCTTGCATTTATTAGTCCTTTGTGTTTCACTCCTGGTCCAGTTTGGGCTCCAGTCTACTTCCAGAGAGTCGATGACCTGTTTTAGTATGGAAGGATCCTGGAAATGGGGACATTCAGGAGAACGGGAGCAGAATGTGGTGGTGGGGGCGGGGGCTAAGAAGGGAAGAAGGGCTGAGGGTCTGAGGCTCAACGCTCGGCCGCTGCCCTGCGGCCCCCCCACACCACAGGGCTGGAGCCCCTCGGCCCGTCCTCTCCCTCCTCTGAGGCTGATCCATTTCCTCAAGGACTGGCCTTCCTACTTGATTTATTTCCACGAGGGCACTCTTCCACAGTCACCCTCCAGCCGGAGCCTCGGGCTGGAAGGGGCAGAGCCTGGACCTGGCCGCCTCAGGTGGGCCCACTGCCGGCAGCCACGGGGGAAGAAGGCAGCGCCGTGGCTCACCTGCCCCTACACGCCAGGCGGCCACTGCTGTTCTGCTCTGTGACATGGCCTGCCTTCCTGAGGCAGCTTTCCGAAGGGGCCTTTAAAAGCTGTGACTTACTGCCCAAACGAAAGAAGGCACAGCCTTCTCACCTGCGCTTGCTTCCGCTGCTGTGAGTGGAACTGCTGGCCCTGCGAGTCAAATCCTGCCTCCTCCTGGGACCACGGGCTCTGGCTTCTCCCACTTGCACGGTGTTTGGCGGCCCTTCGTTCCGGCATTTTCTGTTACTGAGCGTGGTTGTCCTGAGGTCAACAGGGGACATTGCACCCTGACCCTTGAGTTAACGCTTCAACTCCCTTGTAGCTAAAGCTCCGAGAGAACGCTTCATTTGGAATATCATTGAGGAGATCAGGAACTCTCTTCTCTTTTCTGCTTGGACGGAGGGATACCATCGCCTTCATTCACGTGAGCCAGCGTCTCCAGCGAGGGTGATTTTGCCCCCAGTGCACATTTGGCGCTATGTGGAGACGGTTTTGGTTGTCACAACTGGGGTGGGGGGGGTGCTACTGGCATCTCGTGGGTTGAGGCCAGGGGAGCTGCCACAGATCCCACAGTGCACAGAGCAGCCCTCCTCTCCCCAAACCAAGAAGTATCTGGCCCAAAATGCCAATCAGTAGTGCAGAGGTGAGAAACCGTGAGCTACACCGTTGGTTGACGTCCAGGGGCATTACCACAACCTCAGGTTATGACCAGTCGCTCCTCAGGCTGGACGATCTGCCATGATTCTCAGTGGATCTCGGGTTGTAAGAGCTCCGTTGGAATCACGGTGGCCTTGCCTGGCGATGGAGAACCTGTTTCTTTGGAATGTTCCTTTCCAGTGTTGGCTGCAGACAATGTGGAGAGACATCATTGAAATCAAAGCCAATGCCCATGTTTACCAAAGAACAAGGAGCTAATCTAGCGAGGCTGCACTTACTGGGTATGTTTTAATATCCCTCCTTTAAAAAAATAGCACCGGAAAAGTCTTTGATAACATCAGAAAGGGGTGTTCAAAGACAGGATCGGTCCTTGATGTCACCTCGGCAGAAAGTATCTCACTGCGGTTAGGATCCAATTCCCGTTACTGAGCACTTCCTGGAAAAGGCGCCTTAGGCACGTGACCAGCTCTCAAAGTCGACAGATCAGTTTCTCAGATGGAAGAGCTGAGGACCGGGTCCAGCTGACAAGCCCAGCTGTGCTGTCCTGAGGTACAAAGCAGACCTGGCGGCCGCCTCAAGATGGCCCTGTCCTGAGCAGTGGACTGCAGGGCCTTCTCCACGGCCGCACGGGCTGCAAAGTCTCGGAAGAGGGTGAGGGCTGGTTCGCACGGCTACCCTGTCCCTAGTGAGCCTGCCCTGGGCATTCGGCCATCTGTCCACTCATCCGTCCACCTCATGTGGAGGGAAAATAATAGGTAATGTTTTCTCCGCAGTCACACTTCTTATTGCACCATGGTTCTTCCCAAGAGTCGAGCCATAAAAAGAGCATGTTCTACTCACGCCTGTAAGGAGAGGGGTATCATAGCCAGAATCATGCTGAGAGTGAAATCTTTGACTTTTGAACTGGACAAAAGTTGTTGGAAAACGGTGTTCATTTAGAAGCAGGTGGTTCTTATTCCAAAGAGTAGATGATGTTTTCCTAAAGTGAAAAAGGGTATCAGGTGGGAAGCAGAGGGAGTTGTATGCTGGTGGGATACTAAGAGGGTCTTGGGCTGTGGGAGAAACCCCTGAGAGATTTGGGAAATGAGAGAGCCATGGAGATCTTTTTCCTGTCCCTGAATAAAGCACAGCTAAAGCTCTGGAGAAAGCAGACAAGAGCTCAGAGTTCAGTGCCCAGCGTGGTGGCAAAAGAGCAATAGGGTAGAAATGTCTGCGAGATGTCTAGGAAGGAAAGGTCTTAGCGCCACACAATTTCCCACGTTTTCTGTACAGTATAAAGGAGCGCGGAGCAGCTGAGAGAGAATGCTGGCTTTGTTGAGTCAATAAAGAAGCACATCACTGGGCTGCCTGTGAGTTAGCTCTGTTGACCTGAGAACATTTTTAAATAAGTGCCTTCCCGGACGGCAGCACAGACAGCTCAGCAGATGCTATGTGGCTTGGCGCCCCGAGGACTAAGTCCCCCCCTACCCCTAGACCTCAAGAATGAAGTTGCTACTCCAAGGACCGGAGCTCATCAGTTAGAATGCTTTCAGTTGCAAGGAACGGACTCAGCTTATGCCGCTGGTTCCCAGACTTGAGCAGACACCAGAATCACCTGGTGGACTTGCTAAAACACAGCTAGCTGGGCGCTACCCCTAGAGTTTCTGGTCTGGCGTGGGGTCAGAGAATTTGTATTTCTAACAAGGTCCCAGGGGCTGCTGGTGGAGGGAGCCCACTGTGAGAATACTGGCGTATAATGCAAGTACCCTGTTTACTGAACAGGGAGCCTGGGGGGGGGGGCCTGGGGGTGGTCCCGGGAGCTGTTCAGCAAGTCCATGTGCTCACAAACCCAGGCTCTCTCCACCGCCGGCCTCACAAGATGGCGGCCACCACCTACCGTACAGTGATGGACACAGGGCGTTACGTCATCAAAATTTATAAAAGTGTGCGATCTAAAATGTAAGCCATACTGTAAACCATTGGCAATGTTTAGTAGCCATGTTTCACTATTTGTGTATCAGTTACAACAATGCTACCATCCACATACAGAAAGGTTTTAATATGGGGTGAGGAAAGGGGGAGGAGGTTGGGTATATGAGAGTGTCTTGCATTCTATGTGTGACTTTGCTATGACCTAAAACTTCTTGGAAAATTAAATGAAAAAAAAAAAAAAAAAAAAAAAAAAGGATAAGCCCACCAACCGTGTGTGTCCAGGCAGGAGCAAGCAGGGAGAGCGGGAGAACGAAGGGCTGCCCCTGCGTGTGGCTCTGCCTTTCTGCGGAGGAAGCGCTTGCCCTCAGGCCTGGCAGCAGACCTCTCTGTGCATCGTGCTGGCTGGAACTGGGTCCCGAGAACACCCCTCGTCTGTAGCTGGCAGAGGGGAGAGGGTGTGCCATGGCCACCAGAAGCTCTTAAAAAAAAAAGTCTATTTTTTAGAGCAGTTTTAGATTTACAGAAAAGTGATGCAGAGGGTACAGAGAGTTCCCATTATCTCCCTTTCCTCCCCACCCCCCAACCAGTTTCCCTTATTATTAGCATTTTGCTTTTACTGGGGTACATTTGTTACAATTGATGAAACAGTAGCGATGCATTCTTTTTCACCAAAGCTCCTGGTTTGCTGCGGGCTTCCCTCTTCTGCTGCCCCATTTTATGGGTTTTGACCTATGCACACCACCATGAATCCACCGTTACCGTATCACACAGAAGAGTTCCATACCCTAAAAATCCCTTGTGCTCCACCTCTGCATTCCCCCCACCCCCCATAAAACACTGATCTTTTCACTGCCTCCGTAGCTCTGCCTTTTCTAGAATGCCACGTAATTGGAGTCGTACGGTGTGGTGTCTTCTTGGACATTTAAGTGCCCTCCATGTCTTCCTGTGGCTCGAGTGCGTTTCTTTTGACCACTGAGTAATATTGCATTGGATGGATGCGCCACACTTCCTTTCTAAGGATCGGCTCTTACTTATTTGTGCCCTTCAAACACCTTGTTTTTGACGGGGCTCAGACTTAGAGGTAGATGCCCCCCAAGAGACCGTCCGCATCTTGGCAGCCTGTTCGTGGTGCTTTTTCTTTAGCCTCCGGCGTCCTCTTGGCCAGTCATTCGGCATATCCCGTGGCCTCGTCCTTCTTTTTCTCGGTAGGTTGTCTTTTCAGAGCCACGGCTGACGTTTGTGCTGCAGAAGGTGTGCATACCAAGACGCCGAGTCGTGAGTGCTGGGCCCCCCCCCCCCCCCCGGCTTTGCTCGGGGCCTCTCGCACCTCCTGGGGACGGGGGTCTTTGGAGAGGAGGAATGCTGGCAGAGCTGCTGGTTGTTTAGGCCCCAGGGGACTGGGCACGTTGTGTCAGTCAGCCTAGGACTGTAGGAACAGCCGCCTTTCTCCCTCCAGCCCCTGCTCTTTTTAAAGAAATTAATTACTGAAGCGGAATTCACCTAGCATAGAATTGAGCATTTTAAAGTGCACAGTGGAGTGGCATTTCGTACATGCACAGTGTTCGGCAAGCACCACCTCTATTTCTTCCCCCAAAGCAAACCCTGTCCCATTAGCAGTTGCTCCCCGTTCCCTCCTCCCCCAGCCCCGACAACTCCCAGTCTGCTTTCTGTCTCTGTGGGTTTGCATATTCTGAATTTCTGCCTTTTTTAAACAATAATCAAGTCAAGAACGGTCTGATTGGCATCCCAGGCAGCCCCAGCAGGCTCGCCCCTTCTCCCTCCGTTCTCCTCGGTCTCTGGCGGGGTAGCCCGATGGTGAGTCAGCCACCCTGCCACAGGACCCTGTCACTCTTCTCCCAGACCGTGGGCCACAGCTCCCAGGCCACACACTTCCCACCAGAGGCACAGCCTTTGCTCAGCTCCACTTCTGGCAGCTTCCGGCAGCCAGCACCTGGGAGGAGACGTCCAGCTTCACCCTGAAACAGCCCCTCACCTCAAGAAGCTACACAGAGCAACCCTGAGTTACTTCTTGTGCACCCTTTGCAGCTGGGTACATGCTGCCAGACAACACTGGGGGCCAGCCAGTTAGGCAGAAGAGAGCGGGGTGCCTGCTGGCTGGGACGGCAGCGAGGGCCACCCGGACTCCATGGACTGAAGGAGGAAGCTCTGGGTTTGCAGAGCGAAATTTACTGTTGGATTTATTGCCCCAGAAAAGGACATTTGCTGGTGCCTGACCGTATTTTTGTGGAGCTGCTATCTGCAGTCATTTCACTTATTACTCCACATCTAAGGAACTTCCGGAACATTCGCCAAGAAAAAGCCTTTCTTTCCTCAGCAAGACGAAGCCAAGGACTTGGCCACCAGTCCCGGCATCCCCTGTCAGGGCCACCTGGGGGGCCCAGAGGGCTTTCGGTCATGCTGTGTGTCCAGGTTTCCTCTCTCTAGCCCACTAGAGGGGCAGGGCACTCAAGGAGAGGTCAGGGGGCATGTCACAGCAGAGCCTCAGGTAATGGGAAGGCAGGCAGCTTGGGCGGCCGAGTGACCTGGGGACGCTCCCAGCAGGCTGTGAGCGGCCCTGGAGGACCCCTGTCTGGGGCGTGCCCATCTCGGGGTTAGAGGGATGCCTGGCTCCCCCGGGGCATGTTGTAGCATGTGAGATAACTTCAGAAGCTTTGGTTTCCTCCCTGGGTTCGGGGTATGGTTGGAAGGAAGCTCGCTTACTGAAAGTGCGTCCTGGGGTCCTTACAAATAGCCATAGTGGGAAAGGGTTGTGGAGACCCAGGCACTTCCTCCGTCCTCCTGCCTTGACTCCACCTTGGGGGTTGGAAACTAGCAGCTTTCTGGCCAAATTGGCCCTATAGACGTGTTTTGTTTTGTTTTTTTTTGCCTCTACAAGGCTTTAAAATGAATCGACTCCATTGTTCTATGAGCCATAGTTCTTAGTTGCAAACAACAGAACCCACTCCAGCTGGGGTGGCAGAAAACGAGTGTAGGAGAGGATGTTAGGGAGCTCGGGAAATCCTCAAGAGAGCCCGAATCAGGCTGAGAGGCTAGGCAGCCGAGCGGAGTGGACGCCTCTCTGGGCACACCTCCAGAGAGGCCCCCCGCCACTGCCCTGGCGAGGGCCTGCAGCTGGCACCGCTGGCCTTGAGCACCGGGTGGCAGGACCACGCCCCTGTGACCCTCCAAAACCTCCCCCTTGCCAAGGAATGGCTCCCTCCCTTCTCTTCCAAATAGGTGCCTCACGGGGGCTGGGTGCAGCCACGTTGACTTCGTGCTAGCAGCAGAGGGGTCTGGGAAGGCTTCCGGCATGTACCTTTCAGAGATGGTCCTTGACAAGGGGGAGATTCCCCACACGTGACACTGGGGATCCAGGAAGGAGGACAGGACCTAGCCTCCTTCCTAAGACTTTAAAAACAGGAGATTTCCCTCCAAAAGTCAGGCTTCCGACTTCTCAAACTCGGAAGGTGTGGCAGTGCCAAGATCGCGTTTCTGCCGAGCGGAGCGTGCCTGGCGGGCGGGCAGGCCGTGTGCCGTCCCAGCCCTCCTGGCCCTCTGCCTGCCTGTCTAGTTAAACACAGCTCTGTTACTCCCCACCTGGTGACTTTTCTTCATTTCCCCTCAAGTGGCATGGGCTTGCCGGCAGGTGACAGCTCAGTAAATGGTTGGCTCCACGACAAAAAGCTTCGCTGCTTCCAGGCATCCTTGGAGAAACGTCAGGCAATGGGATGTTGGATCTGCATGCACGGCAGAGACTCCAGGGCGTGATAAGCTGCTCGGTGTCACCTGCAGTCAGTCACCTGCAGCCGGCCGAGCTCACTGCCAGGTCGCATGTTCTCAGCCCCGGGAAGCGGCAGACACTTGGCAGCGGTGGAGGGAATATTTCCAAGGACTGGTGTTTGAGGTCCAACAAAATCTGGCTCCACCTGGGCAACCTGCACTCCCGCCCTTCCCCTCCACGCCTGCCAAGAGGCGCTTCCCAGGAGGCAGCGAGCAGAGCCCGCCCTGGCTCCGCTTCTCAGTCTTTGGGCTTCGAGGAGATGCCCTTCTTGGGCCTCAGTTTCCCCATGTGCAAAAGAGGACTCTGGCCACGGATCACACCCTCTCACCAGGCGCCACCATTTCTTTAGTTTCTGGTTTAGTCCTCCTCCTGGGGACTTCTGCTCCTGCCTAAAATGATGGGTCTGAGTCTAATGCCGACTCGAGGGTGCAGGCTGTTCTCCAACAGCTGGTGTCTTGAAAGACAAAAAGGTGGGAAACTCTAGATTATCAGAAACCAAAGAGACGTGGTGACACAATGCATGATTCTGGATTTAAAAATTGGAAAAAAATATGCTACGAAGATTCTTCGGGGGCAACTGGGGGATTTTTTTTTGCAGGTGGAGTTCACATAACATCTAATTAGCCATTTTATTCCACCCTTGCTGTCTGTGCCCATTCGCTGGCTGATCTTCTGTGTCTGTTTCTTGCCTTCTCTTCTCATTTTTCTCCTCCAGGCTTCACCGAGATTCGATCCCAGGGACCTCCGATGTGGGAGAGAGGCCCCCTGTCACTTGCGCCATCTCGGTTCCTGGTTTCTGCCGCGGCTTGCCTTGACCCTCCCCTGCGTCTCTTTTGTTGCGTCGTCATCTTGCTGCCTGGTTTGCCGCTCGGGCCTGGCTCGCCTGCCTGCCTTTTTACCAGGAGGTCCCAGGGCTCTACCCCGGATCCTCCCATATGGTAGATGGACACCCAGTCACTTGAGCCACATCCACGTCCCTAATTAGCCATTTTAAAGCAAATTCAGTGGCATTTAGTGCATTTGCAGGGTTGTGCAACTACCTCTGTCTAGCAACATTTACAGCAGCCCAGGAGGAAACCCTCCACCCCTTAAGCATTTGCTCCCCATTCCCCCTGACCCCCGACTTCTGGCAATTGGGGAAATTCAACTGTAGACTAGATATTAGATGAAATTGTTGAATCACTAATGAATATCTTGGGCCTGATTATGCCATTGTGGTTCTATAGAAGTTTCTTGTTCTTAGGAAATCCATGTGGGATGTTTAGGGGTGAAGTTTTATGTCATAGGCAGCGGACTTGCAGATGGCTTGGGTAAAAAGACATACTGTGTGTGTGTGTGTGTGTGTGTGTGGAGAAAGAGGGAGAGAAAAGCATATGTGGCAAGATTGTAAAGTTTGTGAATTTAGGGGTAAGTTAGATTCTATTTATTAAACCATTCTTTTAACTTTTCAGTGGCATTGGAGTTTTCCTTTAAAAAAAAAAAAGTTAAAAAAAATACCCATGCCTGAGCAAAGCCAGAGGTTATTAAAACCCTCTCCAGATGATTCTGAGGCATAGTCAAGGTTGAGATCCAAGCCCCAGGGCTTGCCTGGTTTCCCAATCTCAGTTTTATCCCTTTCCTGCACACTCATTTTACTAAAGCCCCAGCTGCTTCCTGTTTAGTATGCCTCAGGGCCTTTGCACTGCCCACCCTGCTTGAAGGCTCTTTCTCCTGTGTTCACAGAGCTCCTCCTTGCACTTCAGGCTCTGTTCCCTTTGCTTCCTCCAAGCCAGATGGGAGCTTTCAAACTCCCTTAGGTCCTCTGTAGCATTCTGTTTGTACCTCTCTTTTGTCATTTATCCTAGTTCTCACTACCTTGTGAGGTATGCAAATTTAAAAACACCTTTCTGCACTGACACTTGTAGCAACACCTGTGCTTTTGTAGTTCCCACAACATTTCTAGGTGTTTCTTCTCAGGTGGAAGGTACGTGACACCCCAAATTAACAGAGAGAAGATACAGCAGGCAGTAAGGCTCTGAGTCCTGGGTGACCTGTGACGTGGGGAGGTGTTGTGGCTCCGTAAAGACGCCCCTGCTGTGTGCAGGCAGGGAGACAGCAGCTGGCAGTGAATTACGGAATCCTTCAGTCTGTGTTGGCATTTGTCTGTTTATGATACTCACACTAGGGACAGTTTGGGAAGGGTCTCGTGGGGCTGGCGTCATGACCTTAGACACTGGATTTCACGCTCAGCCACGTCCGAGCAGCTGGCTCCTCTAGAAAGACAGGGGTCAACTCTCCTTTGACTGAAGAAAGTGGCAATAAATATGGTTCCCATTTGCTCGGGAGTAAATAAAACCTCATCCCAGAAAAGGGCAGTTGACTGGGATCTCTTCCCCCCCTCCCTCCTCCCTTGCACTTGACCTGCACTTGTAGCAATGAACTCTGTGATGGGAAGACTGCCAGGAAGAAGGCTTACCTCAAGACCCAGTGAATTCATTAAGAAATTCTATTTTTACATCTGACCCATTTAGGGAGACTAACAGGAAGGTGTGCAAAAATTGAACAGAGACTTAAAGACCCCTGCACTGGACCTTCCTCTCCGCTGAGGTTCATTAAAGCCACCAAGAGCACGGCTCAGAAAAGAATATCTGGAAAATCCTTTGACAAAATTCCAAAATTCAGCATCCGGCATTGCTAGTTAGTCCTTAATTCTTGAACCATCTCCGAAAAAGCAGGTGGTGAACCTGTGGCTGTGGAAACGGCTGACTTTCTTTTCTTGCAAGAAAAGTTAAAGAACATGTTGCTTAAAAAAAAAATACCTACAACCTTTTTCCCCTTGGCTCCAGATTGCCATCATTTGGGCCACCCAATTTAACCAGTTCAATGGCGTGCTTATTAGGATGGAACTGAACAAAGCAGCGGGCAGGTTAGAAGAGGGGTGCAATCTATGAGATGCGAGCGGCCTCTCTTCCCTCTCACTTCCTCTCTGAAGGTGCGTCCGCTTTGTTCTTTATAGTTCCTGCTGCCATTTCACCAGGCACTGTCAACGCCTGCGGCAAACACTAGCAGAGCCATCCCCAAATGTGACATGACAGAATTTGCTCTTCAGATGATGTGCTCCTGGGTCCAGGGAAGCAGTGGGGGGGCTCCTGAAGCAGGCATCCCCCACGGAACCCAGCTCATCCCAGGCGACAGCAAAGCGCCCTGCTCTTGTCCCTCTGTCTGTCCCTAAGCGTGGAATGGCCGGGTGGCTGCTGCCAGGAGCAGTTCCTGGGCTGGTTGCAGCTGGGCTCACCCCAGGCCCCTAGTGTTTACAGAACCTCCAGCGAGAGTGTCTTTCTGTGATCTGGCACTTGATGAGAAGTCTGTGTGGAATGAGAATGAACTTTCCATAACGGAGCAAATGGGGATTAAAAAGCTCCCCCTGGGGATTTTACACTGGCTTCTAGAATGCTCTGTCCTCAGATTCGCGCTGAAGCCCCTGTTGAACATGAAAAGAGAAGCCACAAAACACCACTGAGCTACCGAGGTTGAGCCCTAGTGAACGAGAGATGATTAATCTCTGCATTTTCAAAGCCTCTGAGAACTTCATAATCTTGCGTTTTCATAGAGGTCCTTTTTTCGCCCCCCTTTTCTCTAACTCTTAGGAAAAGTAAGAAGCAAAGGAGGACTGTTTGGGCTTGGTCAGCGGTCCAAGGTATATTTCTGGTCAAAATTATTTATTTTCTCAGATAGGTGAAGGTAGTTTTAATGCATGACTCTACCAAGTGCCAGGGATAAATCGTCAGCAGTTTCAGGGAAATCAGACTCACGAGGCAGCGAGGTGTGGGGCAGAGCTAAGATAGTCCTTTTGAGGAGGTCGTTTGCCGAGCTCAGGGCTCAGCGTGGAGAGGCTCTGGACGCGTGGGTCTTGAGGAGGACGTATGCCAGCCCTGGGGACACGTCTTCTACAGCGAAGCCCAGCACCTGACCCTAGAAGGCACCTGTTTAGGAAGCCCGCGCTCTACAGACCGTAAAGTTCCCTTCTCCCCTCCGTTCTTCCATTTTCCCAAAGGCGTCTAACATTCTCCATCGCATTTGTTTGATCGGCTATTGAGCAAACGGCTCTTGGCTGGAGCCAGCACTACCCACGAAGGCGAGCCGCCTGGCCAGCTCGTGGACTTCGAAGCCTGCCTTAGCTGCAGGTGCCCGGCTAATGCAGACACTCAGAGACCCTTTCCGTCCTGACTTAGAAAGTGAGGGAGAAAGAAGTGGCCTTTGGAAAAGGAAAAGGCCTGCTAATACCTTCAGTTTACCATGGGGACTGATTGCACTCAAGTAGACATTATTCTGCCGTAGACTTATTATTAATCTAGCAGCGGAAGAACTCTTATCAGTGACATAAAGGCAGTGGTCACCGGGGGTTCGGAGGGGAGGGAGAGGGGAGAATAGGTGTGAAATGGGGGCATTTTGGGGACATTGGAGTTGTCCTGCATGACACTGCCTGATGGATACAGGCCATTGTATATTTTGTCACAACCTATAAAATTGTGCAGGACAGAGTGTAGACTATAATGCAAACTTAGTCCACGGCTAGTGGCAATGCTTCGATACGTGTTCATCAACTGTAACAAACTGCACCACACTAATGAGGACGTTGTTAATGGGGGAAAGTGTGGGAGGGGAGGGAGCGGGGCATATTTTTTAGGTAACATTTATGTAATCTAAAGCTTCTTTAAAAATAAAAAGATTAATTAAAAAACAAAAACAGCATGTGGGACACAGAAGCCCAAGGAGCTAGGCACGGCGTGCGGAGGACGTCCCACATTGCACGCGAGATCGCTCTGTCATGGTAGTTGTCCTCGATGGCAGTAAAATCCACAGCAGCTGGCGCAGGCGGACATAGAAGAGGAGTCGCTGGGAGGACGCTGAGAGTGGAAGGAGTGGAACCAGGCAGCTAGGTCTGGCGTGCTGGCTGCCGTCGTGACAGACGACCTCTGAGTCCCTCTTGCCCTTGTGCCCACGTTCTCCATCAGGCCCTCTCCCCAGGCAGGGTACTGGCTCACGTAGAGCCCCGTGGCTGCAGAAGGCTTCCCGCCTCCACTTCCTAAAATCACCAAGACTCCATGCAATGAGCAGGAGGAGCCTCCCTCACAGGAAGCTGGGGTGCCGCTGGAAAAGAGGAAATATGCTGGGAGTGCCGAGACAAATGTGAATTAAAGGCGGAGCTGCAGTCGATGCCCGGTCAGTGTGTAAGGGACCCATGCGGACGTGTGCTGGTCAGTGCTTAACAGCTGGCTCTCCGTGCAAGGCAAGGCAGCCCGAACTGCCGTGTCTGCCAGTGTCTGTGGTGTGAGGACTTGTACCACTGTGGCCAGTTCCAGCTACTGACTGGCTCACAAAATTCCTGAATGTTTAACAAGTGGCTCTCGCAAGCCAACGGGAGCCAGCTCCAGCACAGCCCTGGATGTATGCCCTTGTTTTGATTGCTTTTCCGAAAGTCTACTAACATAATCCCTAAAACGAGCCCACCACAAACTCCCAATATCGTAAACAGTGGCGTTCGGAATCTCGGAGTTGGTAAAATTAGCATTTTTTTAATGCCTCGGATGAAAATTGACAGGAGGCCAACAAAATTGTGAGGTGATAGTTCATCGAGAACTTCCAGTGCGCCCAGCCCCATTCCAGAGGCTTTACATGGATCGCATCATCACACTACATCCTCACAGAGGCCCTGGGAAATGGTGGTTGTCAGGACTGTCACGAAGTTACAGAGGAGGACGGGGAGGTACAGAAAGTGAAGTAACTGTCCCAAAGTCATACAGCTTGTGATTGGTGGAGCTGGGACTGGAACCCAGATGATCCACCTACAGGACTAAAGGGGCATGTCAGTAGCCTTTTGCATAAAAAATCACCCCCACAATTAGTGACTTCAAAGAACTCTTTCTTTAGCTTATGATTCTGCACATCAGCAGTTGTCGCTGTGCTCAGCTGGGCGGTTCTTCTGCCCTTGATCCTTCATGTGTGTGGGGTCAGCTGCCAGTCGGTGAGGGGCTCTGCTCCTGGGGTCTGGCTGGCTCTCCGCTGGGGTGGTGGGTCCCAGGGCCATGGAGGGACCTTCATCAAGCATGCTGGTCTGGGCTTGCTCACATCGCAGTTCCAGGGTCCCAAGAAAGAGGGCAAGCAAGACCAGGCTGAGACCTGGCACTTCATGGATCTTGCCACCTTCTGTTGGCCAAAGCCAACCACAAGGCTGTTTTGCACCCAGCCCTTAACAGGAGAAGCTTCAGAGTCACGTTGCTCAGGGATGCAGACAGGGAAGGAGAGGACTGTGGCCATTCGTGCAAGTCCACCACCAGGGGTAGCCTGAAAGTGAAATGAGACTCTGTGTCTTCTTTATTGACCAACTGAGCAAACCAAGATTTAGTGCATGGGTTAGGATCCGGTAGCTTGAAGAAGTGTTTTATTGGGCTTGCCTTGTATTTTCAGAAATGAGAGATTTTATGTAAGAATCAGGTTTTCTGTTTTTTTCCTTAAAAATCATTTCTGAAACATTGAAACCATGTTTCTGCTCCGATAGTCTAGAACCAAACAGCTGCCGCTTGCAGGGCTTTTTCTCTCTCCTCCGTCATAGCCTTCTCCACACAATCTCCCACACAAGCCTGCCTCACTTACTTAAATTACTTATCGGACCCCTGGAGGCATTTTTGTTTACAGCCCTTGCTTCAGTGTTTCGGTGCATGCTGTGGAGTCTCTGACCTCAGGCAGCTAATTGTGTTAACCTGCTCCACTGCTAGAAACCAGCGGCCGGATAACTGTGCTTATTAGTCTTTGCTTTGAGTCTGTTCACAGTTAGTCCGTTAGGATGGCTTCTCCATTCGGACTGAAGCCAAGATGAAACTCCAATCCTGCTTGATGTTAGCAACAATTCCATAATGGAGGAAACTGTAATAGTTTTCCAATATGTAATGTGTGAAGACACAGTCAGAACAGGAATTTGTTACAGTGTCACTCATCACACTCCCAAATAATAATGCTGTAAATAATCCCAATGTTTCAAAAATAGCAGCGATTTTACGGCAGGTGTCTTCTTAGCTAGGCAATGAGTAATGTGACTAAAGCTACCGCTTTCTGATAAAGACTTTTTATCAGGGAAAGAAAGTGTATTTGACATGCAGGAGCAGACGCAAGGCAGCTTTCTGGAAAAGGAAATTAAGTTTAATACTCAGTAGATGCCAGAATTTTCCGGTGAAATATCTACAGTGCTTATGAAGATCTGGGGATCCCAGCCTGCCTGTAGAGGGACTGGGTCTCTGCATTTCATAAGCAACTTACTAAAATTAGATCCTTTGTTCCAAGGGAATACACTGAGCTTTCTGGAGCAGAGCTGGCCAAAAGAGCTTTCTGCGCTGATGGAAATGTTCTCCGTCTGTGTGGTAGGGAAGCCTCTTGCCACATGTGGCCCTTGGGCACTTGAAGGGCGGCTACTGTGACTGAAAAAACAAATTGCTTGTTTAAATTAATTTAAATTTTAATAGCCGTGAGTGTCTAGTGGCTGCCATAGCACAGACATTCAGGAGGAATCTGATCCTGGACCCCTGACTTCTGGGAATTTAATTTCTAAGACACATGATCGAGTGATCTCAACTCCTTGTACCGTTGGAATAAAGCTTTAGTTGTGATGGCTATGCCAAGCCTTCGAGACCAGGGCCCCTGTGTTTCTTATACTACTTCCACAACCCCATAGTTCCCAGTAGAGATGAGTGACCCATTACGGTGGTTTGGAGTGGTGGACCCCAGAAATCATGTTCTTAAACTTAAGTCGTTGCTATGGGTGTGAACCCATTGTAGGTAGGGCCTCTGAGGAGGTGGCGTCAGTGAAGGTGTGGCCCGCCCCAGCCAGGATGGGTCTCATCCTATCCCTGGAGTCCTTTATAGATGGAATGAAATTGAGACAGAGAGAGAGAGCCACAGAAGCAAGAAGCTGAAGGTCAACAGAACCTGGCAGAGAAGGGAGAGGTTAGGAGAGGCTGCCACGTGTACTGCCGTGTGACCGAAAAGCCCAGGGCCAGGGCTC
The DNA here is from genome assembly GCA_026826555.1 of Tolypeutes matacus. NCBI lineage: Eukaryota > Metazoa > Chordata > Mammalia > Cingulata > Chlamyphoridae > Tolypeutes > Tolypeutes matacus. The sequence continues at coordinate 1,238,421 of JAKSZT010054518.1, read as the reverse complement.
ACCGGCAGCCAGCCCCAAAGCGCCAGTCTTTGGGAAGAAAGCATCACTTTGATGCTTTGATTTGCACTTTTCTTAACCTCAAAACTGTGAGCTAATAAGTTCCCGCTGTTAAGCCAACCCATTGCATGGTATCTGCTTGAGCAGGCAAGGAGAGTAAAACACCCATCAGTGACTGTTTCCTGGAAAGTGAAGGCTGAAAAAGTCATAGTTTAAAGTAGATAATTCTTTCCAAAAGTATGATAAGCATGCAGCTGATGATACTCCAAATTTTAGTTAGTACTTGGACAGACTTCATTTATTTTGCTAGTAATGACTTGTTTTAATATGTAAAAAAATATAGTTAACCTTGCAAACTTGATGTCATAGATAAGAATTGAGGCTAAGTATTTTTAAAAAGTGAGACTGAATTCAATTTAAAGAAAATTTTTACATAAACAATGAGTTCATTGGTCCTCAGAGATGGCAAAAATTGCAAAGTTACTAAGCAAATGACTGAAACTTGAGAAATTCTGGTATCGATGCTGGCACTATTTGTGCTCTGATAGTTGTGAGGTTTTGTGTTTTTAATTTTTATTTCTTTGTAACAAATGGACATGTCTTAAGACAAAATCTTGTCCTCCAAACCTTTGTGCAGCTGAGTGAGCTGCTCTTTTCGCTTCCTTGTTTCACTTGGCTTCTCCTGTTTTTATTTGGAAGTAAGCCGAAAGCATGAATATTCATGATGCTGTTAAACAAGATTTTTATTGAAAACAAAAATGGATCCAAAGTTTTTCATTTGTCCCTCTCTTGCCAGAGCGTGAAAGCCCCATTGAAAGATCAGTATCAGGGATTTGGGGTTATTTGCAATTTACTTTTGCTAAGAAAGTAGTTTTTTTTGGCTACTAAGATGTTATTACCCTCTGGAATAAATGCAAAAAAAAAATTTCATTTAAATGCTGCCATTCTCTATCCTTTAGCATTCGGGAAGACAAGGTAAGGTGATGAATATAAAAGGGGAAAATAGTGCGTTTCTGGTTTCCTAGGGGTGAGAAGAAGAGAAGAAGTAGGCATCTGAGGCTAAAAATGTGCCTCCGATTTCTTTCAGGTGCCCTTTGCTTTCTGGACCCCAGAGCGGGGCTGGCATGTCCTTTCAGTGCTGCGTGCCTCTGCCCGCCACCTCTGCAGGGAAGGGCGCTGCATGTTTTGTGAGGTTGATTAATCAACGCATTATTCTTCCGTGCACATTCCAGCAGTTCAGGGCTGCCCATTTTTCATGAGACCTATTGTTACCTGGCAGAAAATAAATAACCATCAAAAATGCATTGAGATACCGACTAAAATACAAAAGGGAGTGAGCATTTGACTTTGGGTTTGTGCAAACAACATTGATTTATGAAAAAGAAATTCCCAGGAGAGTCTTTAGACTCCAGCAAGTTTACTCCTGATTGGTGGAGCGAGTTAGGGTCTTTGAACCATAAATCATTCATCCACTCACTCAGTTGTCATCAAATATTTATTAAGCACCTACTAAGGTCAATCCCCTACAGTACTGGGGACTCAAAAATGAACATAAGAGCCAAAAAAAGGGCCCTTTTGGAGCCTACATTTTATGGGGAGGCAGAAAATAATCAGGATATACAATATAGTAACTTAAAAAATACAGTGATGAGGGCTCAGGGCAAAAATTAAGGCAAATAAATATTAAGCCTTCTAAAGTATTCTTTAGCAAGACCGATGTCCAGAAGTGACTTGAAAAAGTGGGGGAAGATCAGAGCAGAAGAGCTACGGCAATATCTCCCAGAGGGCGTGTGCGTGATATCCGTAGTCCACGGGCCGGTATTTTGAATTGATCCTAGTTATGTTTATGGTCTGGCTACCTTCTGTGTTTATCTCCTGACACAGGTTTTCTATCATGATAGTATATAGTTTCCTTTTTCAGTAAATGTGTAGGTTAAAGAGGGCAAGTTGTTGTAATGAAAGATATGGAGCAGATTATGGAAGGGGCTGTGTCAGATAGGAGAAAACGTGTGTTCCCGATCTCAAACGCCATCCCAGTGAGCTGTCCCACCCACCTGGCGTGCAGAAGTAATACCTGAAGACGAGGCCTCGTCGGCTCTTTCGTTGTCGCATGTGACCGAGAGCCCCTGCCGAGGTAATTTTCCTGTCTCCGTTTTCTCCTCTTCCGTAGTCCCCCGCTCCAAAACTTAGCAGCTTGAACAAACAACCATTTCATTCGCTCCTGGATCGCAGGGCTGGGCGGACAGGGCGTGCTGTCTGTGGCTTAGCCCGTGCCGTTTTGGCTGCGGGATCTCAGATGCCCCCCACCCCCGCATGTCTGGACTCTGAGCTGACGCGGCTGGAGCACTGGGGCCTCTCTCTCCTGGCAGCCTTTCAGCCTCTAGAGCCTCACTCTCTTCACGTGCCCTCCCAGGCGTTATGGCTTCTTCATGTGGCAGCTCAGGGCCCCAGAAGAGGAAACTAGGCGCTGTCGAGCTCCGGGTTAGGCCCAGGGCCAGCCCGGAGTCAAGGGGAGGAGACACGGGACACCAGCTCTTGATGGGAGAAGTGACAGAACCACATGGCAAAAGGCCGTGAGCTGTTGGGATGCTGGTTGCAGCCACCTTTGGTCAAAACCAATACCGATGTGCCCCCGGGAACTAGAAGCAAACGGAAACCAAGGAGGTTAGGAAGCGTATGCGGAAAAGTGTGTGGCTTTGGCTGTGTGTGTAGGGGCGGGTGGCCAGGGTCTGCTTTAGGACAGGAAGAAGCAGGTTGGAGAACTGATTCTTCGGCCTTCTGTAGAGCACCAAGGAGAGTGGGAAGACTGATAAGGCAAGGCTCAACGCCCAAGTACTTAGGTTTCATTAAATTCCCAATATGGGGAAAGATTTCCATGATCAGCGAGGAAAAACGCTGGAGACCACGGGTCAGGAGGTGGAAGAAGAGAGACAAAAGATTTCATGATAGGGATGTAGCTGTGGCGCTCCTTTTCAGTTGAAAGGAAGTTTATTGGTCTTTGCCTCTGCATATTTTTTCCCATCTAGATCAACAAGGAAGTAGACAAGATGACCAAATTTCACTTGTGACTGTTTGGGAAGGTACATGAGAAACTCTTAAGCACATTCACACGTAGAATGATAACAGTGATAAATATCATTTATCAGCCCTTACTCTTTGCCACCGTGTTAATGCTTTGCACATATTAAGTCATGGGAGCTTTATGCCTTGGATTTGTCCAAGTTGCAGCAGGTACTGCTGGCTGCCTCTCCAGCATCCATTTCCTCCTCTTCACCCGTTTGCTGATTCAGCTCAGGTCCTTGTACGCACCCCTCCTCACCCACCGCGTGCTTGAGGGAAACCTGGTCCCATTCCCAGCTCCAGAAGTCGAAGTGATCGCTGTTCTGCTTACACTGCTGTCAACAAACTACCTTGGAAGCTTAAAACACCCGTTTTTGTTTGGCTTGTGATTTTGTGGGGCGGTGTCCATCTGGGCAGTTCTCCTGTTGGCCAGGGCTGACGTTACCTGAGAGCCCCCTGGGCTGGGGCAGATGCTTTCCGGGAGCTCTTTGCGGGGTCCCTCCATTGTAGATTCTTACCTGGAGCAGGCATACCCAGAGGTCCTCTCCTGTCCTCCCCTTGGAACTCACACGCATCCTTTCTGCCCCTCTCCATCGGCTGCAGCAGTTACAAGCCCACCCAGACTCATGGGGAGGGTGCATGGGCCCTCTTGATGACGAGAGTGTCAAAGAATTTGGGGCCCTATCTTAAAACTGCCACAGCTGGTCTGCGGACGCCATGCTCTCCAGTACCAGTTGACTCAGGAATGGACACGAGCCCCAGTTTGCTCACTGGGGAGAAAGTTCTCTTTCTTTCTCTGGATGTTGGCGTATCTGGCTAGGACAGCTAGAGTTCAGCCGCCATCTTTTCACCAGCTTGAAGAGGAAGCCACTTGGGGCAAGGGCAGGTGGCAGGGAAGGAAGAGACCAGAGATCTTGGTAATTCACTGAGCTTCTGGAACAACCAACTCTGAAGCCATTAAACCATGAGTCTTTTGATGTAAAAAAAAACTTCTTTAATGGTCAAACGAGCTTGGCTTGGATACAGCACGAACATCTTGGTGAACAGACTTTAACAGTCACCTCCTCTGACATGAGTGAAGGAGGAGAACAGACCGGCGAGTCTTGCCAGGCGCCTTGCAGCCTCCGGGTCCAGCCCGCCTAGCTCAGATTCGGGGGCTTTGGGTAAGGGCAGGGCTGCTGCTTGAAAATCCTGTGCTCCTCTCGTTGCAGATATCTTCTAATTCTTTCTTCTTCTTTTCCTTCTTCCAAATCCACTTCTGTTTATCCTTCCATCTTCCCTCTTTTCTGGTCTGCTTTGATGTTTTAAAATGCCCACAAGTCCTTTTCATGCTTATCAGCACTCTCTGTAGGAAGCCTGGAGCTCTTTGGATATAAAATGTTGTCGGGATGTGTAATAGCTTCTCAAGCATCTCGCCACGGGGTTAGATATTTCTGGAAAATAGGCATTTATTGCCGAGCAGAGGATAAAATTGGGGTAAGGTGATTAAAGGAAAACTCTTTTCTACTTAAAACATGATCTTAAATTAATGTGAAATGTAAATCCATGGAATTTTTTTCACCTTCTGACAATTGTATAATTCACAAAAAGTAGATGGTTCACTGGTCTGAATGAAATCTGAACCGTAAAAAGAAATAAAAATTATTATAAGACCCTGCCCACTCATCGGCAGGAAGGCGGATGTGGCCACTGGACCTGATGGCCCCCCCGGCTCTCGGTCTCTAACTGCTTGTCCACACTGGACAGCCGCGTCCTGATTCAGTAAGTGCCTTTGGAATCCACGCCGTACGCAGGCTGGCCCTTAGCCTCCGCGGCGGAGGCACTGGCCGTGAGCGCGCCAGGGCTGCCCGAGAGGGGGCGTGGAGGACCGGCACCCCCAAAGTGCTCGGCCTCTGCGTGCTGTTCGCCCGGGGCCCCTCGTAGGCACTGACCCCTGTTTCTGCTCCTGGCAGTGCCGCGCCCCCCGGGCTCTCCGTCCCTGTCCTGGGAGGCTCACCTGAAATGATCTGTGCGTTTTCGTCTCACTCGCCGGTCCCTGGAGAAGTGCCTTCTGAGCTGTGCGAGACGCCCCTCGCCAAGCGGCCTCCCTCCCAGGAGCGCCCCCGGCAGGCTTCCCGGCGGCCTGCCCTTGGCCGTGAGCTGGCCTCGTGCGGCCTGGCTGCCCCGTGCAGCCCCGGGAAGAACCGGGCAGTGGTGACTGGAAGGGAATTCTCCTTAGTGGAAAGTAACCTGCCAACCAAAACCGTCTGCCGGCGACTTCGGGACACTCCTCCTCGGGGTAAAAGGTGCTTGATTTCAAACCCTCATCCTGGTCTGCAAGTGCCACTAGTGTGCAGGGCTGCCAGCTGCGGCCCCCAGCCGAGAAGGGTCTGCACATTTTCAATAGTTGGCTTAAAAAAAAAAAAAACAAGAGAAGAAGAATGCTTCGTGACGCTTAAAAATTACATGGAATTCAAATGCCAGTGCCCTTAAATGAAGTTTTATTGGAGCTCAGCCATGCTCATTCTTTCACATGCTTTCCAAGGTTGCTTTTCCACCACCGTGACGGAGTTGAGGACTCGTGATGGGTCTTTTGTGGCGTTTTGGTTGCTTCCCACCACTGCTCAGTCGTCACTAACTGCAGTGATGCAGTTGTAACTTGACAGCATCAATAAAACCTTTGCAGAAATTTGTTTCTTTCTTGTTATACAAGGGCCTGTAAGTACCTACAAAATGGTCTTAGTTTTGCCTCTTGAGCTGCAAAGGTCTGAAATATTTAGTATCTGTCTCTTTCCAGAAAATGTTTGCCGATCCCTGCACTGGAGCGTCCGTGAGACGTTTTTAGATACCTGTCTTCTCTGCCAGCATCACCGTGTCGTTAGCAACTAGATGACGAGAAAGGACCTTTCTGGCTTGTCCTTAAGGAAAAATGGCCCAAGTGACTTTGGGAACTTGCTCTTTCCATTTCTGTACCCCCCTGCCCAACCCCAACCCCAAAGAGTATATACCCAACAGTATGCAGATATGTTCAAGAAGAGGCTTGTGTGCAAACAGATATTCAGATGCATCCCAGCTTCTGGCACGTGCTCCAGTGACTTGTTAAAAAAAGAAAGTCCTTTGCGGTTTCTTTCTTCCCCTCCCCACTGCTCTCCTGTGCCTATCGAGTGTCAGGGAAACTTGAATTTTTGGTACTCGAAGGGAGCTCGAGATGAGATGAGACTTAGGTGTGGATATGGCTTGAAGGAAAGAGCTGCACAATAAATAAATCACGGCTCCCAGATCTAATTAAGCGGCTCTGCCGTGACGAGTTATCTGCCTGAATCCAGCTCTGCTCCAGACCCAGGCGCTCTCGGTGCAGAATGGAGATGGTTCATTCCAGAAGCAAAGCCCCGAAGTGTGCAGGCCTTGTGGTTCAGCCACCTCCGCTTCGGTGGCGTTAACAATAGGCCCGGGATGGGGAAGTTTGCTCCTTCCCTATGGACGGCGCATTCTGGTCCCTCTGGATTTCAAGGGAACCATAACCTGGGGCCGTTGGAAAGATCAGAACAGGAGCTGTTCGTTGTGTTCTTGCTTTGGGATATGTTGGTGAATGTCAGCTTTTATGTGACCCTGTGCCGCTTAATTGCACAGCTAGGTGAAACAGGTTCTCCATCCTCACGTCATTTTCATCAGCAAAGTAGAAATAAAAGCTCTTGCTCTGTGGTTAACGAGGACAGGAGCTCCATTTTATCGGGGCTTATAATTATGAGGTGACACATGCAGCAGGAAACAAAGGCCACGTGGGCAGAGGCGGGTAGAGTGACAGACGCAGACGTTCGGGTGCTGGGGGGATTTTGGCAGCAGGCCAGCCCGCCTGGCTCACGCTGGGCCCAGCGGCAGGGTGAGGAGCTGCGATGCAGGATGAGTTCAGCAAACGCCGGCGTCAGGCATTGTGCTGGGCATTTGTAAGGCGGAGGTGGACAAGATTTCCGCCTTGTTCCACTGGAGCTCGTTTCTAGTCCAGCCATGGCAAATATGTCACCCTTGACCTGTTTGCAGCGAGTGCCCAGAATGATGTGTTGAGAAAGATTCTGAGACCATGTTCGAGGCGAGGGGAAATGACTGCAGCGATTGTTGATGTCTGCTCCAGTGGTGGTTGGTGTCTGCTCAGCGATTGTTGATGTCTGCTAAGGGAGGGAAAGGGAGTGGCAGCCCGAGAGTCACACACACCATTTCAGGACCCAGCTTTCTTAGAGCAGGTAACCCTGGAAACTTGGCAGCAGACACAAGGGCAGGCAACCTCGAGGCCACAAATGGGAGGCCCAGTGATATCTCCAGACATGTTTGATTTGCATGGAATTTTTTCTTTTCTTTTTCTCTCATTCCTTTTTCCCCTTCCTTCCTTCCTTTCTTGCTTAACAGGTATTTTTATAAATTGTGTTTCATATTTTCCTTTATATTTTTACAAATGCATAATTTACAGATTTTAAAATGCACAGATCTTGAGGTGTGGTTCAAATGGTTGGGCGTCCGTCTCCCATATGGAGAGACCTGGGTTCGATCCCCGGGACCTCCCGGTAAAATTTAAAAAAAATTTTTTTTTTTTTATGCATAGATCTTAATTATATGGTTTGATTACTCTTTGCAAATGCATACATCCATGTAATCCACACTCCTATCAAGATATGGAACAATTTCATCACCCCAAAAGGTTCCTTGTGTTCCTTCCCTGTCACCTGCCTGCCCCTGTAGTGACGCAAACACTGATGTAGCTTCTAGCGCCGTACTTTAGCTTTGCCTCTTCTTTAACTCCATGTAAAAGGAATAACAAACGGCGCACCATCTTATGTGGCTTCTTTAGCTCAGCCTGTTTTTGAAATCCAGTTGTATTGATGGAGGCACCACGACTTCATCCCTCTCTATGGCTCAGCTACAACCTAGGATCTGAGTATATCGTAATTTGTTTCTCCGTTCGTCTGTTGATGGACATTTGGGTTGCTTTCAGTTGGAGTTGTTAGGAGGAAGGCTGCTGTGAATATGTGTGTACACATTTTTGTGTGGACATAGGTTTCCATTTCTCTTGGAGTGGAGCTGCTGGGTCATAGGATAAGCATTTTTCAGAAACTGCTAAACACTTTTCCAAAGTGCTTATTCCATTTTATACTCCTACCAGCGATGTTTGAGAGCTCTGATTGTCCCCCATTCCCACCAAAATTTGTTGTTTATCATTTTTATTTTAGCCATTCCAGTGATGGGTAGTGGTTTATATTTTAACTCCCACAAACCCAAGAAATAGGTTCTGGTCTTAGCCTGTTTCCTGTTGATGGAGTGAGGCACAGAGAGGTTAAATGATCACCCGTGAGGGGTGGGCTGGGATTTGCCCTGCGGGGGTATCACAGATGGGGGATGCTGAAGGGCGTTTTCTACCCATGGCACGAGACAAGCCATGAGGAGCTTGTTTCCTTGCTGCCTTGGGTTGAGTGTTAAGATGGGGAATCTGAGGGTCCCTGCAGGGCACAGAGATGGTGCCGCCCCTCCTAAGCCGGCACCCGTGCGCCCGCTCTGCTGATGCCAGGGCACACCCGGGACACGCCTGGTGGTGACAAGACTACCAGCTGCACCCGAGGGACGCCACCCCCACTTTGTGGGTTGGGGGCAAGGCCGGGCAGGCCAAGGTTAGAAAGTGTCTTTAAGGGCCAGACAGGAGCCCTGGAAACGGGAGGAGGCCAAGGTAAGGAAACGGGGTGCGACGGGCACCGCAGTGGCCACTCGGTGGGTTCCACCAGTCTCCCCGTTTCCCTGACGTGGGCACCCGGGCCCAGAGTACGTGGGCATTTTCCCTGGGTCACTCCACCAGTAAGGAGGTGGGCTGGCTCCTGGTCACGGAGTGCTGGCCACGTGAGAACGGGAGCTGCCAAATATTTCCGCTTTTTCAAGGAGTCAGAAGCACAGATTTTTTAAATGTAGAGTCTTGTTATTATTGCTATTTTATCGTTGTTATTGATGGGCTGCTCCCACCCTAATCCCAGCCAGTGGGAGGGAGGGGAAATGGGAAGTGTTTAGGGACCGGCCCTCAGCGGGAGGGAGGGGTGCGGTTTGCTGCTCTTGCCAGTTTCCCTGGGGTAAATATTCCCGCCGTGGCCAGTTTCAAGCTCCCGGCGTCATTCACCAAGTGTGGAGTCAGGAGGGGGTCGGCGAGGGACGGGCTGGGCTGAGCGGTGCAGCCTGTTACTGACCTGGGAGCAGCTTCTAGAAACTCCGCTGACCACATCTGCGCCCATCTCCTTGGCCTCACTCAGCCACCAGCGGCAAGGCAGGCTGGGAAGTGCAGCCTGTAGTCCACACTCGGCCATGTGCCCAGCTAAAACTCTGAGTTTCCTTGATTATAGAAGATGAATATCTTGAGACTGCTGGGGTTTTAAGCAGAAGAGTGTCCTGACTAAGGCTGATTTCAGACAGGCCCCCTGGCCGCAGCATGGAGGAGGGCGGGGGTTCGGCGCTGGAGCAGGGAGGCCAGGTGGACGGCCAGGTCGCAGCAGCGGGGCTGGAGAGGAAGGCCTGGGTTCGAGAGGCTTAGAAGGTGGTTTCGGTTAGGGGTTAAGGTTAAGGGGTGGGAGGGGAGCATGCGCATAAGTTTCTGGCCTGCATGATCGTGGTGTCATAGAGTGAAATAAGAAAAGCAGATGCAAGACGTAATTTTGAGGGGAAGGGGAGGAATTCTGTTTTAAGCTTATTTGAATTTGAGGGGCCATTGGCCTCTTTAAGTAGGAAACAGCAGGTGTTAAAATAAAATCTGCAGCTGAGATTTGGAAGTGGTCAAAGCCCATACTGCTGTCAACAAGTCAGATCACTGAGTCAGGATTTCCCAGCGAATTCTGATGAGAACTACTTGGGGGTATAACAAATAGTCAGGACTCTTTCTGTTATAAGTGACTGAAACTCAAACCAAGCTGGCTGCAGGGAGAATAAAGGGCATCAGTTGCTGGTGTAACTGAAAAGTTCAAGGGTGTACAAGCTTCAGGCACGGTTGGATCCAGCACCATACACTGTGTCGTTGACGCTGACAAGCTTCGCGTTCGTCTCATGCATCTGCTCGCCTCTATGCTGGCTTCTTTCATAGGCACCCTCTCAAAATAGGCAGCAAGGAAGCCTCCAGCAGATCCAGGTCTGCATCTTCACAGCTTGGCGAGTCCAGCTGCTCGAGCCAAAGTCCTGGCTATGTTTCTCATCAGTGCACCTCGCGTCACATGGCCGTTCCTGAGCCGATCACTGTATCTTCATGGCCTGGCTCGAGTCGTGTGCCCACCTCTGGGGCACGGAGTGGGTCAGTCCCAGCTAAACGGGGATGGCTGCCCAAAAGAGAATGCCCGTCAGCAGCAGCCAGAGAGAGAGGGTGCTGAGCCAGCCGAAGCGCAGGCACCTGTCAGCTCATGTCAGCTTCCAGGGGAGGGGCTGCTGTTTCTAACCCGCCCCTTCCTTTATGGGGGCACGCACCCGGACCCTGCTCTGGGCGTATTCTGTCATCTGTAATTCTTGGGCTCTTGCAACTGGGGCGTTTTGCTGCCTGGCAACCCTCTGGGGGTGCACGTGGTAGAGACCTTACCAAAGAAAAAGGGCAGCAGGCCGGGGGCGGGTCAGGTACCCAAAGGCTCGGGCCTGTGGCGATCGCTTAATTTGAAAATGAGTAGCTGAGGAGAGTGAGGTGTTCATGAAAAGTCTGGGACTGCTTTGTACAATTTTTGAAAAGACAGCTAATGAAGGCATGTCTGGAAAAAAATAACAATAACACAGATCTGCTGGCAACCCAGCTCCTCACTAGTGACCCACATTAAAAATCCATTTATCTTCTCTGCGTGTAACTTTCGCTTCACAAGGTTCCCTCGTGGCAGCTGTTAATTAGAAGGGGGAAAAGAGCCAATCGGCATTTTCAAGGCTTTTCCTGCATGTTCTGATTCTTGTCGGTTAGGTGTCACAAGGAAGCGGCCAGGCTGTAACTGGGGGAGAGGGACCTGTGGACAGTTAAGGAGAGGACAAGTGCCCACTGAAAGACGTTTTAAAACACGTTGGGTTATGTGAAAACTCTGCGTAGACCACTCTAGAGAGCTCGTAAGTCTGGGAGTAGGAGTTGCCCTGAACACTGCCAGTGTGAGACCCCTCAAAAGTGAAGCAGTCTTCGTTGAAATTTTACCTCGGGGAGCCTCCTCCTCATGCCGCAGGACTGCTCTGCCCGGTTGTTCAGGTCGTTCGCTGTTCAAGTCGGCGCCAGTGCAGGAGTCCACGGGGCAGTGTCTGTCCAGAGGACATGCTTTCCTATGACTTAGGCAACGATGCTGCATGTGCTAGTGGCTCGTCACGCTTCGTCAGAGGCTCCGGGAGAAATTTCCACCTTTTCTCTGCTGCATTTCCCGAGGCTCATCTTTCTGAACTGCTCCTTCAGTGTAGTGTAGTTCCTGGCTCAGGCCCACACCGAAAAAGGCTTCTCAGGCAAACGGTTCAGCTGCTGCTCGAGTGGCACCTCATTCTGCACCTCGATGGTCTCTGCAGCCTCTTAAGTGCGCTACCGAAGGGCGAGCACAATCTGACCTCTGGCATCTGGCCCCTGTGTTGTGTACTCAGCAGATGGTGGGGCCTTTTCTGCTCTGCAGTCTTCTCTCCTCTGGAAAGAGAGCTTCCCTCTGTGAATATGTTCATGAAAGTAGAACCAACACAGCAATCTAGTAAGAATCAAAGCATCCATCCTACTTAGGTAAGGCTTTTTTATTATTCAACAAAGCTTTATTGAGCAACTACTGTGTGTTAGGCATCCTTGTAGCAAGTCTGTGAATAAGACAGTCCAAGGAGCCTCTCTGTCTGGAGCTTGCATCCCAGTAACAGGGACAAGGAATAAGAAAACAAATACTTAAGGTTATTTCAGATGCCAAGAAGTGTTTTGCAGGAAATTAATCATGTGCTATCATAGAGGCTGTTGGATTGGCAGCTTCCAGTTGAGTTATTCTTCCCGTACAGGTTGTATTTCAACAGAATATGAATGACAGGTGGGATCCAGCCACCGGAAAAGCTGAGGGAAGGGTGGCCCAGGAGGTGAGATCAGCCAGTGCTAAGGCCCTGAGGTAGGAGCAAGCCTGGTGTATTTGACGTGCAGGGAGATGCAGAAAGCAAGGGGGAGAAAGATGTGAGAGGAGACTGGGAAGGTGGGAGGAGTGCGGCAAGGACTTCGTGTGTCACCCGCCATGCGGTGGCGGCTAAAAGCTGTCCCCTTCACCCCCGTCTTATAAATCCAGCCTCGCCCTTGATAACTCCGTTAGGGTATGTGCTATTCATTCAAACCACATAGACCCCACAAAACGTTTGATTCATTGCCCAAACACTCCCACTGCCAACCCCCTCCCACAAAAGAACACTCAGCAATAATGTATGACAAATGAGCTTCTCCGTCTCCGTAAGTGGCACCACTGTCCACCCAGCTGCTCCATCCCAAGCTGCCGAGTCATGCTTGATTTCTCCCCATTTATTGCCCGGTGAGTCCTGCCAGCACGATGCCAGAACATAACCCGACTGTGGCCCCAGCCCTTGCCTCCTCCACCATCACGCTGTGCCGAGCCTCTGCCATCACGTGCCTGGTCAGCCACGACACCTCCTGACTGCTCCCCTGGCTTCAACTCCATCCCATGATTTATTCTCCTCCGGGAAGCCATAGAGATGTTTGTACAACATAAATCAGAAAATGTCAACCCCTTCTTAAAACTCTCCAAAGGCTGCCCATTGCCTTTGAGACGCCAGCTCCCCCGCTTGCAGTGTGTGACCTCTAGCCTGGGAGGTCCCGAGTCCAGTCTGTCTTGTTCCCCCAGACCCTGGCATGGTGCTTGGTCCACAGGAGGTGGGCAGGAAGCATTTGCCAGGTGACTGGCTCCGACAGAGCCCTGAAGCTTCTCCAAGTTTTTTCCTTGGGAGCCGCTGAGAGCTCTGCGTTCCATTCCAAAACCCCAGAGCAGGACACGCAGGTTAGCATCAGAGACAGTCCCCCGAGGAAGGCTGGAGCAGAGAGTTTCAGAGCAGAGGACGGTGGAGCTGTCGGCCAGTCGGAGGAGTCAAGGCAGCCTCTGATTGGCAACGGAATGACCCCTGGCTCTGCTCGTGGGCTTTCCTTTCCCTGTGGGAGCATGCACCGTCTCCCTCACAATTCTTGTGCATTTCTTTCTGTTTTTTTTTTTTTTTTTTTTTTTCTTCTAGAATTTTTTGTCATGGGTTATATAGAAACTAAATACTTATATAAAAACTAAAAGTTGTACTAAGGTAGAGACTTGAAAGGCCCTGGCCATGCTGTTGGGCTCTTTCTGCACTAACCCCTTTACCTCTTCTCATTTTATTTTTAGTTTCTGTTCTATTTAAGAACTTATAAAAGTTCCTAGGTTGGTTGTTGTGAACAAAAATGTCCACAGGTCCTGACAAAGCAGCCATTTGCAGTGTCTGTCAGACTCTAAGGATGTCTGTTCTAGAGGAAGAGGAGGGAGGAGAGCAAACTCAGCTCTGATGTGTCATTTAGGAATTCCTTGGCTGCAAGTACCAGAATTCCCAGCAACAGTGCCTTAAGCAGATAGTCGTTTATTTTTCTCATGGAGCAATACTCCTGGAAGTGGGCAGCCCGTGTTGAAGAGCTCAATTCTCTCAAAGATTGGGATTAGTAACTCTGTGCTGCACCTGGCCTTTCCCTCGTGGCTACAAGATGGCTGCCACAGCTCCAGATAGCAGACCCATATCCAAGGCAGGAGGAAGGGAAAAGTGCCAGCATTAGCCGTGACTTTCTATTTTATCAGAAAAGCAAAAACTAGCCTGGATGTCTCCAGGAGACTTCTGCTACCAAATAACCAACCAGAACTGCCTCATGTGGTCTCATCTGCCTGCCATGGAAACAGGTAAATCAGTATTCTTCCTTTCAGCTCCTACAATGATGGCAGAGATGCGGCTCACCCAGAATCCATGCTTCCCGCCTTTGGTATATTGCTTGGTGTCCCCGCATCCATGGGTGCCCTGCAAGGCGCAGTGGTGCTGTCACTGGCGTGTGTCACGGCTAGACTCAGGCCCCACGTCCTCCCAACCCCTCGTCCCTTATCTGCCGGCTGGACCCGAAGGAGGCTGAGGCCCGGGGATGGGCACTCTCCAGCATGGAAGGAGCTGGAACCTCTATATCTCCGCGGGGGGCCCCAGCCGTGTGCCTGTCCTGGGGTACTGGGCTGTTACGTGGTTAATCAATGAGTTTTTGGCCACTGTGAGATTCTGGCTTTTTAAATTTCCTTGTTTTCAGCAGGTAGCATTCCCTTAAATAGCACAGGCGTTTCAGCAGGCAGGGACGGAGGACCAGAATCGTGCTTAGTTACCCGCCAGCAGCATCTGCCGAGCTAAGCTCTGTCCCGCCATCTCTGCGCCCTTTCCGTTTCTTCTGCTCTCCTCCACCACTGGCCTGGGGGAGCTCACCGAGGAGACAAGGGCCCTTGGTTTGCCGCCGAGGGTGGGCTCCTCACCGGGACGAGGGCACCTGTGAGGCTGGGCTGGCCATGCCCTCGTGCCCGTGGGGGCCACACCACTGAGGCCTGTGCCTGCCCCCCCCCCAGCTTGGCCAGCTGGACCAAGACGGGCATTGGAAACGGGAGACAAAGGCAGTGTGCGGTGGCGAGAGCAGTGCTGGGCGGCCGCACGGGCTCATGCGGGCGCCACCAGAAGGGGCCCGCAAGCGAGCGAGTGAGCCCCGAAGTGACCTAGGTGCGCGCCCGGTGCTCGGGAGACCGACCCCGAGGCAGCAGGCGCCCCGGAGCTTTCCAGTCCCAGGAGCCCTGCGTGCTCTTCTGTGGTCGTGAAGCCCTGTCGTGCCCCAAGTCCATTCCAAAGCAAAGTCGGGGGGTCTCCCTGACTTGCACCCAGACGGCTCCTATTCTAAACCCCCCCAGCAACGAGACCTCCCCCATCTGGGCTGTCCATCATCCTCATCCTTTTTCGTTAATTTATTCACTCAACAAACCCGACTGGCACCTTCTCCACGCCCAGCCTCGTGCCTGAACTGTAGGTGGGATCCACCGTCCATGGCGCAACGTGGTCTCTGCCTTCTCCAGGCTCAGGATCTTGTTTGGGGTTTTCTGTCTCGTCGTAGAGGGGGCAAGAGGGCTGCTCTGGGTGGTGTGGGGCTCGGAAGGGCTCTTGAGCCAGTGATTCCCCCACTGCCCATTCATCGTGCCCCTTTGCAGGGTGCAAAACCCCCATCCCAGCTGCATCTTTTCAGCCCTGAGCACTGCGGCACCTGCTGGCTGAGTTGGCTGCGGGGGGCATGAGTCGGGACGAGGATGTGTCCGTGGCAAAGAGCGTGTAAGTAGATAAGGTTAGGGACCGTCTCAAGAGCAGGGCGGGGACGAGGGTGAGGCAAGTGAGGCATTCGCCGAGGAGCCAGGCTCAGTATGCTCCAGTCGGCACTGTTACTGACCTCGTCTGTATTTAAAATTTTGATATTTTGTTCATTTTTTTTGCATTATTTTGATTTTTTGCATTAATTTTGATTTTTTAAAATACCACATTAAAATAATATCTTGATTACCAAGTGCTTGGTGGGTCCTTAAATTTTGTGCCCAAGGGCAGTGCCCACTCGTGTTGCTGCATTCCAGGTCCCTGACCACGAGGCAGGGCAGTGGGTACCAAAAGGGCCCCAAAAGAGGAGGCAGGGATTCCACGGGGCCTGTGGGACAGGCCTACAGCCGGGGGAGGGAAAATGGCAGCATGGGCTCAATTTGGGCTGCAAGCGTTTTCTTTACCTTATATGTATGAAAAGTATTTTTAAGTTGATTTCATTGCCAGTGTTCAAACTTTTCACTTGAAAGTACAACTTTCTCACTACTTTTGAAAACCCCGAGTCTGCAGCAGTTCCGGAGCAGCTGGAGCCCAGGAGAGCCTGAACCCTCCTCCAGGTGTCGACGTCCTCCCACCTGGATGCTCCTGGTACCTGCCCTGGCCCTTAGCTAGTCACGGGTGGGAGCCCTGACTTGGCGTCCTCTTGCGTGAGCTACAGCTCTAGCTGAGCCGAGGAGGGAGCAGTTTATTGATCCTTAAGCCAGGTGAAGACTTAGAGCCTTTGAGGCAGCGCCTGAAGAACGAGTGGGATCTGGACATGCCATAGAAGGGGAGGGTTTGCAGGTGAAGAGCAGCAGATGTGCGGGGACAGGCAGGGCTGGGTGCATGAGCGGGTGGGCGGATGGCTCTATTCCAGCTGCCACTGGCAATCCTGGCCCCGCTGGGAGTCTTCTGCGTGCAGATTTGCAAGCATCAGGCACATTGCTAACTTGGTAAGAAAATCCTCCTTATGAGCTATGTCTCCCCACTAGCATTACATATGCCGGGTGTGTTTGGGTGGCTTCTTCCCTAATCACTCTGTTTGGGAAATAAAATACGATGCCATTGGCCTGGAAGAACAATGGGAAACAGCAGCTGCCAGGAGATTTTCTTCCCTGCACCGGCAGGAAATTCATATTCTTAATAAAAACGCCAAATTGTCACTTCCCGTCCCATAGAAAGAGAACATTATGGAGTTTTTGATGATAAAGACTCTGCTGGCGTGGGTTGTTGCTTGACTGATTGAATTAAATTAGTTTATATTTTAGCGAGTTGGCTAATCAGGGGCTGATTGTTACCGGTGATTGTGAGCAAATCGAGGTAAGTTTTTGTTCTGTTTCCTTGTCTTTTCATTTGTGGTGGTTATTCTGTGAACTGGAGCTGATCTGCTCCAAGGGGGCCCCTAAATTTCTCAGCAGCAGGAGCCAGGCTCCCTCCATGGGCCCTGACACAGCAAGGCTGAAGGAAGAGGGACCCCCGCAGTTCTTGGGTTGTGCGGTGAGATGGCTTTTAGGTTTCTGTGCAGACGTGCGGCAGGTAGGGGCGGCTGGGTGAAGACACTCCCCTTCTGGAGAGCCATTTCTCCATCTGTGAAGTGTGCACGTCCCTCTGTCCACTCGTTCGTTCAGCAGGTGTCTGATGTGAGCCTGGTGGAGTAGACAGACAGACACCTGATGACCATGCAAGCGTGTGAACATAGTCTGTGAGCCGTGAAAGGTGAAAGGGGACCCTCGGGAGGTGATAGAGACACATGGCTGTCCAGGGCGTCAGAGTGGGCTGAGGGGGGGGCTGGTTTCATGCTGCAGGGTGGCCGAGAGGGAGGGCTGCGGGGGGAGGGCCGGGGGGAGGGGCTGCCGAGAGGGAGGGCCGCAGGGGGAGGGCCACTGTGGGGGAGGGCCACTGTGGGGGAGGGCTTCCGAGGGGAGGGCCAGCCCTGGGGCCATGGGGGTGATGGAAAGTTAGAGGCTGCCTGGAGCCTGGTGAGGGGAGAGGCCTGGGATGGCGAAGAGCCCAGGGAAGCCATCGCGGAGGAGAAGGAACAAATTTTTGTTTTACAAAAGATTACTTTGCTTCAGAAGAGAATAAGTGGGAGGGCTGGGAAGGGGAGGACTCTCCAGGTCTTTTCCACTTACCGCTAACTTTGGTGATATGTGGGCATTTTAAACATTTATGTCATTACGTATTTAGTTGACTATGCATTGGAACTAAAAGCCAAACCATTGCATAAAAAACCTTTGGTTGCACAGGTGCTAGGACTTAGAACAAAACTTTCAAAGCTCAGTTATAGATATTCAGTGGATATGTGTTACGCTCCTAACAAAAATCACAAAGGTGATCGTCCAAAGACTGAGTCTGGTGAATGTCAGATTTGATTTTTCCTAGGGTTCTTCCTGGCTCTGATACTCAGGGTTCTTAGGTCTTAGAACCACAAAGAACTAACTCTTCCCTCCCAGGCAAATGTGCCTTGTGGGGCGAAGCTAGGTTCCTCTCCCAGGGAAGCAAAGGTGGGCGGGGGGAGTAGCCCTGCGCCGTGGCTTCGTGGTAGGGGGAAGCGGAAGGGCTTTTCCTCCGAGCTCTCCGTTCTGTCCCCGCAGCTTAGACCGTTTCTAGAAGAGCCGGGGTCTTACGTGATAGAGATACTCCTTGAAGTGGGGTCGTTCAGACATCTTGATTACCAAGAGAAATGCATGTTACAGCATGGCCACGACGCACACGCCAGCGTGCGCACACCATGCGTCTGAAGCCGAGTTTATCGTGGCCGTGTGTGGCAAGCCACCGTTTAGCTCTATTCTCCTTCATTGCCTACAAAGGCCCACTTAAGACGCATTAAACTCATTTCAAAGCCCACTAACGGCCTGCCACTTCCCCTGGAAAAACGCGGACTTGGAAAGTTCTGTGATATTCCGTGGGGACGGGCTTCTGAGAGCCAGAGCGCAGCGCGCTCACGCAGGAAGCCGGGCTCGCGAGCGCCCGTTGGACTCCTTCCTGCGTTGGCATGAGCAGAGGAAGCGGATGCTGCCTCGCCACTCCCACCTCCTGGCTCTGATGCATGGGTCGACCAGTGCTCTCTGGCCGCGAGCAAGCGCTGGCCGCCGCCTCTGGATGTCCTGTCGTCCCTGGCCCAGCCTTCAGCCTGTATTCGTTGACTTCTCTCTGGTTCCTAGCTCAGGCCGTGGCAAAAGGACCTTCCAATGGCCTGCTCCTCACCTGCTTCTGTGTCCCCTCCCGTGCTGGGCACGAGCTTTCCACAGAGTGCCAATTTGGAAGGAATAATCCAGCTGTTAGCACCAGTGTGGATCAGTCACGTGTGCCCGAGGAGCCAATCAGCTCTGGCTGACGCCACAGGCCCCACACAGCCAAGCATGCAGGAGGTGTCCCATAGACTCCTGGGAAACCTAACTGACCACGCAAGAGGAATGTGTTTAAATTTTAACGGACCCCTAAATCAGAAGTCTGACCCCCTAATCTTTTTCTTTATGTAAAGGCCAGGCAGTAAATGTTTTCAGCATGGCAGGCTAGAACTCCTCAACTCTGCCACCGTATGGCGAAAGCAGTCAGTGACAATGCATAAATGAATGAGTATGGTGTGATCCCAATAAAACTTTATTTACAAAAACAAGCAGCAGGCTGGACTGGACCCCCGGGCCATGCCTGGCTGACCTCTGCCCTAACTCGTTCATCTTTTCCTCACTTGCACGCTTGTGCAGCAGACTATGATCCCCAGAAATCTTTAAACCAGGGTTTCTCAGCCTCGGCGCTCTTGACATTTGGGGCCAGATTCGACACCTCTCGGGGGTGGGGGACCCAGGAATTTGCCTTTTTAACAAGTTCCGGGGTGCCGCTGCTGGCCCAGGGACCACACTTTGAGAACTGCTGGCCTCGTTGGTTTCCTTTAGGGGGGGATCCACAAGGCTTTGCTGGTGGTCCCAGATATGCCCCCCACTCTTCGCGGTGCTGCTCGAGGGCCTCCCAGCCTCGCTCCAGGGAAACACGTCCCACCTGGGAGTGTCACTGATCCGCGAGAGCCGTTCTGCCAGCTGCCAGGCAGAGCAGCTTCAATGGAGAAGCACTTTGCTTTGCAGCAGAGCCGCAAACTACGCCTCTTAAATCCAAACACATTTTCTTAAGTCAGATTACGGCGACCACAGAGGTAATAGTCTGATGTTTGCCACGGTCATTAGAATGCCTGATGGGAACGCTCCTTTAGAGGTTCTGCCGTCCTGGGAGTGGAACTTACAATGCAGCCTGTTGGCGACGCTCCATGTCATCCCTTATTTTTGTTATGAATTTTGACATTATGGCTCTGTCTTTCCTTCGAGCAGTGGTCTGTTGAAAACGTCACAGTGGCAAGCTCTACAAATTGGAGGAAAATAGTCAGTCTCTGCAACGAGCTGCCCCTTTCTTAAAGCCGCGGCTCGGTCCAAGGCGACGGGCAGCCTCCGTGCCCCGGGCGTAGGTGGCTGTCAGGGACTCCCAGCGCCGCCCTCTCTGGAGCACTCTGCCCGGGACAATGAGCTACCCAGCCACGTCCCCCTCTGAGCGCCAGAGTCCAGCAGCGAGGAGGGTGCGGAGACGAGGGCATGTGTCAGTTCTGCAGAGCAGGTCGTCAGCGCCGTGAGGCCTGTTTCCAGAATTCAGTGGAGAAACCAGGTGCCGCAGCCGGGAGCCGAGGGGAGGCTGGTGGGGCCACTCCAGCCCGCCCCAAATGCCATTTCTTGGACATCCAGGAAGCTCTGCAATGACTGTGGCTTAGAAACAAAAGGCTGCGTATTGTAAGATTCCATTTCTCTGAATGTCCAGAATAGAAAAATCCATAGAGACAGAACGGAGAGCAGGGCTGGGGGACGGCAAATGGGGAGTGATGGCTAATGGTGCAGAGTTTCTTTTTTTGGAGTGATGAAAGTACAGAATTAGATAGCGGTGATGATTGCACAACTCTAAGGATATACTATAAAAAACACTGGATTATGCACTTTACAGGGTCGATTTATAGGATATGTGAATTACATCTCATTTGGGGAAAAAAAAAAAAAAAAGATTCAGATTCAGGCTTGGTAAAGGTCATTTTATCCAGGGAACAAAAGAGGTTGAGGAAAAAAGGCAGACAGTTTAAACAAATTCTGGCTGTTTTGTCATTTTTTTGGTTTCAGCTTTTTCAAATACTTACCTTAAAACTAATGTTTATTGAGCACTTACTATGTGCAGCGTTAACAGGCATGAATCACAGACACGGGAGTTGTACAGGAATCTCACTGAAGGCCCCCAGCTTCCCTGTGGGGTGCAGGCCCCAGGCCGCCCCACTTTACAGATGAGGAAGTGGGCGTGCGGTCGGTCCCAGCGCCCACAGCCACAGGTGGCCAGGTTGGCCCTGGTGATGGAGCTGAGTGGCCCCCCTTTCCTGCACCTCCCGCGCCTTCAGGGTGGCCCAGGAGCCAACAGAAAATTCCGCACTATAGGTGGCCTGAGCTCTAAGACTGGCAGGGCAACGAAGCAGACCACGCTGTGGGCCACGGATGTGAGTTAGCGGCCGAGGGCCTGCCTCCTTTCGGTAGGCCCAGAGGCCACGCTTGCCCTTGCCGCCAGGCTCCGACGAGCACCACGCCCTTCTCTGAGCTACCTGGAACCGCCGACTAATTTACTTGGAACTGAAACAGCCGAGCTGAGCGCTGCACTCACAGGGCGTGGACTCAGCATTCCTCAGAACTAGGCATCATCCCTGGGAAGTTTGAAACAGGTTGTCGAGGGCACATGGCAATGCAGAGGCAGGGGCCAGGGAGGCCTCTGCACATCTCGAAATCCATGCACAAGGAAAGCAAGGCCATAGAAAGAGGCTCCGTGACTCCGGAGACTCTGATGAGAGAGAAAGGGTGAAGAAAAGAACATTTCTCACATGACTCACAGCTGCCTCCAGCCTGGAAGGAAAACAGCGTCTACATCATAAACTCACAGGGGAACAACCATCCTGTCTGATATGATATTGTTGATGGCTCTGAAGAGTTGGGGGGGGGATGCAATTTGTTAAAAGTTGCTCACACTTTAACTCTAGATCACCAACATGTAGCCCAGCATTTCCCAGCATTGGCTGCACAATATACAATCACTTGAGAAGCTTTCTAAAAATACTTGGGCCTCACCCCTAGAAAGTAAATACCTCATATCTGGGAGTGGGGCCTGGGTGTGCCAGATCTTCAATAGAATATTCTGTGCAGCCAGAATTGAAAAACATTTGATATTTATGTTTCCCAACTATATACCCTAAGAATGGAATTTTATTATACTTTCCACAATCTGTAGGACAGAGTCTTAAATATCCACATACATAGTGATAAGCCAAATGTGTACATAAATTAAAGCCCACTGTCACTCTCATTTAGAGTGGATCACAATCATTTTCTCCAGCAAAATTAGCTTCCTGTGTATGGCTTGCTTAACTCTAATGTAAAGGCAGTTGGTATATCAGTTAGCTACTGCTGTGTAACAAACCAACCCCCAAACTCAGTGGTCTAAGGCAACGCTCATTTATCATTTCTCCCTGCTGTGAAGATTGGCTGGGAGAGGGGCTGGGCAGCTCATCTAGGCTGGGCAGTTCTGTCGGCCTGGCTGCTCATCTTGGCTCGGCTTAATCACACATCAGACCAGCCCGTGCAGCCTGCACGGTGCATCTCTCGGCCTCTTCCTGGGGCCAGCTGGCTAGCTCAGGGCTCCTCTGGCAATAGCACAAGTACAAAAGAGCAAGTAAAAGCAGCCGAGCCTCGGAACTGGCACACTCTCATTTCCACCTCGGTCTATTAGTTTAGCGCACGTCTGTGGCTGAGCTCAGAGATGAGGAATGGGAAAAGAGCCGGGGCAGTCGATGCAATCTGCCGAGCAGCCACGTACCATCCTGCTGGGTGGCTGAGAGGAGGCCCTCTCGAGTGGGAGTTGGCCCCTGGTCCTCCTGTGATGGAAGTGGTGATGTGATTGTACTTCCTATCCAGAGAAGGAGAGAGCGTGACGTAGCAGTTTGATATTGTTTATGAATTCCAAAAGGAGATATTGGAGTCTGTTTGTAAACTGGTCCATACCCGGGTGTGATTAAATTATGATTAGGGCTTTGACTGGGTCACGTCAGTAGGACATTGAGTCCCCTTATAAATAAAACTACACGGCAGAGCAGAGGAGTAAGTTGGAGTTTTGAGCTGGAGCCCTGGGAAGTAAGCACACAGAGGAGCACAGCAGCTCAGCCCGGAGGGAAACGCAGCCCCGGGAAGAGAGGAGGCCAGGAAGCCTGGACCCTGGCAGGCGTCGGCAGCCGTCTTGCTCCCACACGTGGCAGCAGACTTTGGTGTGGGAAGAAACTTATGCTTTATGGCCTGAGAACTGTAAGCTGCTGCCCCAAACAGATACCCCTTTTAAAGCCAACAGATTTCTGGTGTTTTGCATCAGCACCCCTTTGGCTGACTAACCCAGGTAACAAGACGGAAACATTGTCTGCAAGTCCAAGTTCCTGGGGTTATGAGCAGTTATTTGCCAAATGGTGACGGTTTCCAAAGTCTGCCGAAACCCCCGCCGGCGAAGCGTCTCTGCTGGAGAAAACTAGGTCACTGCATCGTTCCCTTTAAACCCGCACACCGTGCCACATGCAGATAGTTGCTTGACGATTGCATTTTCAGGGTGATTATGACAGCGTTTCCAGCCTCAATTTAGCCGTCAGCTGTTTATTGAAAAACACTGATGGTTTTGTTTTTTTTCAATCTCTAAGCACTTATGCTTCTTGAAGAAAATACACAGTTGCGGCGAGCTAGGAAAGCCTCGCTTCCGCCTCCTTTAGCTTGAGGGGGCCAGCGCAGCTAAGCAGGAGGGCCCTTCCAAGGAGGGATCCCGCCGGGAAGCTGTGTGCTCCGTGTCTTGCCCACGGCACTCCTCCGGCCCTGGGAGGGCTGGGGAGTGTTCAGCTCCCTCCTCTCCACCGCTGCTGACTCAGCTTGTGGGGTATTAACCCCTCAATTCTCTCAGGATGACATCAGAGCCATCTTGGAGCTCACCTGAGGCTTATTGTAAAACAGCGTCCTGGCCTTACACACAGAGGCAGCAGCGGTCCTTAAACTGCAGACTTAGGGAAAGACTCGCCTCCTGAAATATTTGCACCGCGTCTTGGGCTCGGCAAGGCCTCGGGCACCTCTCCACTCAATCACGTCGTGGCGGCACCCCTAAACCGTGTCAAGAGAGTCACAGGGTGGTGGCTGGAGCTCCGTGGTGGCCCTGTTGAGGGGTTTTGTCCTCTTCCCTCCACATCCGTGTGTACTTGTGAATGCTCATAGGGAAACGCTAAGAAGAGACGGCTCTCTTCAGACTGGCCCGTGGCACCATTGTACAAGTAAACCCAAGTCCCAGGTCGTTCCGTAGCTAGATATGGGCAGCGTGGCCTAACGGCCAGAGGCGGAGCCGGCCCCCTCCATCCATGGGCCAAACCCTGCCCCACCCGTGTGTTCCTACCGCTCAAAAGCTGTGTGGTTTTTTGTTTTTAAATGGTTGGGAAAAGCCGAAAGAAGACTATTTTGTGGCAAGTGAAAATCCTGTGAAATGCAAATGTCCACTCCGTAAATCAGGTTTTGCTGGACCCTGGCGTGCTCGTCCGTGTACGCCTTGGCTGGGCTGCTTCCCTGCTGTGACAGCAGCGTGAACGCCTGCGACGGGGACTGCATGGCCTGCAGTGCCCAGATATTTGCTCTCTGGCCTTTCGAGGATCAAACTTGCCGGCCCCTGGCTAAGAGCGCGAAGTCAGGACAAGACTTTCTGGCACCAGTCCCAGCCCTGCTACCTCCTTGCCGCGCGACCTTACCGAGTCCCTTGGCCCCTCTGTGCCTTCGTCTCTTCCTATGCCCTAGAAGCGATGGAATTGACAGTATCCATCCCACGAGGAAATACAGTGCCACACATGAAAACCACACTGCCAGCGACGAGGAGAATTCTGCCAGTGAAAACCCCTTATGGGGAAAAGTCTGAACAAGAACCTCGCTGGTGCTGTTTTGCCCTCTGAGAATTCACGCGTGCTGGAACCCGTTCCAGGTGGTGTATTTATTGCTTCTGTGATCATTCTTTTGGGGAGGAAGCCTCGGTATATCCTGAGCTGAAGGGACTGCAGTAAGCACCTAGGATTGTGCCAGAAACCTGAGACGGTTCACAGATTCACATCAGCTGGCACTGCAAGGACATGCGGCTCCCAGCCTAGGCCCAGGTGGCCACAGGTGAGCGGGGCAGCACTTTCCCGTGGCTCTGGACCCAGGGCTCCTGGGAAGCCCGGCCTGGAGGGAGGAAGCCGCGCTCCTCTCCGGGCCTCACGAGACTGATTCTTGGGAGCTCCCAGGTTTCCTCTTACGAGCATTTTGGGCACAGACACAACGTCCCCTTCGAGATATGGCTGGGGGCACGAGTGGCTTCCAGAACGCCGGTCCTGCCCGTGCCAAACTGGCATGGAGAGGACACAAGTGTCCCTGGGAGAAAACGGAAGCCACTTGGCATGCTCCATGCAAATGGCTTGAGCCAGAATAAACGGCTCTCATGCCTAATCCTTCAGCCGTAAGTCATCAAGGATTCAGCCGTGTGAAAAGGGTTTGCGACTAGATTCTCCGTGTCAGACCAGAGAAGGTGGGGCCGGCCCGGCCTTGTTTATCACTATGTGTCCGGGTCCTAGGGCTGTACCTGGCAAACAGGTGTTCAGTAACTCTCAGCTGAATAAAGGAACGCTTGAGTGTGACCTGCGAATAGAACACGAGCTTCTATGTGGTCAGTTCTCTTTCATCACGGCTTAAAAATCCAGATGCTTAACTGGATCGTTGCTGGACAAAGAACTGTCGTCATCATCGTTGTCACAGCAACAGAAAACACCTTTTAAGGGCCCGAGGTACCAGCTTCAGCTCAGATACCTGGCCTGCGTTAGCCCACGCCATCCTCTCCACTCTAACGATTTGTGTGAGATGTAGAAACAAGGCCCAGGAAGGTTGAGGCGGATCTGAAGGGGACGGGGCGGGGGCTTCAACCAGGCCCCACCCTGCTGGGCCGCTGGGTCAAGGGCAGGGACCAGTTACCGAGCTCAACCCTGCCAGCCCCGTGGGGGGCTTCTCCAGCATCATCCGCTCGAGCCCTCCAATCGTCCGTTCGCCCAGCCACCCTCATTACCCCCCACCCCCACCCCACAGATGAGGAAACTGAGGCTGGGGCCTGCAGCCCAGGGCTCCGGGGCACGCAGCTCGTGAGGTAGGGCACAGCACAAGCTCCACCCGGCAGTCCGATTCTGGAACCAGGCTCCTTGTCCTAATCCTGCCTCCCCTTCCTCAGGGGATGTTTTGAGTCTGAACTTGGCCTGCGTGGTTTGGTGCGAGATGGCACCCACCTGTGACATCTCCCAGAGAGGGGGGTGCAGGGTTAGGCCACGGCGCCTAGGACCCTCAGCTCGCCCTGCCTGACCGCTCAGAGTGCTCTCCTCCTGGGAAAGCGAGCGCGAGCCCACGTCAGCCCTGGCAGGCAGCCGCCAAGCCTGAGCTTGGTGCCGGCGCCACGCGTGGACACGGTTTCCGTGTCCTTCCGCTTCATGCAGCCCGAGCCCCACTCCTGCTCCCAAAGCCCCAGCTTCACGCCTTTCCCAGCCCCCCTGCCCTCTCCCTTGGCGGACGTCCACTTGGCGCGGCAGACAGCTCCCTGAAACCCCGAGCGTCACGCCGCAGTGTCTTGAAGCCAGGGACCGCCCTCCGTCTTCCTCCAGCAAGGAGCCTCGCACAGAGCAGGGCTGTGCATAGACTTCGATGCGGGGGTGGGTGGAGGGACGTGCAAATAGGATCTGGGTGCAGAGCGAAAAATGAGCTAGGAAGTGTGCTCGGGAGGCTCGGCTGAGCCGCTACCGGGGTGGTAGAGGCCCTGGAGATGCCCGGGGGCTCCAGGACAAGCCCCTCACTGTAACCCCCGGGTTCCTATCTGGCTCCACCACTTAGAAGGCTCGGTGGATGTTGGCACGTTCCCCACCACTCTCTGCCTCAGTTTCCCCGTGTGTGAGCTACAGTTGTTGTGACAATTGAGTTGACACATTTAGAGCAGAGACTGGCCCATAGTTAGCTTTTTACAGGTGTGTCTTAAATACCTGTCTGCGAGTTAAGGCAGCACCTTACTGGAGCTGGCTTGAATCGGTTTGTCAGAGCCCACTGTGAAGTTTTCAGGAATTTCGTTAGCTGGTTGCTAAGCCCAGCCGTCGTTAAAAAGTAAACATCCAAATGCACAATTACTCATGTTTAAAGCAAAGGCACTAACTGCTCAAAGCTCATCCCTTCTCAGTGATTTTATATGTATGTATATGTGTTACTTTCGTCTGCAGTCTTGAGATTATTCACATCCGTTGCAACCAAGCAGTGGAGATGTCGGGGCGTGCCCCGTGTCCTCTCCCCCCACCCCTGCTTCCGTTTCCTCACAGTGGTGGCTTAATTACGCCTCCCCCACCGGAGAGCTGGTTGTTGAACGTGTCCCAGCACCTATGGATGAAGGAATCACATTCCCAGAAGCTCCCTGTAAACTTCAGAGCACACCCCCCCGGGGGGGGGGATGGCATTTTAAGCTGCTCTGACCATTAGCTTCTCAGTGTGGGGGCTTTGAAAGATCCCCGAGCCGGTGCAGGCTGCTGAGGGCAAGATCTCCAGGGGGGGCTGTGGGGGGAGGCGGGTGGCCGATGGGCACCTCAGGCTTTCCAGATCCTCCTATGTCTGCGGTGGGACCACATCTCCCTCCCACACCGCTGCACCCCAGAAACTCCTTCCTTTTCATTGTAATGGCTTTTCTTGTAGGAGATATAATAGCTGTTCTCAAATATGGAAAGGGCTGTCATGCAGAAAGGAAAACAGCCACAGTAAGGAGTTCTCGGGACAAGAGTTTAGTTCGATTGAAGAAAGTCTTCTTTAGCAGCTGTGAGTGAGCTGCCCACGAGACAGCCTTCCTCCTAAAATAAGAACCTTCCTCCAAGAGTTGGAGCTGAGCCCCTTGGCCATCTGAAGAGGCTCCTGGAGAAGGAATTCGGGCTTTGAGGTAGAGGTCGGGCTAAGGCACCGTCTGCTTCTCAGACAGTGGCTATCGACTCGGGGCAGCATCCCCCAGAGGATGCTTGGCGATGTTTGTAGATATTTTGGTTTGTCAAAACTATTACTGGGGTCAGTGCCATTGGCTTTGGGGGGTGGAGGGCAGGGCAGCTGCTAACCATCTTCTCAAGCATAGGACAGTGCCCACAACAGAGAATTCTTCACCCCAAGATGGCTAAGATGGAACGAAGCCTCTCATCTCACGACGACACACGAGAGTTTTGAGTTCAACGCTGTTGACCCTCTCCCCCTTCCAACCATCCCACTGAATCCAGTAACTGGCTGATGGAGGGGGCGGGGTCTTCCAACGGACAGCAAAGACCTCTGCCTCCTCCTCGTTTTGCTTTTCACCCACTTTTCCTTTTCTAACTGCTGTACATCAAATTTATAGCATATAACGCTTCAAGGTCAGGCCTCTCCCTGGATACTTAGGAGAACGGGATTGACACACTGTGGCTTGACTCCATTTTAGTAACGGGACAATGTCGTGATTCATCGAAGCAGAGTCAGAAGCTTTTGTCCGCCCAGCTATAGCTTCTCGGCCTAGAATACTGTCAGCTTGGCTATGGGGCGAGACATCTGTGGACACGTGCGCTTGTTTCACTTTTCACAGTCATATCAAAGTATTACTACCTGAAACAGCCCTGTCACCTTTATCTGGAGACCTTGGTGCTTTGCCTGACTTTGAGAAACGTAGCGCTATTTCGGCATCCATGCGTTCACATTTCTGACACTGAGACCACAGTGAGTGCGTCGGGAGCTGGGAAATCTAATAATTCTCAGGTATAGGAAAAGTAATTAAGGGAACACACAAAATTGAACTCTAGGAATGAATATAAATGGAGTGGAAATTGCCCCAACATGTATCTACAAGCCAAGAGCAGAGGAGTTGTCCCTCCCAAGGAGCTCCGTGCCTTCTGTCTTAGACACGCAGCCTAATGGGTTTTTCCAATCCCTGCTTGTACATACCGTGGGTCAGTAGGACTGAAAAGACTTACTTACTTCTTCTGAAAGAATTCTGTTTCCTTGACAACATGCCTTCCCACTTCCTTTCCCACTCGCCTCTTTATGCTCTCGCCATCTTTGAGGAAACAATGACAAGTAAATTACACTGTGGAAGAGGAGATTTTGACAGGAAAGGCCCTCGGTCCTGGGAAGTTCTGGTCGCTGCGATGTCGCGTTGCCACACAAGACGAGCCTGGGCTCTGCCAGGACTGTGCAGCACCCGCTGAAGTGACCGCACGGCTCCAAAACGTGCTTTTCGAGGCACACGCAGGTGCCCGCGTGAGCACACACAATTCAGCTCCTTCAGCTGTTACCAGTGTGAAATCCAAGAAAGAAACAACGCCGAGAGTTGTCGTGCTTCCTTACGTCGCGAATCTCCATGCTGGTCTAGAAACTTATCCCGAGCCCAGTTCAGGGAGAAAGTGAGGAAGCACACACGTCACACCGGCAGCGGAGGCGCCAGCCGGGGCCGCCTGGGGCTGGCTTCGGGCTCTGGGTGCGATGTCGCGGGCCCCAGCTTCGCACTGCCATGCCGCCTTGCGCGGTGCAGTCGGGCTCCCCTCTCTTCCTCAGCCCTCTCCCCTATAATGTGGATTGCCCCCTTTAATTAGTTTCGACAACTCCGTATCAAGACAGAACATTCCCATCGCTTTATTTTTTGTTGTTGTTGTTTATTTGGTTTCCCATCACTTTGGAAAGGTCTCTTGTGCCCCTGCCTGTTCAATCCAGCCCCTCCTCTGTAGAAGCAGTCAGAACGGACCTTATCTGGTTTCTGTCCCCGAAGGTTAGTTTTGCCTGTTCTAGAACTTCACACCCGTGTAATCACACGCTGTGTCTCCTCTCACGCGGCATAATGCTAAGAGGCATCTATGATGCCGAAAGTGTCCGGAGCTCATCCCTTGCTGCTGACTGGCAGCGTTCCGCCTTAGACTGTACCACATTGGTTTATCCATTCACCTTCTCGGACACCTGGTCTGTTCCCAGTTATTGGCTATTTTGAAGTAAGCTGAAGTAGTCTTTTAATCGGTCTCCCCACACTCACCCCTTTCTGCTTAGTTTGTCTGCAACACAGCAGTGAAAGTGATGCTTTTTAAAGCATGAAGCCAGACCGCTCCACTCCTCTGCTCAGAATCCTCCAGCGACTTCTCACCTCACTCAGGCGGGCAAACCTGAAGTCCTTTTGGTGGCCAGCCAGGCCCTACCTGATCTGGTATCTCACAGGGCTCTAAGACCACCTCCCCTGTTCTCCATCTGGCTCACTCTGTGCCAGCCACCCCGTGTCCTGACCATTTTGTTAATGAGCCAGGAATATTTCTGCCCCAGGGCCTTAGCACACACTGTTCTCCCCATATAGCCACAAGGCTCATCCCCTGCTGTCATTCTCTGCTCAGATCCCACTTGATTAGAGAACTCTCCCCTAACCGCTCTATCTAAAATAGCATTCGATGTCTACACTTGCAGGAGTATGTGGTAAATGTTTAACGAAGGGGGAAAAACACACCCCAATTTATAGTACTTACCAATGTCCATGGTATAAATATTCCCATTGTGGCTGATTTCAAGGATAGTTTCCTGACCAGCTTGCAAAATGTCTGAAATTTTAACAGTTGATTTGAGCCTACCACGGTAAGACATAGCTAGTGGTTACCAGGTTGAAAAGTGTAGATTCTAGATCATTTCATCATCTCAGCAAGTTCTATTGGACAACAGCTCTGTCTGCCCTATCTTTCATTGGATTTATCATCGCCTATATAATTTTATATACACACACACATACATATTCCAACAAATAGAAGCCAGCACCCTGCAAATGACAGAAACTGTGTGCAGTGCTTGTAACATAAATGGCTCTTAATACATTTTAATTGAATGAGTGTTTGAGTTTCACTAAGTCCTTTTCCAACCAACCAAAAAAAAAAAAAAAAAAAATCAGGTACAGAATAGCTTTTGTAAATAAAAGTGTCTCTTTTCAATTCTCGTCTGAGTGCTACTGGTAAACATGGGAATGCTAATTCCAGGGACAGACCCTTTACCCCTGAATACATATGGCGGGTCTTGGGAAGACTTTGTCACCTTGGTGTCAG
Source organism: Tolypeutes matacus (assembly GCA_026826555.1). Taxonomy (NCBI): domain Eukaryota; kingdom Metazoa; phylum Chordata; class Mammalia; order Cingulata; family Chlamyphoridae; genus Tolypeutes; species Tolypeutes matacus. The sequence goes on along the minus strand of JAKSZT010054518.1, from coordinate 1,207,853 downwards.
CAGCCTCCTTTTCTTTCCTCCCCTCAGTTTAACTTCCTTTTCAACCCATCTGCCTCCTTCATCCACCCCCGCCCCCAGCAACACTTAACTCTAAGAAGGTTCCGCTAGGCATGCCAACTGCTTAGAGCACACCTTTACTTTCTCCAGTGCTCTCACTACAGGAAGAGGAGGAGGAGACGGGAGAAAGGGAGGAGGAAAAAGAAAGGATAGTCAGGCTGGAAAAGACAGGGTCCCACTGCACGGACTGTTTTCAGCAGTTCTTGCCGAGCACAAAGTCCTTGAGGACACCCTGTCACTTACCGTGACGTCCGCGAGATGGAGGTTGAGCTGAGCTGCCCTGAGAAGTGGCATAGGACAGGCTACTTGTAAGATTTAAAAGACAAGCTGATGCAGAAGAAAAGAAGTTGGTATATTAGGGTCTGTGAAATCTTTGTTTTTTGAGCGCAGTAAGATCCTGGGTGGAACATTCAACAACCTCAGTTGTTTGAAGGCCCACCGAGTAAATAGCACAGTACTGGGATTTTTTTTCTTTTAACCACATCTTGAAACATTCTTTTTAAGCAAGCCAACAAACAGAAAATCTAAAATTCATCCTTCAAGCCATTTGGGTATCACCACACTAGTCCCGTATGATAGTGTGTTGCAAACCCAAAAGACTAGCGACCTCTGGCTTACAGCCTAGGCCAGGCATTCACATTTTAACCATTCCTTTTCCAGTTCTGGAACCACCAACTCTACCTGAAGCTCAATGAGGGCACTGAGTGTGGAGCAGTAAGAATTCATGGTAGGCTAACGGGAGAGATGGTTTTGGAAAGAAAGGTCTTACATCTCTACTTAGGTGAGCACTTGGTTCCCTTCACTGAATGTCAGGGAAAGATGGTGGGTTTTGAGCCAAGAGCTTGGGACTCGCTTGTGTTGTATGAATTAGCCCAGCCCTTCCCCTTGCCCCACCTCAGAATTCCTCCTGCTGTGCCGAGGACATCTGGGCCGCCATACTTGTTTCTGAGCCATTGTGAGTCAAGTGTCTCTCCCTCCCACACCCCTGCTCCCCACCACCACCATATTTAGAAAGAATGACTTTGTGGGTGGAACTTCCCACCTCAGTAGACTCCACTAGGACCTGAAAAATCTCCTGGAGAGCCACCATGACAGAACAGTGGCGCATGTTGAGATGGTCACGTTGAATAAGATCATCACCAGGCATTCTCTTTAGAGCCCTGCAGTTGCTTTATGTTGACGACTGATCATTTCTAAATCACAAGCCAATCACATAGTACAAGTTCTGAGTAGCGTAGTGTAAGAATATTCAGCTCCAGTCCTGTGGGGTGCGATGATTCTTGAAAAGGCCCTAAGTCCCAATTTCTAAATCTGTATCTGTTTAATAAAGGTAATAGCATCTATCCGTTTTATCCCATGGGATAATTTCTTAACACTAATAATTATCCTTTCTTTAGTGATCGCTGTATGGTCGATACTGCATGAAGTATGCTGCTTGCATTATCTCATTTAACTCAGAGCCACAGGAGCTGTGCATGGTATTATCTCCATTCCTCAGAGGAGAAAACCAAGCCTCATTTTGAATGACTCGGCACAGTCAGTGAGAAGTGAAGCTGGGATTCCACCCAGCTCAGCTTTGTCTAAGGCTGAAGACCACGCACTTGACCACATGCTATTGCGTTGTGGATGCTAAATGAAAGGTGGATGTGAAGGGGCTCTGGGGTCAAATGAAACCTGTTGCAAAGACGCGGTTGTCATTGAAGAGGAGCAGGAACTTTAGCCAAAGAGCAGCCAGGTGATTTTAACTTACTTGCTGTCTGCTGCCTCTTTTCCTCTTGGAAAACAATTTTGCGGTTGATGGACCTGGCTGCAATTGAACGTTCTGAGCATCTTCATGAGTTCAGAATTGCCGATAGATTCAGTCCGTGAATTTTGCTCCAGGCTACCCTGAGTCCGTTAGCATAGAGCAGCTCATACAGCCGCAGCAGTTCAGCTGGCTGACAGTACCCTGTGGAACGAGGGCCAATCCGGGGTTCGTTCCCAAGCTATTTCTTTGACTTCTCTTTGTCTCAAATCTAAATTGTAAGCAATCTGAGAAACTCCCTGAGAACTTCAGGCACTCAAGCTTTCCTTAACCCCCCTCGGGGTCCCTTTTGCCTCTTCCTCAACTTTCTCTTATTCCAGATGGGTTCCTTGTGTGTGGCTGCCGCCTCCATTCCTCACGAATGAGCTCACTCCTTTCTTTCGTCTTAGAGCTTTCTTGCATCATCTCTCGTTGCTGACCTTTTCTTGGCTCCTTCTCAAGGGCTCTGGGTTGCACTGTTGTCACCAGCTCTCAACTTCAGGCTTCCTTTCGCAATTTGAACTACAAACCGCCTTCCTACGGGCTACGTGGTGACAATTTACTTGGCTGCCCCAATCCCCTCTGTGGGATGTTTCTGATGGCTTCTTCCGTGACCCAGACCAGCGGCCCTTTGGGTCTTTGGGCTAATTCTCTAGGGCCTGACAGTTCTGTGAGGTCTTTTATTTTTATTTCCGTGATTACATGGATCCTCTTACTTAGCTAAAGACTCCATAGCAGCGGAAACCTTGTTCATCTTGCCCTAGTGTCTATAAAATAGGATCTGGTAGAATGGGAACAAGATAAGGATATCCATTCTCGCCACTTCTACTCAACACTGTGCCGGAAATTCTAGCCAAGGAAGGACGTGAAAGCCATCCACGTGGAAAAGAAGCAAAAGCATCTCTATTTGTAGATGACATGATCTATACATAGAAAATCCTAGGAAACCCATTAAAAAAACTATTAGAGATAATAAAAGAGTCCAGCAAGGTTTTCAGGATATAAAGTCAATATGTAAAAATCAGTTGCATTTCTGTACACTAGTAATGACCAATCCAAAAAGGAAAGTAGGAAAACAATTTCATTTATAATAGCACCAAAAAGAATAAAGTACCCAGGAATAAGCTTAACAAAAGAAGCACAAGACTGTGCTCTGGAAACTACAAAATATTGTTGAAAGAAATTAAAGAAGACCTGCAAAAATGGAAAGACATCCTGTGTCCTGGGATTGGAAGACTTACCATTGTTAAGATGGCAGTAGTCCCCAGATTGAGCTACAGATTCATCACAATCCCCAACAAAATCCCAGCTGGCTTTTTTTTTTTTTTTTTTTTACAGAAATTGACAAGCTGATTCTAAATTCATATGGAAATTCAAGGGATCCAGAATAGCTAAAACAATTTTGTAAAAGAACAGAGTTAAAGTTGGAGGACTCACATTTCCTGATTTCAGAACTTACTCCAAAGCTACAGTAACCAAGACCGTGTAGTATTGGCATAAGAATAAACATAAAGATCAATGGAATAAGATTGAAAGTCCATAAATAAACCTATAGATTTGTGGCCAATTGATTTCCGAGTTGCTAAAACCAACCAACCAACCAACCCGCCCGCTCAAGGTTTAGTACATGAAAAGTATATAAGTGTATAAGGTATATTTCTCACTCATGTCACAGTCTGACATGGGTTGGGTGGTTTTCCTGTGTAGTTCTTCCCCAAAAGTGGCTGCTCAGGAATCCAGGATCCTTCTCCATCACCGCAGAAGGGGAGGAGGGAGAGCTTGGAGGACCACATGGAATTTTACAGCCAGACCAGAACGTGGTGTCAAGTCTTCCACTCACGTACCATTCTCCAGAGCCCAGTTCCATGAGCTCAGCCTGACTGTAAGGTTTCACGTGTGTCCCCGGAGAGGAAACAGAATTGGGGAGCATTGGGCCAGAGCGCTGGGTGGTGCTGCTGGGTCGGAAACGAGGTGTGGGGGGCCAAGGAGGCGAAGGGAAGCAGAGGGGGCCTGGGATGCAGAGCCTTGTTCTTGCCCTTGACCAGCTCTCCTTACAAATTAACAGCTCTCCTGACGGACCAGTAGTCCCAGTCCCACCGCCTGGTTCTTCCCGGCCAACTCACAGAGGCGGGCAGCCCCGAGAGCCGGCAGCCTCCGTGGACTTCCACGCCAGCCCCCTCTTGGCCCTACCCCAGCATCTGGACGTGTCTGTCCCGGATTTTCCTGCACGCGCAGGAAAGCCTGGGCTGGGTGGCTCCCTTTGTTGGATTCTTCACCTTCTCTTTTCTGACCTTCACTTACCCAGCCCGCAGTTGCCTGAGAGTTCATTTCTAAACTAAGCACCTTATTCCGTAGTTCCCAAGGTGGTTCTGCTTCCCTGATGGTCTCTGGCCGATACGGCCAGTCTCATCTCCAATGTTCTTATCTGCTCCATGTGGACAACTGGGGGCTCGGGCTGAAAATATATTTTGGAATCTGGGAGCTCATCAATAGATTAGCCTTTGGACCACATCATCACATCCATGTTATCTTTCTCTCTCTTCCCCCATCCACTTAGTTCTCCATGTGATTCAGAATGTCAGCCCATAATTCAAATTGATCCACATCTCCTAGTTAAGTGAGCGATGCTGGGTTTCCCTTCAATTCCATACAGTTTGCAACAATGGAAACTGTTATGTGCTGAGAAGTGTCCAATTCTCCCCTTGTGGACCCGTTAGGAGGCTCTGGATATAAGCTGAGATGTGCTGTACCGGAAGCATCTGGAAGATCCAGACTTCACTTATTCCCTGGCTTCAGTACGTGGAGCTCAGTGTTGCTTCTTTGGGAGATAGCAGTAGATACTCCAACCACCCAACCACAATCACAGTCAGAACCTCCAAGACAAAATTAGCGGAGGCTTTGAACCTGAGGGTGGCGGCAATGTCTGGGCATCTAGATATCGTTCTTACAAGGAGGTGTGGTAGAAAAGAAGCTGTTAAATCTTAGACTGGCGCTCAGCACTGGCTTTGCACGTGGATTCCCGTGGTTCTTCTGACGACTCAGCATTCCTGGGGGCCACCCTTGGAGAGCCTGCGTGTAGGTCTAGGGTGGGTTCAATTGCCGGAGGTGCTAATGCGCTCCCTGAAATCACTTGCTAATTTGAGTGTAATCTTATTATGGCCATGTTTAAGAAAATAGCCTTGATAGTTTACAGATAGGTGCTGAATATTTACAGATGGAATAACAGAAAGAAAAGCGTCCCAGGTTTCCAGCCAGGGCTGCCAACGCCCAGATGGCACGCCGGCATTGTCCTTGGATCAGAGGTGACAGAGGCTGCCCCTGCTCCCAGGGAACTTGTAGCCCAGAGGGGACAGCTGGTTAGAGATCTGGATGCTCTTGAAGTGGCCTGACAGAGGTACAGAGAAAGGACAGAGGTAGGCATGGGCAGTTCTCCAAGGGGACGTCAGGAAAGACTTTTGGGGAGCAGTGGTGATTTGGGGACCGCAAGGTGTGCTGCTGTGACTCCCTTCCCTTGGGTAGGCTCCCATTTTCTGGCTGCTTTGGAAGGCCACCTGGGCAGGCAGCAGCTCCCAGGTAGATGAGAAAGTGGAAGGTGTGCTCAGCCTCATGGACTATCCTCTGAGAAAGGCTCCTTGCTCAGGGGCCCTGGTAGTTGCACCCAGTGCCCCAGAGTGGGAAGGAGGGTGGAGGGCGGTAATGGTGTTAGCCATTGGCTGACCCTCAGTTTTGACTTGGACTAGCCAAGGTGCAGGTGAGCCGTGGATGACCTTGCCCTCTTCAGTGGCCCCCAAACTCCGATGGAGGCCACCTGCCCACTGACCACCTGCTTGGGGTGGAGGGCTTGGGGGTTTCCGAGTCCAGGCTGAGCTGCTGTCTTCCTTTAACTAGAAACCACACAAGGCTTCCCATCTGCTCTGCTCTCCGGAGGGTTTCTCGTTCGGTCCCACTTAACCAGTCACAGAGCATTTTAGAAGGCCATGTCAAGTGGAGGCTGGGATAATAGCTCTGCCATTATCTTGAGCATTGTTGAAACACGAAGGATAAAATGTCTTTCATTATTCCGGTTCTTCAGAAGCGATGGCATCAAGCCAAAACGGTCCCATTAACTTTCAAGGCCTTACTTTTGATGCTCTCCACCTTTAAATAATCATTTCTCTTAAAGGAAATGAAGAAAAGTTGAAGGCTAGCATTGACTTCAGTGCCGCAGAGTCTCTTTCCTCTGAAGATACATTATCTATGCACGAGGCTTTGGGAGATTTTCTGACGAGAATTTGATGTACAGTTTTTAGAGTCAAGAAAATTCACCTCTGATGCACAACAATGAGAATTTCACAATGCAGACAAGCGGCGTTTGCAGGACAGGAAGCTTCTGGTCTTGTTGGGGACGGGCTGATGGCCCCTTTCTGTGCCTGGTCCCTGCTCGGTTCTTATGACTTTGGACCTCGCGGCATCTGTCCGTAGAGGGGGGCACTGGGATAGACTCCTCAACTCTTCTGGTCCTCACCTTCAGCGCTTCTGACCTTTCTACATTGGCATATTCTTAGTTAGGTGCATTGAAATCACAGTGATGGTAGCAAGAGGTAACGTCTATTGTGTGCTTCCCACGTCCTACTATTCCTTAATCCCCTCGATGATGCTGTGAGATGGTTTCCATCATTCCCTCCACTGCCCACATGAAGAAATGGAGCCCAGACAGTTTAAGTATCTCGTTAAAGATCACGCAACGAGTAAGTGTCAGAGCTAGTACTCAAGCAGGACTATCAACTCTGAAGTATGATTCTGGCTATGAAGTCAACAAAAACTCAGTGGCATGGAACAAAAGCAGCCATCATTTTATTCTCTCTCGTGGTTCATGGGGGCCAGGAATACAAGAAGGCCTTGGCTGGCTGGTTCCAGCTCGGAACTTCTCCTGTGGAGACAGGCAGTGGCTGGAGCTGGAAGCTGGGCGGCCGGGAGCTCCCTGGGCTTCTCTTCCATCCCCTGCCCTTCTCTCTCTCTGTCTCCCCCCAGGCATCCCGGGGCCTCTCCCTGTGCCCTCTCCACGTGGGTACTTGAGCTCCCTCACAGGGCAGCGGCAGTTGAGGGCTCCCAGGCAAATGAGCACAATGGGCAAATCAGAACCACCTCTTAGGCTTGGCCTGGGAAGAGGCCCGGCCTCACCTGAAGGAGCCCCGGCATTCCCTTTTGGTCGACATGGTCGCATAGGCCCTTGCACTTTTGATGGGATGGGGCGTAGACCCCACCTCTCAGAAAGAAGAATGCCAAAATCACATTGTAAGAAGAAGAGTATATGGGGTAGAAATTATTTTGGGACCATCTTTGGAAAATACAGTTTATCATAATTACTAGCTACATTTATAGGGAAATGGCTAGTGTCATAGACAATGAAAGAAAGAGAAAAAAGGAAGGGAGGGAGGGAGGGAAGGAGCCACAAGCCGTGGCCTCAGCCCCGCGTCTTACTGACTGTGTGAGCGCGTCACTGAATATCTCTGAGGCTTGATGACCTCATCAGTGTGAGGGCGTCTACAACGGATGTGTGTAAGCTCGGGTCCTTGGATTGCAAGTAGCAGAAACCAGCTCTGGCTAGCTTAGGCTAAAGCAGAGCTCATTTGGGTGATTCACAGAATCGAAGGACCCGATGAAACCCCAAACCCAGAGGGGAGTAAGTCAGGACAGACAGCTCCGTCAGGACAGACAGCCCCTCCTGCTTGGCCAGGCCCTTGGCGCGGGGCTCTGCCCATCCCTTCCTAGCGTCCCTCTGCTCAAGGGTCCCAGGAGGTGCCTGATGGCGGAGAGTGAGTTACTTCCTCAACCAGCAGTTGACTGGGATCAGCACCGTGGAAACAATCCCCCCAATACCGTGGTCAAGGGATGATGGTTTTCCAAAGTTGTCCCAAGAAGAAATAGGGGTGGAGTTACCCACCACCAGTGGGACTGTGTGGTGATGAGAAAATGGCAACTGCCCTCCACATTATCTCCAGAGCCATTGTCAAGATGAAAGCCAACACAGGGTGGTGCTGAGCTCAGTACCTGACACCAGGAGGCCCTCGATGCTTATTACCACTTATTAAGACCCACATCAGCCAGGTTTGATTGCTCTCTGCCCTGTGTGCATCTGAGCCGTGCCCCGCTATGGGGGATGCTCAGTGCCAGTTTGGTGCCAGCTGAAGGGGTGAGTGAGATGCCCTCAGTGTGCTCTCTGGATAAAGGACAAGGAAACTTTGGATAAAGGAAAAGGAGGTTCACCTCTGGGCTTAACTTCTCTCCCAGAAGAAAATTCCAAGGAGGTAGATGAGAGTAGCTGGGGAGTGATGGAGCAGCTGTCAGCATTTCCACACGCAGCCCCCTGGCTCGTCCGTATCTTAGAGCCCCTTCCACCAAAAAGCCCGCACTCTGCTGCATACAACAGAAAACCTCGCTACGGCCACTCACGTGGTCAGGGTTTTTAAAAATTCTCCTGTGACAAGAAGCCAGGAGTTGAGCAGTTCAGGGCTGGTGCAGCAGCTTAAGATGCTCTCAAGGACTCGAGCTCCCTCAGCCCTTCTGCTCCACCACGTTGAGCACGTGGCCGCCATCCTCATGGTCATCAGGTAGCCTGCAGCACCGGACATCACACCAACATTCCAGGCACGGGAGAGAGCAGCGGGCAGGGTCTGGGGTAGTCCTGGTGGTTACTGGCCAGCCTGGGCACTCCTTGGCTTGTGCCTCTGTCCTCAGGGGCTGCCGTCCCCCTGCCTGTCCTCGCAGGGACCCCAGCCAAAGGGTTAGGGCCCTGCCTCACCGTGACCCCATTTTAACCGGAATCCATCTGCAAAGACCGTATTTCCAAATAGGCTCACATTCGCAGGTACCGGGGGTTGGGGCTTGGGCACATCTTTCGGGGGGCCCAGTTCAGCCTGTAACAAAAGGGAAGCTGAGACGGGAGCTATTTGGAGAAGATGCGGAGCTCATTCGTGAGTTGGCCACCTTCCCTTGGGGCTGGCGTGGGGGTCTCCTGGACATCTGTTGTTGTAGCTGCAGCCCCGTCCTCCCGGCAGGGCCGTCCTCCCCCCCCCGCCCCCTCGTGAGCCTGGAGCCTGGGCCTCGCCGCCAGGCTTCAGGGATGGGCGCAGGGTGCAGACTGGGCCGTTCCAAACGCTTCGCTCCCGTCGGCCACAGTGCTTGCTCCTGGAAATGGGCGTATGACCTCAACCAGGACCCCCCGAGCCTGGGGTGGGCGGGATGTGACCCCAGGAGCCCAGGAAGCCTCAGCCCCGGGTGCCTGCCCTCCCCGAAGGCAGTAGGCCCTGTCTCCCCCCACCCCAGGGCTAACAGGTGGCGACCACTTTTGACAGCACGCAGGGCACCACATGCTCTGAGAATGCAGCCGGAAAAAAAAAAGAGAGAGGGAAAGGAAGGCAGAGCGAGAGCAGAGGAAGACCAGGTCCTCACGAAGGCCCGTGACGCCGCGGGATTCACCTATAACAAGCGTGCGGTCCCGCTTCCCGCCGTTTTTCCCCTAAATCAATTTGACTTGGGTTTCTGAGGCTTTTTGACCAAAAAATTCCCCGCCCGTAAACCTGGGCGACCCCCCTCTCTGTTTTGTTTTTATCCCACCTCTGCAGACCTCACCGGGAGACCTACTTGTGCTTGGGAAGGCCCAGACCGTGGTGGAGGGCAGGTGATGATGAGAGTTTAGGATCGGGAGAGGAGAAACCAAAACCCTTTCAGTTACGTGCGAGTGCTCGCACCGGCTGCCTCTCTCTGTAAGACCAAGCCACCCCTGCGGCTTAGCCTTCCGGTGAGAATCCGGAGGCCAGGCTTTCTCCGGGGGCTTCGACTGTTGCTTCATCTCCTCGATTGCCTTGTAGACAGCGCTCCAGAAATGTCCTAGAAATCTGTGAAGTTCTTCTCTGTCTAACAGATATGACTTAGAGCTGCTGCGGGTTTCCGTCTCGGGCTGCCCTTGGGGGGATGCCCAAGTCATCAGACCGTTTCAGCGTTTCGTGTGTCTTGAAAGGTGAGCAAGCACCTCCCAGGGACAAGTGGATGACCAAGGGAGCCGTCGCCCCTGCAAGCGGGCTTTGAAGGAGATGCTGCCCGTTTTGAGGGTGACCATGCAGTACCGATAATAGGAAACCGGTTGCGGGATGGGGAGTTAAGAGGATTAGTAAACTGTTAGGGCCAATGGGGAAAGCCCTCCAGACCTTCCGGGCTTTGGACTCCAGGTACTAAGGCGTAGCTGAAGGCGGACGCTCGCTGATATCAGCCGCGGCCGAGTGGCGTGCGGGCGTCTGCCTCTGCCCTCAGGACCCGCATCGTGGGCACTTACGAGGGTCTTCCTCCTGAGTGTCGGTGCAGGGGACTGGCGCGCTGAGGCCGCGTCAGGCCTGCTGTCCGCGGTCCCCAGCATGCGCGGCCTGACTCGCCACCCCGTACGCAGCGCCTCCCGGGCTCCAGATGCCACAAGGGCCCCCTTCTCCCCCTCGCCAGAGCCTTTGCGGCTGGCCCCCTCCCTGTCCCTGCTGCATCCCCCTGGCCGCGTCTAGGATGCTCATTCTTGTGCGGCCTCCCCCTCCTTCCTCGCCCGTCTGCGCTGGGCCGTGCGCAGGCCCCAACGCAGTGCCCTCGAGGCTGCCCGTGGGCGCCCGGGGCCTCGCCACCCCCTTCAGACGACTCGCCCGGCTGGTGTTTGGGGGGTGCCAGCAGCGCCCTGCCTGCCGTGAGAGCAGGGGCGTTTCTTTTCTCTGTCGGTGTGTCTTGTGAGCCAGGGTTTATACCGAGACCCTTCTGTGCAAATACCTTCCCAGTGCCGGAATTCCTGCTTTCTTCCTAAAATTTTCACGTGCTTATTTGCGTGTATTAGGCTGTTTCTGAAGCATAGCACACACATGGAAGAGTGCGTAACTCATCAGCTTTTGTGCGATGAACCCGTGTCGCCAGAGCCCAGGGCACAAAACAGGATATGGCCACCCCCCAAAAGCTCCCCTGCACCCCCTTCTGCTCACTGTTACCCCATCATCCCCACCCCTGCCAGAGGTAGTTTATTTCCAGGAAAGGTTAGCGCAGGTGGCAGAGTCTCCTTTCTCTGATGTATTAATCAACAGCAGCATTGAGTAGTGAAAAGTTACTGATGACCCATTAAACGCCAGCACTGCAGGCACTGACCTCTTTACGCCTTTTTCACAGCTCTTTGTTACTTATTATTATCACTACTATGACCTTCACTTCATACATAATGAAGCAGAGGAAAAAATGACCTTAGAGAGTTTTCTAATAACATTAAACAGAGCTTTACCACTTTTAACAGGCGCTGCCATTTATTTTTAATAAATCCTATTTGCTTCCTTGAAAAAGAAACCTGCGATTTTTCTTTATTCTTGTTTATTTCTGCTGCTAGAGAGTTGATAAGTCTGAGTGGTAATGAGAACTAACGAGGGGAGTGGATGTAGCTCAGTGGTTGAGCGCCTGCCTCTCATGTACAAGGTCCTGGGTTCGATCCCCGGTACCTCCAGAAAGAAAGACAGAGATAAAGAGGGAGGGAAAAGAAAGAGAACATTTGGAGTCACAAATCGTGAAGAGTGGCTGGCGCTGACGTGCAGACCGCGAGCTGGTCGGCAGCAGGGGGCAGAGGGAAGCTTTGGTCCTGCACGGCTGAGCAGGAAGTCTAGCGATTCCGCGTCTTCCTTCAAGATGGTCTCAAAGGCCAGGCCTTCCCCGACAGCACGCCTCACACACCTGGGCCTCAAGCTCCCAGCTTTCCGTGAGAAGACGCCAGGGTGCTCCACGTTGCATTGCAGGGTCACACTCTGTTGCAGTTAAGTCGCCAGGGTCCCTCGTCCCCTGGTGGAGCGTGAGCTTCCCCGGGCAGTGGCCGCCCCCTCACCTTTGTAAACAGTGCACAGGCCGGGCCGTCTGCAGAACCTCAGGAAATGCTTTTCCGGAATTCCGCGTGGAAGGGTGGGGAGGGGCGTGGGGCCTGGATTGGGTTGAGGGGGTCCCGCAGAGGGGATGCTGTCCCTTGTCACCGTGCTGGAGGGAGAGCCCCCGAATGGAGGTCAGGCGGCCAAGGGAGGGCCAGACCTGCTGGGAGGGATCCCTCTTAAAACGAAGGCGCAGAAGCCTGCAAGTGCGGAAAATCGGTCCCCGCCGGGGTCAGAGGCCGCACTGGGTGCTGATGCCCGGCGCCCTCGCCTTTCTCCTGTTGCGGTACGTTTTCAGCACGCCTTGGTCTGCGCGGATGCGGGGACGAGGCCGGGAAAGGCAGAAGGAGGCCTAGTTTGGGCTGCAGAAAGGTGAGACGTGTTGTTACGGCCTCAGACTGGTGCCTGCCGGGGGTCGCGGCCCTGCGGGGGGAGGCCTGGCCGCCTCCGGTCCTTTAGCCTTCTTCGGCATGTATGCACTCTGGGGGCGCAGACTTCCTTTTATGTCATTGTTTACTCTTTCCTCGAAGTCTTGGATTCCTCTGCCTGCGGATCCTAACAGTGTCCAGCCTGTAAAAACCTTCACAGGAGCCAAAACGCGACCGGGAAAGAGAGCTCCGGGCGCGTGTCGCCGTCGCCGACCTCCGTGCACCCCGGCAGGTGCCGACGTGCGCCGCCGAGAGGGAGGGTGTCCGTTGTTTGAGGGAGGAGCCCGCCAGGTTTGCTCGCCTCCGCCCCGGGCCTTGTTTGCTTCTCCCAAGCTCAGTCCTGGAAGCGCTGTCCTAGCTCCGCTCCACGCCCCGCGTGGGGAAGCCCGCGTGCCCCGCAGCCCCCAGTGGCCAGGGAGGGTCCCTGCTCCACGCAGCCTCCCCGAGGGGCAGGGCTGGGGCGACTTCCACGTGTCACGTCTTCTGAAAAGTCAGAATCTGGCTGTGAGTTCCTGTGCCGTCGGTCCGAGTTCCCTTAGCGGACATGTTTCCAGCATTACCGTGGCCCAGCAGTGCTCTCGGCATGGGGAACGCAGCAAAGCCCCTGCCTCCCCGGAGCTGGCCTTCTGTGGGGGACCCGCAGGAAAGGTGAGTGGCGCCGGGATGCAGAGGTAGCCGAGCTCGGCGCGGTTGTCAGGGCCTGAGGAGGTGGCGTCGATGCAGAGGCCCGTGCGAGGCGAGACTGTTCCAGAAGAGAAGCGCAGGGCAGCGTCCTGCAGCGGGGAGGAGCGGGGAGGGGGGGTAGGTGTAGAACAGCCTCCCTCCCTCCTGGCTGCGGAAGGCTCAGCAGGAAGGCTGCACCAGTGAAGGTCACCTTGGCGACTGCGTAGGATGCGGTCCCATTGCCAGCTCTAACCCAGAAAGCACCCCTTGATCGCTGTGCCCCGGCCTCCTCTTTCTGCAGAGCCCCCTCTTCGCTTCTGGAGGAGAACCGCAGTGCGGGGCTCCAGCGCCGGCCGACGTGCTGAGCTGAGGTGCAGGGGGCCCAGGTGTAGAGGGAAAGCGTTCCGGCTCTTCAGAGGCAGCCGTGACACCTCCGATTGCGATGGAGATTCTGCGCCTTGGAGATGAAGGGAAGAGATGACAGGTCTGAAAACGAGACGTGGGCGCCGAGAGGGTCTTTTCCCGAGGACCTGCCTAGGGGCTGAGCCCCACCCTCGTGCTCCTCGGTGGTGCATACTCGAGAAAACAGCCCTGCTGAGCTTCACTCCCTCCAGGCAACCGGAAAGTGACAGAGGCCAAGCCACTTCACCTCTTCAGCGGCTCCCAGGACGGGGACTCTGGGGAGGGGGCACTGCCTTTTGGGGGACCACAGTTAGCTGGGCTCAAATGCCCGCCAGGCTGAATAACTACCAAGCAGGGCAGGTGGAAACGCAGCCAGCCTGCCCAGCGCACAAAGGAGCCAAACCCCCTTTCTTTAGAAGGCAGCAGAGTAGGACTGCACGAAACACAACAGAGGCTGGTCCAACCCACGCTTAGGACCCCCAAAATCTTTGTGAGTGATTTTTATAATAGCATGATTCAAAAAGAGATCCCAGCAGTAATCACGGGGAAAGTGTTTTCCTATTTACATTTAACACGCACGGGTGCATCCTCCAGTGTTCTAAGGGCCGTTGGGGTATTTTCTCATCTCATCCGCCTAGTGAGGCTGCAGTAGAGGTTCTGTTATTCTCCGCCTCTAAGATGAGGAAACTGAACCACAAAGAGAGTGAGTGACTTGCCCTTTAGACCGTGGGCTTCCCTACCCCTACTTCATTGTTTTACATGCCATTTGATTTTGATTTTCCTTTCTCTGGAGGGGACTTGGGGTGCCAGTTTGTTCAGTGCTTAGAACTTCCAAAGATCAGATTTGACCTCAGATGCAAAGTCTTCACCAAAAAGAACAAATCTTCGTGTTGGATATCGCTTATAAGGGAGACCGTGTGAGCAGTAAGCAGGGACAGTAATAAAATCCCCAAACTAGAATTCTTCCTGTGCCTTTACTGAAGGCGAGGCCTCTGTGAGAACGTGGACCTTGCATCTTGATTGCAGAAAGCGTTTCTTCATTCAACAAGTATTTATTGAGCTAGGCACTGTTTTAGGTACTGGGGGTGTTATAATGAACACAACAGACAAAATTCCCTGACCCACATTCTAGTGGGGAATTTAAAACATTAACTAACTAAAGAAAATATGTAGAAGGTTTGATGTTGAAAAAGTACCTAACGTAGAGAAGGTATATAGAAGTTTTGGGGGTTGCCATTTTAAATAGAGTGGGCAGACGTTGGCTGATCCCGAATCCCTGCAGAATAAAACACAAGTTAACTTATTCAAGGGAAAGCGACTGTAACCCACTATTTGCAGGGTGCCTGCCAAGACACAGTGTGAGGTGCCCGTAGTGTAAAGCCGTGTGTAACCGTTGGGGAATTTGATGTAATTATGAATTCCAAAAATATAATTGGATCATGCTTGTAAACTGATCTGTTAATCCGGGCATGATTAGGTTAGGATTAGGGCATTGAGTCTTTTGAGAAGCAGTTTTGATGTTGGAAAGAAGGCCCCAGGAGAAGAGAAGCAAGCCGTTTGCCTGATCATCTACAGCTGACCTTGTGGAGGAACCAGAAGAGCTAAGCCCAGAGAGAAACGCAGCCCCGGGAAGAGAGGAACCCCAGAAGCCTGAACAAACGCCGGCAGCTGTCTTGCTCTAACACGTGGCAATGGACTGTGGTGAGAGAAGAAACTTAATGCTTTATGGCCTGGTATCTGTGGACTTCTACCCCAAATAAATACCCTTTATAAAGACCAACCCATTTTTGGGATTTCACATTAGCACCCCTTTGGCTGACTAATACACCGTGTAAGCCTTAGCACATAGGTAACATGTTTTCTAGCCTGCTGGATAAGATCTTGGTTAAAAATGGAGTAAAGTTTTGTGGCAGACTTCATTGGTCAAGCTAACCAGGTGCCATTTCCAACCACTTTCTCTCCTGCATCCTGGAAGTTGGTAGCCTTGTGACCCATTTCTGGCCATTTAAATTAAGACGGGGTGCTCAGAGTCGGCCTTTCTGTGGCGGTGACCGAGATCCAGACGACCAGAATCAGCCAGTCCCACAAAGAGCTGGGCGAGAGGGGTTCCGGGAAGAGGGGCTGGCAAAGCAGAGCTGCGCCTGGGGACCTCTCGGCGTGTTCGAGGCGTGGGAGGCACGAACAAGTCTCCTCCTGGTTTGGGTGGCAGCCGGCTCCTGATTTCTTGGGCACGCAAAGCGCTCAGAGCCGTCCTGAAGTTTTAGGGGGGCACCCCGTTTCAGAAATCTTGAGCAGGGTCTGATTGCTGCACGCCTGTGCACAAAGGTGAATCCGTGTGGGCGTTCCTGGTGGCTGAGGTGAGGCCATCTGCACGCCGGGCCAGGTCTCTGGGTCTCTGGGGATGTCCAGTTATCGTCTCTGTGCGTGACACTGGCGGTGCCATTGCTTCCAAGCTGGACACTTTGGGTTGCAGGCAACAGAATGCTCACTCCCACTGCCCATGCCGAAACAAAGGGAGATCGGGCCAGTCTGGAGGGAGGACGAAGTCCAAGCGGAGCCGGACTGAGGGGTGGGTCGATGTCCTCACGAGCCGGCCTCACTCCACTCCTCAGGCAGCTCCCGCCAGACAGGGTGGCCCCAGCAGCCTCGGACACACGTCCTCCAGCTCAGCCTGCCAAGGGCTCCGGCTGGCCCAGCTTGACTCGGGGCTCGTCCCTTCCCACCCCCCGGGGGGGGTGATTCTTGGGGGGTAGCCTCCTACGCAGTGGGTCCTCTACTGGAAGGGGAGAATGGGTATTGGATAGTCAGAGGCCGCGGAATCCTTGATTGAGGGGCCTTTGGAAAAGCTCGGATAACGTGGAGAGCACAGTTCCAGCACCGTGTGGCCGTATGACCCTGGGAGCGTGCGTGCCAGAGGCTCGCAGTGGAGCCGTCTCTCCGTCCCCGCCTGCGGCCGGGTGCGTGCACCAGGGGAGCTGGCTTTCCGTGCAGGTGGTCTTTCCACAGAGAGCCCCTCTCCTGCTGGCTCGAGCCCTGCCTAGCTTGTGGGCAGGCTGCCATTGATGGCCCCAGATGGCATTTCTTTCTTCTGTTGTTCACCTTTTCTCAAGCAAGAATATGATTCTAACCCAAGAAGCCAAACTCCAGGGCAGAATTCATCAAAAAGGAAGCTACAAACAGTAATTGTGAATTGAGTGAAAACAAGCTTACTCATTAAAATTCTGCAGCAAGAAACCACCTGTGAGTCTTGCAGGTCAAAACTTCCCTCTAAACAGGCTTTGGGGTGGCGGATTTCTTTGCTCTTGATTTTTCCTTACAGAAAGGGCACGTGTGGAAACAGCAGAATTCCCTCAGCATCCCCTAAGGTGTCAGCACTCTCTTTGTCCATACATGTAAGCTGTCAGGGCAGCCAGCCCTGCTTTGCACGCGCTGCTCTGTGAACCTGGGCGTGCTCTTCCTTGGGGAGTGGAATACACGCCTGTCCTTCACTTCTAGTCGTCCCTGCAGGCAATCCTTGCAGTTTGATTTAGTCGGTGCCCGCAGGATGATGGGCGAGGCAACCCTTGAGGCAGTAGGTTGTGTGTTTTCCTCCTATCCCCTCTGCTTCTGGAAGTTGTTCAGATTTCGGGGGGCTCTGCCCTGGTCTTTCAGGTGGGCCTCCCATGGCCCGGAGGCAGAGCCAAGCTTGGTTTGCTCCTCTCCTCTTTGGCCAGTTAGCCCCCAGCCAGGGAGGGAGCCTCTGGCCCCTGAGGTAGAGGCAGGTCTCGTGGTGCACTCCAGGGGCGAGGGATCTGGAGAGCCTTTTGAAGAGAAAGCCTTACCTCTGCCGCTCTCTCCACCACTTTCTTCCTGCTTGCGTGATGGCGAGCGAATGTGGTGCTCAAAGCGATGGCAGCCGTCCTGAGAAGAGGAAAGAAAGTCCAGGCAAGCCCTGGAGACATGGGCCCAGCCCCCTCACATGCACGTCTTGTTCTCTGAGATAAGTCAGTGTCAGCTTTCTGAAGCCCCTATGACATGCAGCCTAAAGCATTCCTAACTGATAACGTCAGATCCGCAGCCATGCTTCGTCACTGATACCCAATGGGTCCCAATTTTTTATTAAATTTTTTTTCTTGCAGAATTAAATAAAAAAGTATTCGTTGTTCCTGGGTGATATTTCTCTCAAGAAGAAGCCACTAAGTGAATCGTCTTCTCAACTTTAGGGACGTTTCTCTCGGGACACCTTCGGCCAGGGTAGCCCACCCCTCGGTTCCGAGAGCATCGCTGCCTTACATCCCCTAAGAGTCCTTGAATGGCCATGGGGACAGCCAGGCTTCTAGGTGGAGACAGGGGACACCCCAGTATCATCTGCACCACGTTGCCCAGAGGCAGCTACCCCTACAGATGGCTGATTGCTCCAATGCCGTGTTGCTTATTAGTTTCAGTTTTACAAGGTGATAGTTTCTAACCTTGTCCCAAAAATCTGGGACCAGACCCTCTCTGAAGCCCATTGACCCTTCTGCACCGAATATAAACAAAAAAAGTTGCTAAGTGATAAAACCAGTATTATCAACCAAAGTTGATTTTCCCCCCAACTTCACTTCAACAGCATAAGGAGATACGGATTTTGCATAGGTCTCCCCGAGGCAGCACAGCCCAGGAATTAGGAATGCAGATTCTGGAGCCCAGGTGGCTTGCTCCGTGCTGGGTGTGAGTCACTTGACCACTCGGTGCCCTGCTTTCATGAGGAAGCTTACATTTGAGGGGCTGAGCGGTGAGCTCCAAGGATCTGTGGAAGCTTCCGGAAGAAACAGGAGGAGCACTGGGATGCATCGGGTCGTTGGCTAGTGATGGTGCATGGCCTTTATTCGTCTCATGCAGGAGAACGGCACAGAGAGGGGCCCTGCCTTCTAGACGCTCCCAACCCAAGATGGCAGGCGACGTGCCCCACCCGCCACTGGTTCCGCGTCGAGAGCAGACTGTCGACACGGAACCAACGCCAGCCCCCACAGGCAGAGCTCTCGGGGCAGGGACTCGGGCTCTTCTCTCTATTTCAGAAACTGAAGTTCGCTGCCAGTCAGAGGACACTCGCTCAGGAAATATTTACTGAAATTATTCGATAAATGTTTTATGAGCAGCTGTGAGGTACCGGGAGCTCCTCTAGGCCCTGGGGACACTACAGTGAAGGAAACGGACGACTTCCCTGCTCTCGTGGCACTTACGTTCCGGAGGGTCGGGGGGAAAGGGACATTAACAAAAGATAAACAGTAAATGAGCAACCGTGTATGTGAGGAGACCGTAGAGAAAAGTGCAGGGGTCAAAGGGATAGAGTGGCCCATTTTATAAGGGCCTCTGGGAGGAGACGTTGGAGCGGAGGGGGAAGTGAGGACGCTAGCCAAGGGCATGCTGGCGGGAAGGGCGTTCAGGAGGAGGGCACAGAAAGAACAAAGCTCAGAGGCAAGAGCAGCTCGAGCCCATTGTGGCTGGAAAGGAGCGAATGGGGGTTACAAAGTGGGGTCGGAGAGGCGGGGTGAGGGGGTTGTGGGGAAGCGGCAGGGCCGGGGTCTGAAACCCACGCCCTCCATCCCCACACTGTGCTGCCCAGCTTCAGGGGATGGCCTCCAGCCACGCACCCGGTGGAAGTTCCCCTTCGCTTCCGTCCGCGAGCTTTCTGAGGCGGCTAGGAACGGGATTCAGGAAAATGTGCAGGAACTGGAAAGCAGCAGCGGTTGGTCCCTGCCCCAGAGAGAGAATAGAAGATCAACGAATGCCTGGGGGACTTGGGGCGTCTAGAAAACGTCTGGGATTCGATGCTGCCCCCAGCCAAGGGGCGCTGCGTTTTGTCAGGCTTCTGTCACCGTCTTTCTGTTTGCCAGGAAGCAGTTGCACTGACTCGCTGGGGAAAGCAGTGCTAGTGAGCGACTAGGGTCTCCTTCAGGGCCGAGCTAGCGGGTCAGCATCAACCAATATTGAGGGGACAGTTGCACGAAGCCTAGGGCCTGGTCATCGCGGCTCTCACAGAGGCCGCAGACACCTGGGAGACGCCACTTAGGGTCCAGCACGGAGTTGATGTGTCCTTGCCCCTTTTGGTTTTTGGTATTAATGCCTTCTTTTGCACAGTGGCTCTGGACTGAAAGTGTTCTGGTTGCCTGTCGGGGTGTGTGTGTGTGTGTGTGTCTCCCAGACGATCTTTTTGACCCTAAGAGGAAAACTCTCGGCATCAGGGGCAGGGCTTTCCTGCTCGGCAGTCAGCCTGGGCTCTCGCTCACGCGTCGGGCCGCTCAGGTCAGGCTCTCGTTCTCTGGGGCTCTGTTTACCACCTGTTTTCAGAAAGGAGCAGAGTAATTGTCAGTGTGAAAAGAGGCGTGTCGCAGAGTGCCTGGCTGAGCTGGACGTGCTGCTAGCACGCTGGCAGCTGCAGCTCTTGTACTGTTGTTTCTACTGTCAGGCCTTCTCCACACCCAGCGAAGACCTGACCCCACGGCCAGTCTGTTCCACCACGTGCACCCGCTAAACGAGGGCGGCAGGAGTAGTTTCCCGCCAGCCCGCTGCCTCGGCTGGGTTCCCCCTTCTCGCGCACTGTGGCCCCTGCCGTGAGAGACCCCTGGCCCTCGGCGTGAGCTATCCCCCTGGCACTTTATCCCCGTCGTTAAGTTGGCATGCTGCCACTAGACACTGAGAAACGGAGGCGGGGAGAGCCCGCGAGTCCTCTCCTGTCCGCACACGGAGAATCCCAGCCTCGGAAGCTCAGCACCGGGTGAACGGGAGGTGTCGGGGGCACACGCTGCCCCCTGTGTCCCCACGCCCTCCGCTGGGCTGTGCTGGCTCCTGGCTCTGCCTCGGCACCACACGTACTGGGGGCTGATCGTTCTCCATCCTGGGGCTGCCTGGGCGTTGCAGGACGTTTGGCTGCATACCTGGCCTTCACCCCTGGAAGCCGGCGGCAGGTCATGCCCTAGTCGTGATGGCCAGAAGCGTCTCCAGACATTGCCTGATGTCCCTGGGGCATGGGGGGCATCTCCCCTGGTTGAGAACCCCTGCCTTAGGGCGTAACCCCAGGGTGGGTTGGGGCAGATGCGTCATAGCAGGTGTGGGGCTGGGACCTTCCACGTCGCGTCCCGCTGAGGAGCTTTGGTGCAAAGCCGGAGGGCGAGCTTTCCTGGCTCAGGAGGAGTTGTGCTGAGCTGCTGGGACCCGGCAGTGCTTTGCATCCCCAAACCGAAGGCTGGCCCTTTCCAGAGCTGCACACCTGCTCACGGCCATTCAAACTGCTGCGCCACCAGCGTTTCTACCAGGCGCTTGTTGTTTCATCTTGCCCCGCATAGCTCTGATCTGTGATAGTACTGTGCGTCTTAGAGATACTTTATAGTAAAATGTTTTAATATACATTGGCCCCATCTGAACTCAAAACCCAATGCAATAAGAAATACACAGCACCACCATAAAGGAATCGGGCTGAAAGCAGTAAATCTGGCTCTGGCCGTGTTTCTAAATCAGAGGAAATACAGAGAACGGAGGAACAGATTAAATAACAATGAAAGGCCACAATCGGGCAAATCCAGAAGTCCCTTCTTTAGGACAGACACTTAGCGTCTCCAAAAATAGGAATCTCCGTTGCATGGGAAAAAGGAGGCTTAGTGGAATGAAAGAGACTTTCTTAAGAACATAACGACCAAGTGCTAGATGGGGACCTTGTCTGGATTTTGATCCGAACAAACCGACTATATAAAATAATAGCTTTGACATAATTGTAGAAATTTTCGTATTAGGAAATTATTGTTAATTGTTTTAGGTTTGATAATGGCACAGTGACTACTTTTTAAAAATCTTGACGCATGTATGAGGAGATGCCATCATGTCTGAGTTTTGGTTTTAAATGCTCCAGCATAAAAGGAGTAGGGGTGTCTGGAAGGAATTAAGTTGGGCAATGTGGACGGCTGTTTGGGCTGGTGGGTGGGTGTGGAGGCTGATGGCAGCCTCCTCTCACCTCTGCGTGGGTGTGACGCTGTCGGCGCTGAGTGGTCGAGCCGGGCCTCTTTCCCTCCTGGTAGTGCAGGTGTCGTACCTGTTCTGAAGAAGGTCAGGGGTTCTGTTATGGGGTGAGCTGTGTCCCCCAGAAGATGTGTTCGTGTCCTGACCCCAGCCCCATGAATGGGACTTTATCTGGAAATAGGGTCTTTGAAAATGTCATTAGTAAAAATGAGGCCAGGAATTTTTTTTTTAAAGATTTATTTATTTACTTTTTTATCCATTTTAACTGCGGCCCCCCCGCCGCCCCATTTTTGCTGTTTTTGTGTCCATTCGTTGGGCAACTCTCTGTGTCTTTCCTGCCCTCTCCTCTCATCCTTCTCCTCCTGTCTTCACTGGGATTCGATCCTGGGAACCTCCCATGTGGGAGAGAGGCGTCCTGCCTCCTGTGCCACCTCAGTTCCTGGTTTTTCAGCACGTATCGTCTTGGCTCTCCCCTGCATCTCTCTCCTGTTACGTCATCATCTTGCTGGGTGGCTCGGCGGGGCCTGACGGCGCACCTTCTATATTTTCCTTTATTTTTACCGGAAGGTCCCAGGGATCAAACCCAGGTCCCTCCATATGGGACACGGACGCCCAATCATTTGAGCCACCTCCGCCTCCGAGGCCAGGAGTTTTTAAAGTAACGCTCCCATGATTTGTGAAGCTGCCTTTGGTCTGTTATTTTATTTTTTGAAGTTGAAATAAAGTTTTTTTTTTAAAAAAGAAGAGGCCAAACTGGATTAAGCTCTGATCCCATACGACTGGAGTCCTTAGAAGAAGCAGGAAGGCTGGACGTAGGGAGGTAGGCAAGACCTGTAAAGTGTGCGGTGCAGGGTGTAAATCGTAATGTCAACTGGAGACCACGGGGAGTGCGATGCTCCAATGTGTTCATCAGTTGTCACAAATCGCCACACTGATGAAGGATGTTAATGGGGGAAGGCTTGAAGGGGGAGGGGTGGGGTATACAAGACGACGACAGAGGCAGAGCCTGCCGTGAGCTGCCACGAGCCTGGAGCGCCTGGGCCACCAGCAGCAGGCAAGCGGGGGGAAGAGTCGTCCCCGGATTTCAGAGGGAGCTCGGCCCCCGACTCCTTGCGTTCAGACCCCTGGCCTTCAGAGCAGGAGAGAACACCTCCTGCTGTGTGGCACCCCCCAGGTGTGGTCCTCTGGAAACAAAGACAGTGCCAGGCTCTGCTTCCTGCAGCCCGAGTGGCATTTGTCATGCCATTTCCTTCTGCCATAGTTCTGGAAGCTGATGAGTGATTGTGGCCCTCAGTGGCTAACCAGACTTGCTAGAGACAGCCCTGCACGTGTTACCAAAATGCCAAGAAGAGTGTAAGGTACCAGGTGTTAAAACAGAGATTTTCCAGGGCCTCAAGCAGCCAACACCTTGGAGAATCTGGCGGGGCGGCATCTTAAGAGACCTCTGGAAATGGGTCGGAGCTTCTTTGTCATCGCGAGGGACGTGCTGAAGTTCGCCGCGAGCTCGGAGGAAGGGCCAGGTGCTGGAGGAGGGTCTCAGCAGGAGGCCCGGGGCACACCCACGTTTAACGGGAGACGTTTCTACCGGAGGAGGGAGCCGTTTAGGGCGCTGGAGGCAGCTTTGAGGCTCCCCGGTGGCAGCAGGATCACCCCAGGCCTGAAAGGGGAGGGAACCCGCTGAGCCCGGGAGGTGGAAGAGGGGCCGTTCCACCAAGGGGAGTGGCTGCCGCGCAGACCACAGTGCAGAAAGCAGCGGAGCCCCTCCTCGCGTCTCCCTCGTCCTGGGCCGAAGTCCGCTGGAGCTAGGGGAGGGACAGGAGCCTGCCTGGTTCCGTTTCCAGAGGCCAGGACACAGGCGGATGATGGCACGGGGTGGCGCGTGTGCAAGTGGAGGCTTCTCAGCTCGGGGTCAGGGGCTCGCCTGGACGGAAGGTGACTGGATGGGGCACAGTAGCATCGCCACGCGTGCCGCGGGGAGCGTGTTCTGGGCCAGCCACCCCGGGGAGCCCCAATGCGGTCGGCATTCTCCAGGGGGGCGTCGGTCCATATTTGGCTCGTGGGGGGCAGGGGGTGACCCCGATTTCTAATGTCTGCCCACGTCTAGGGTGTAAATACTGCCGCCAGAGCCAATTTCAAGTCACCGACGTGACGCCACTGATGCGGAGTTAGGGAGAGCGGTGCAGAGGGCACCACGTGCTAGCATGGACTCCATCCACATACGTGTACAGAAAGAAGCTCAAAAGAGGTAGCAGGGAAATGCAAAAGTAATCAGGAAGTGGGGAGTTTTCGGTACTTATTTCCTTTTTAAAAATAGCCTAGGCAGCAAGCTTATATAATTTACATTTGAGTAATTGCTGTGTTTAACAACCAGCTTGCAAAATTCCTGAAAGTTTAACAACCTGCACACCGATTTTTCGCTGACCTGCCCAAAATTTCAAACAAAGAAGAGGCTGGTGGGGGTTGGGTGGGGGGATTGGGGCTTCTTAGGGGCAAAGGTATGGAAGCAGAGCATGTGTGAATGTCCCTGGTGCTAGAGTTTGCAATTGGAGTAGTTCATTGGGACCAGAAGAACAGGGATAAAAAGGGAATACAGAGCTTGAAGTAGCAAAACCCTCAGGAAGTCGCAGCGTTCTCTTAGCTCAGGTCCTTGCCTCGGATGTGCCACGAGTTGCTGATAAAGTTTTCATGATGGTAAAGAGGTCCCCACTAGCATCCAAGATCAAAGGCAAATCGGAGGCAGCAAAGGGTAGTGGCCCAAAGGGGTCAGTGTTTGATAAGATACGTAGACGAGCAAAAGGCCGCTGGGTTGGAAAAGGCTTTGAGGGGAGTTTCCACCCAGACCTGAGAGGCGGAAATCTCGGCCCAGAGGAGCTGGCTGCGGCTGCTACGCCTGCCAGTGGGAGAGCAGGGGTTACGCACGCAGCGGGGACAGCTGGGCCTCAGGGCCGCACACGCACGCACACGCACGCACATGCACGCTCACGCACGCACACGCATGCACGCTCATGCACACTCACGCACGCACACGCATGCACGCTCACGCATGCTCACGCACGCACACGCATGCACGCTCACGCACACACACGCATGCTCACGCACACACATGCTCACGCACACACGCACACTCACACATGCTCACGCACGCTCACGCACGCACACGCATGCACGCTCACGCACGCACACTCACGCACGCACACTCACGCACACTCACGCACACTCGCGCACGCGCTCCTAGGACATCGCAGTGCAGGCCATGAGAGCACTCCCCCACCTTGGAATCGGCTGCCCCCTCGTGTCAGCTCTCAGGTGTGTGCGGCCTCCCCCTGCAGGGACAGGCACACCACCTGCCCCACAATCACCGGGAAGGATCCAAGAGGAGCGCGGCCGTGGGCGCGGAGGCCGGCCTCCTGGCAAAGGCCGTGTGCCTCCGGGTGCTCGGCCGCCCCGGCCCTGCTCCCCCAGATCCTGGGGCACGGGGGACAGAAGCCAGCCCCCGCCCCTAGGGCGGCGCAGGGCGCGTGTGCAGTGTTTTCACTGCCAGAGCCCGGTGGGTGGCTCTTTCCTCCCATGTTGAGAGGGATCATGGATACGGAGCTGTATTTATGGAACAAAGCTCTGTGAATTTTAAAAAGTGTATGCACAGAGCGTGCTACGCGTGCTCGGAGCAGCGGGCGGGGTTTTATGAGATTCGTGAACAAATACCTTTTTTTGGTACCGGCATGTATTTATTTTAATGTGCCTTTAGCAAAATAGCTTGTTTTCCTTTTCTGGTTGTCACCCAGAGTTCCGTTTTGAAATAACTTTGCTAAATTTAAAAAAAAAAAAAAAAGAGGAATCATTTAAAGCTCACTTAAAGAAAAAATACTAAGTATGTGATATTCCGGGGGGGATGTGGCTATGCCAGCCGTTTCGGGGTGGGACGTGAGCGGCTAAACTTGGGGAAACAGGCGGTCTTTTGTGACCAGCTCCCAGTGCCTGACAAGATTCCCGTGACAACACAGCACCTCCGTCCACTTAGTTCCTCCATGGGGCTTGCTCCTGGGCAAACGTTTGCTTTTCCTTAATGATTTGAATTGAAGCATGGTAAGCTCCCACCCTCTTCCTCCACCCCGTCACCTTTGCCTCACCCCTGCCAGGTGGGGTGTGGACGTGGATATAAACAGCCGAGGCTGATGCCAACAGGACAAGTGTGCTGTGCGTCGTGCCTTCGTACGTGGCCTGCTCCCCGCCACGCGGCATGCTTGTGTTTTATTAGCTGCAGGAGCCATTAGGAATATGGACGTTATGGGATTCGGGTAGACGGGCACCGCCAGGGGACACTGCACCTGCTTGCTGTGGGCATGTAATACTTCACTTCGTGGCAACCCTTCCTGGGGGCCAGGGCTCCTGGGGAGGGTGTTTCGGTTATAGTTTGCTTCTTAACTTTGTCGCCTTCCACCTCCTTTGGAAGCACACGCCAGCGGCCATGGAACAAGACGGGACATTTAGAGACAGACGTTTAGCATCAGGAGGTTTCTCTCTCTTCCCTTACCCACTCAGTCCCTCTGCAGAGCCCAGAGGCCTCAGGCACAGGGGAGCCCCTTGCACCTCCTTAGCCAGAAAAGCGCCCAGCTTTTCTCGCTCCTGACTGGGCCATCCATTCTGACTTCCCCTCGCTGGGGGGTTTGTTTGGCAGCCTGTTGGAGAAGTGCCCCGGGGTGCTGGTTGTAGGTGCCAAAGGACATAGGAAATTAAAACGTCCGCTCTGGGCTGAGGGTTGCTTGCCCGTCCCAGACAACCCAGCGAAGCTTTGCCTGTGTGGACGGTCCCCAAGGAAAGAAGAAACAGAAGCACCCAGCAGGGGACAAGCTGGCTGCCCGGGTAGATGCCGGGTGCCGGGTGGTCCGTGCCGTGGTTCGGGGGAGGCGTGCGTGGGGCCTCGGGGCTCCAGCTGGCAGCCGCTCTCAGCAGGAGACAGCACCGGGCAATGTCAGGAGACACTTTGGTTGTCACAATGGGGGGGGGGGCATTGCATCTGGTGGGAAGAAGCCGGGGGTGCTGCTGACGGCCCTGCAATGCACAGGCGGGGAAGGCACTCTGCTTTTAAAGGGCCCCTGCGAGTGGGCTGCAGGGCCAGCTCCTCACCTGAAGGTCCCCTGGCCCAGCCTTTCATCCCCCCAGCCACGCACCTTCTCAGCGGCCCTGGGCCAGGGTCCCCTGCCTGCCCAGGGCACTGGAATCCTGGGGCCACCCGCACAGTCCGCCTCCCGCGGGCTTTGCCTTGGTTCTGCTCTTGGGGAATGGATCCTCCCAGTTGTCCACACGACCCTCCCCAGCTCAGGCCTCTGCTCGAACCTCCCGCCTGCAGAGTGGCCTGCCCAGCCGGCCCCTTTGAAATTGCAGCCCCCCCCACCCCACGCCCTTCCCAGCGTCATTTCCCTCCGTAACCTGTGCCAGCACCTGACGCTGTCTACTTCACTGAAGGTTTGTTTATTGGCCGACTGCCCAGCTGGAAGGCACGCGCCCCAAGGGCAGGGACTTGGTGTCGTTGGATGCAGCTCCCAAAGCAACGCTTGTCCCCACCAAACAGTGAGTGGCTGGAGCGTGCGCGAGCCGCGCTGTTCTTAAGAAGGCAGAAATCCAGGCTTCTGTATGAAAGCTCTGACCCTATGCTCATGCTGACAGCTGGTATTCTTTCCTTTTTCTAACATACCTTGCGTGGTCAGTTTGTGACACGGCCACACAAGGACCACGTGGAACCGAGAGCCCTCCCTCACGGCCCCCCGATCACGCACAGTGAGCCTTGGAAGCTTCTGGGCCAGAGCATTTTTCAAGGAGTGGATAGCGACCCTTGGATAGATGGCTTGGAGGATGGAAATTAGGCTTCCCGTGTTCAGACTTTGTACGGAACATTGATTTTCTTTAAGAAGCACTTACTCATCCCTGTAGCATATCAAGCCAAGCACATTTTGAGAAGGGGGGGAATATTTCTGTTTTTAACCAGTAAAACATCCGAGTAGGAGATTGATTACGAGGCATTGTGTAGTCAGACAGGATTGGAAGCACCAGGAGAGAGGCCACGCCTGTCCCACGTGAACACATCCCAGGAAATGCCACGGGGGCCACGCCTGTCCCACGTGAACACATCCCAGGAAATGCCACGGGGGCCACGCCTGTCCCACATGAACACACCCCAGGAAATGCCACAGGGGCCACGCCTGTCCCACATGAACACATCCCAGGAAATGCCACGGGGGCCATGCCTGTCCCATGTAAACATATCCCAGGAAATGCCACGGGGGCCACATCTGCCCCAGGTGAACACATCCCAGGAAGTACCACGGGACAGGACATGCCTGTCCCACATGAACACATCCCAGGAAGTGCCATGAGGGCCACGCCTGTCCCATGTGAGCACGTCCTCTAGCGTGCTACTGGGAGCAGAATCAGTGCTCCACGCTAGCACTAACAACGGCCGCGCCGATGCTCCTTAGTGCTGTGTCTGACTCTGGGCTCCCCTCCCCAACCATGACCCCCGAACAGCAGCCCCACAGATTGGGGACCACCAGTTTAGTCACAGGCGACCCAGAGACTCAGACGATGAGTGAGTGACAGCCCAGGCCGGGGAGCTCTCCGCTGGGTTCCTGCACCGCCACGCTGCCGAGCGGAGAAGGGCGTCCTCGCAGCTTTCCACGACGGCGTGCACACGCGGGTTGATCCCCTAATTGCACTGTCTTTTAGTGTCGACTCTGGTTGCAGCCTTCCGGTGCTGGCACCCAAACCCCTGCGGCAGCTGTTTCCTTGGAGTAGGTCGGAGGCTCGTTGCCGTCCCCAAAGAAAATGACTCGTGAACCAAACCAGCCTTTTCCAACCTCTCTGCTCTCTCAGGGGCTCCTTCTCCCAGCACACGGAGGTGAGACCGACCACCACACCAGTCGACAAGAATCCTCCCATCTGCGTGAACTCTTCAGTGGAAAGACAATTTATAGCTCCAGTGAAACCTGAGGGCTTGAGCACAATCCCAATGCAGCAAAACCCAGTTTCAAGCCACGTCGCATTTCAGGGGGCACTTCTTTCCGGCAGGAGAGGTAGAAGGTGCCCCTGCCGTGCAGACAACAGGGGGCTCTTTCCTCTGTTAGGGTGGGGGGAGGCTGTCCTTGCTCGGTCTCTTTAGTCCTCATCCCTCCAGCACGCCCCAACCATCTTGCTGCCTAGGTGACAAAAGGGTGTTCAGCGAACATTTTAACGGAAGCCTCCGAAGAAGTTTCCAAAGAAAAGGGGGCTGCTGCGGCTGACACGCCGTCCCCACTACGTGGGTTGAGGCTCGCTTCGGCGCCGGGTGTCTGGGAGGAGGAGGTGGGGTTATCATGCCCCCAGCCCCCTGGTTCTCTCACAGTGACCACCTGGAGGTCGCATCTGCTTAGTAGGTCGAGCCTTTTATGTACTCACAAGAGCTTCTCAGCTGGCTCTGGGAGGTAGCAGGGCAGGCATGTGTGTGTGTTTAATTTCTAAGAGATAACCTCGCACCTAAAGAGTCAAAGAGTCCTGCGGAGTCCAAGCGACACAGCCGTGGAGAGGACAGGCGGTTGTCTGCCGGGCGTCGGGTTTGGGAGGCGGGTCTGGGTATCGGGGCGTCACCGGGAGGTTTCTTTGCGCTGATGAAACTGTTCTGCGCCCTGACGGGGGAGGCAGCTCCTCGAATCTACGCACGTGATATGATGTCACAGAGCCAGCCACCAGAAAGAAGGGGAAGCGCATGCGGAAATCGGTGAAGTCCAAATAGGGCCTGTACCTAAATCGCTGTGGTTAAGTAAGAGCTTGTCATTGGGGGAAGCTGAGGGAAAGATGTCCGGGAACCGCATCATTTTTGCAACTTCTTGTGAATCTCAAACTATTAAATGATTTCAAAATAAAAAATTATCTAAAAAACAACAACAGCACTCAGGTACCTTCCACTCGTGGCCTTTATCCCTGCACGGAGAAAAACTCTTACCCCGTGTCACTAAATGGCGAGCTATTGCTGGTACTTCTTAATTTTTTTTTTTAAGTTTTAGGCCATATTTCTGTTAGGATAAATGGGGCGAAGGGTGTATCTCTCTTTCCTCCCCTACAAGAGTGCACCCCTTCCCCCCTCCATCATTCCTATAAGATAGTTCTATTCTGTGCAGGTTCACATTCAGTGTTTGAAATATTACAGCTAGGTGTGCTGATCGCACTTAAGCCAAGTGGTAGATTATGATTACTCTCCCTTTTCCTAAATGAGTCTTTTCCTTTAGAATCAAAAACTAATTTTGGTTTTATTCTTTTTCTTGGTTTTCTGTGTATTTAACTCTTATTTAATCCCACATTCTTCACGAGTTGTCTAACTCTGCTCTCAAAACATTCATTCACATCAAAGTCATTTGGTCAACTTCACCTTCCTGACAAGGTCTTTGCCAGAATCTTCTCCATGCCTGGTGCTCCTCTGTTACTCTGGAATCTCTCTCCATCATCAACCAAGACTCTTTTCACCCCTCTTATGTGTTGGACTTTCTGTTGCCTGTATCTCATGTCTCCTCCTTTCTCAGTTTACCCCTGTGTCTGGTGGAGCACATCCTCAAGTACTTTACTGAACAAGGCTGCCAGAGGTAAGTGTTTAGGGAACTGTGTGTGTGCAAACATCGCATTCATCATCTCACGGGATGTAGAATTCTAGGTTGGCAATCATTTTCCCTTAGAATTCTGAATCTATTTTTCACTGACTTCTGGTTTCCTGAGTGGCTGGTAAGAAGTCTGAATTCATTATGATCCTTGAATCTTTTTTCTGTCTGGGGATTGCCAAATGAAACCTCCTCATTTCTGGTTCCTGGTGCTGAGTGCCCAATGGGCCCTTTCTGTCCACAAACCCAGGACCTTTCATTTGGGAAGGTTGTCTTACATTGCTTCTGGATGATTTCCTCTTCTCTGTTTTCTCCTTTTTTTTTTTTTTTTTTTCTTTCTATTATTTACATGTTGAATTTCAAAGTAGTCCTGTAAGTTTGTCTTCTCTCCTGTTTCCGTTATTTGACTTCACTTTCTAAGATATTTTCTCAACTTGATCCTTTAACCCTTCCCATTAAGTTTTTGTTTTTTTCTATAATATTTTTAATTTCCAAGGGCTCATTTTTTCCCTTTCTAGATGTTCTCTTTTCATAGCATCCTGTTTTGTTTCATGATTCCATATCTTCTCTTATCTCTCTGTGAATGTGGGTGACTGTTTAATCACGTTCCACTCTGCATAGGGTCTATTCCCCATAGGTTGCTCCCCCCTCCCCTTTTCTCAGAGTCTAACAGTTCTGCTCAGGTAGAATTGTCGTGAGCATAGTATAATAGGGCTTGTTGACTACAAGCATTACTGAAAAGTGAGCTGGCTGCCTGTTTGGGAGGCTCTTTTGCTCTTTACATGGTAGAATTCTCTAGAAACCTGTCTTTCTCCTGGAGAGTACAGGTCCATCTGGAGTAAGGTCTCAGCATCTCGGCTTTCAGTATACAGGGACACTTAGTCACTCTATTTCCAATCTGGCACCTTGAGGCTCCCTTCTCCTGGTACCCCCGAGCCAGAGACGGAGCTCTGCCTGACACCCCATCTCATGGAAGAAGGAAGTATATTTGCCTCTGGCTGCTTCATAAACAGACTTTGTTTAGTCCTCATTCACTCCCAGTTTTAGGGGGGTTGGTATCATCAATTCCTGACATTGAAGGATTCTGTGGTATGAAATGTGTTGTGTCTTTGCTTTCCCCACTGGCAGCTCCTGACTTGGCTTTGAATTTCTGCTGAGCCATTCTGCCCGCTTGGACACCTGCTTTCCAGTTTCCAAAAGGCGTTGCTATTCCTGCCTCTTCTACCCATCCATGGGTTTTTGCCTTTAAAACCGTCCCTCTTTACTCTCCTTCCAGCGGGATTTGGGGAGAGCTGTAAGTAGATGCACATGCTCAATCAGCCATCCCTCTCACCGCTTTATTCATGAGAAAACCGAGCCTCAGAGAGGCTGCTTTAGCCGAGCAGCTCCTTGCCATTTGTTAAATTCCTGGATTTAGTTCGTTGCTACCGAATGTGAGCCAGCAGGAGGTCCAGCAGGTCACCGTAAGATGACTGGGGACCTCCATGGAATAATGCAACAGTGACGTTTATGAAATGCTTATATGTGCCTGACACTGTTTTCATATTCTTATATGTATTAATTATTTTAATCAGCTGATTCTGTTTATAGAGGAGGAAACTGAGGCACAGAACAGTTCTGTAACTTGCCCAAAGTCACACAGCTAAAGGGGGGAAACAGGATCTAAACCTAAACCAGAGTTGTTCAGCCTCTGCACTAGGGCCACTTGGGTGGGATAGTTCTTGGGGTCGGGGGGGGACTGTCCCCGACACTGTAGGATGTTTAGCAGCATCCGTACCTGTACCCACAAGATGCCAGCAGCCGCTTTCCCCCTGCAGCAGGGGTGACAGCCCAGAATGTTTGCAGACAAGGCCCATGTCCCATGGGGGGACAGTTGCCACCTGTTGAGGACCCCTGACCTAAGCAGGGTGGGGACCCCAATATGGGCAGAGTGGGGCCCCTGACCTAGGCAGGGTGGGGACCCCCGATGTGGGCAGAGTGGGGCCCCTGACCTAGGCAGGGTGGGGACCCCCGATGTGGGCAGGGTGGGGCCCCTGACCTAGGCAGGGTGGGGGGCCCCTGATGTGGGCAGGGTGGGGACCTCTGACCTAGGCAGGGTGGGGACCCCCAATGTGGGCAGGGTGGGGCCCCTGACCTAGGCAGGGTAGGGACCCCTGACCTAGGCAGTCTGACCCCAGGCCTGTGCTCTTGACCCTTTGCTGTCTGCTTCTCGGCTCAGGGCACGCCGAGGGCACCTTCCCCTGCCCCTCAGGACTGGACAGAAAGCTCTGAGGTTCCCTCCCCCTGCCACCTGGCCCAGCCCCTGCAGGCACCCTCGGGTGCCCTCTGTCCCCCTGTCACTGCTCAGGAAGGCAGCCTAAGCGTGAAGCCACGGGTGACGCGGGCGGCTGAGGGGAGCGGGGCCCTGGGCCAGGAGCAGGCTTTAACCCCACTCTCCCGCCTCCCCCCCGCAGAGCCAAGGTCAAGAAGGGCGTGAACATTCTGCGCACGCAGACCCGCGAGCCCCGGCAGTGGGACGTCCAGCAGGAGCTGGGCAGCGGCGGCAAGCACGCCACGGCCACGGTGGTGTGCCAGCGCCTGGGGACGGCGCCGCGCGGCAGGTAAGCAGCGGCCGGCACCAGAGGCCGGGCTGGCCCTCTCGGTCCACCCACGGCCGGGACCCGCGGGGGTCTGCTCCGGGCGCGCCTCTGCAGCCCTGCGCTCCGGGCTTCGGGGCGAAGAGCCAGCGCCGGGGAGGCCTGCACCGCTCTGCCGAGGCCTTTGCGTGGTTCCGCCTGGGCCCCGGGCTGTGGGCGGCGGCTTTGCTGCCCGTGGACGGCCTTGGCACAGAGGGCGAGGCCCCGGGTCGTCCGTGAGACGCGAAACGTGGGGTTCTAATACACCTCTGGGGTTGTGAATTAAAATAATTGTTTCCTGACTATAAAAGCGGCACAGACTCATTCTAGAATATTTGGTAAACACAGGTAGATGGGGGAAAATTAAAATCATACGCCACGTTTCCTACTACCCAGGGATGCCCACTGCTGCGGTGCTGGCTCATCTTGGCGGTGTTTCACGCGTCTCTTCCATCTCTAAATAGGAATGTATAGCAGATTTATTCATTTCACAAATGTGGTGTCTTAATACACGTACTGATTTTTTCAGGTTCTTTCGTTTCCATGTATATAGAAAACACCTTCCCGTGGCCTTAGGCATTCCTCAGACACTTCGGGTGGCCTCATATTATTCCTCGTATGGATTTCACACAGCATGAGTGAGCATCTCTCTACAGTTAGACAGTTAGCGTTTCTGCATTGTTTCTTATAGATGATACAGCAGTAAACCACCTTCCACGTTAATTTTGTCCACTTCCCTTTCGCCTGAAGGTGGCTTCTTAGGATCAGAAGGTTTGGTCACATTTTTAGGGCTCCTGACACAAATAGTGTAGTGTCCAGAAGCTATAAGGGAAGAAATGTGCCTTTAGTGGGCAGTTATGTTCGGTGACTGCTCCAAGGCTGCCATGAAAAGTTCTGCCAGTTTTCCACGTGGTTGAGAAACACCTTCTTCTTTTTTCCAGAAAGGCCCTCCTCTGTCTTTCCTTTAATGTGTAACCAGCAGAAACGTACGGTGCCCGTAAAGCTTCCTGAGTCCAGCACCAGCCTGTGCTGGCATTTCCACGAGCAGGATCTCCAGCACGCCTGGGGATGAAGACAGGAGATGGTGCCGTGTCTCAAATTTGAACTTGTGAAAAACAGTAGGAAAGAAATGTCTTGAGCTTGGGGCCACTTGTCATAAGCAGGAGCTCAGAGACCAAAGGGAATCTCTTTAATCCAGTGTACATAAAGCCTAATTAATCCAAGATTAGTTTTGGTAATGCAAATAGAAGTGAATGTGTAATTCACAGAAAGTGAACTTAGGTGTAAAATAGCTCATCTCAGAATGAGACCAAAGGGAGGGAGATAAGCCTTTGCTGCAGCAAGTTCCAAAGAGTCCCAGTGACGCCCCTGTTTGTTCTGAGGCTTCTGGAAACTTCTTTGGGCTCATTTGTGTGTGTGGAGAGAGAAGACATCATGCGTGATTTTCCTCTTGCTGTCGTCCTGGAAATCCTTGTTTTGGCAGAGGGCGCTGTGCTGCCTCCCAGTGCTCCCCCTCTCGAATTCGCTCGTCCTCTGCCGTGATCAGCATCAGGCTGGGTGGCTCTGGGAGTGTGGGGCCTAGTCACGCTGCACCCCTCAGCTTTCCTCGCATGCCGTCTTGGAAGAGGTATTTTTTGCCGTTTGGGAAGAGCTGCTCCCTCAGGCCTGGTGGCTGTTCTGGCAGCTTGCGAGAGCCAGCTGGCGCCAGTCTTGTCAACTCCACATTCCGCGACCTCGCGCTGAGCGATCGGCGTCAGCCGTGGTGGAAGTGTGGGTAAAGGCTACCGCCAGGCCTGGGGCGATTGATGTTGGGGAGCCCATGTCCCGGCTCCCCGCTGACTGGAATTCCCTTGCACGCTCACCCTCACTTTGGCCCTGGGAAAGCATTGATTGGTTTCCGGGCACGTGAGGTGCTGGGGGATATCCACCTAGTCAGATCTGGACTCTGCCTTCAAGGAACCTGAGCGCAGGCAAGCACCTGGGGCCAGACTGACCACAACTCGAATAAGGACAGTCGGTGCTGGGGGAGGTGCAGCTGCCCAGCTTTCCTTTACCTGGAGAGCGAAAGTGAGCGCGTTTGTCATCTGTTGCTGTGTAACAAATAACTCCAAAACTTAGAGGCTTAAAATACCACAGAGGTTTTCATTTCTATGGGTCAAGAACCCAGGCACATCCTAAATGTGTCCTGTGTCTTGGGACCTCACTAGGCTGCAATCAGGGTGTCGACCCTGGGTCGAGGGTCTCAGCTGAAGGCTCAGCTGGGGAAGGAGCCACTTCCAAGTTCACCTGGCTGTTGGCAGGATCCAGTTCCTCGAGGGCCGCTGGCCAGAGAGTGCTCTCAGCTCCCCGCCAGGTGTCCTTTGCCCAGGGCAAGGGTGTGAGAAGAGAGCTCCAGCAAGATGGGGAAGTCAGGACTTTTATAACCTAATCTTGCCAGTGACACCTCAAAGCTGTATTCTGTTCACTAGAAGCTAGTCACTAATGCCAGCCCACATTCGAGACAAAGAGGCAAGGAACCCGGAGGCGGGGCCCGCGGGAGCCCTCTTGGAAGGCTGCCGTCCACTCCTGGCCAGCTGTCCACAGGCGGGCAGTTTCTGCATCTCTTGCCTCTGAACCCTCCTGGAAGGCGGGAGGGACTTGAATACGCAGAAGCAGAGAATGATGACAGTGCAGGCACTGCAGGGACTTAGACCCATGAAGTCGGGAGGAGCTGGCAGCTGTGCGTCCTGGCTGGAGTGGACGCAGGAACGGGTGGGAGGGCTCTGCCGGGCAGGCGGGCCGCGGCTGCGTGATGGAGCGTCAGGATGCCGGACCCGTAGCTGAACTGGCGTCTTCCAGGCTGCTGACCACCTCTCCCAGTCTTCAAGTCAACTTGCCGTTTATGTCTAAGGCAGGTGGTTAGGAGAAAAGCTTCTGGCAGCACTTGTCTCAGTAAGCCTTCTCCGATGTACCCAACAGTGTCGGTCTATGCTGATTTAAGCAGAAGAGGAATTTATCCAAAAGGTATCGCTGGGAAGACTGCCGAACCAACTGGGAAAACAGGCAATACCAGGGAAGTCTCGGCAGCAGCGGGGCGCACCCAAACCCTGCGTCTTCCGTGGCTCACACGTGCCGCCAGTCACTTGACGTTTCTCTTTAAATCGACTTTAAATTGTCTCGGTTTAAAATTTACCTTCATTTTTAGTAATATATCCTTGAACTTACGCATTTATGGCTCTGTTTGTGTTATTTTCTAATATACTGTATAGTAAGTAGAAAACCATGAGTTCTTTTGACTGATTGTCTGACATCTCCCTCAAGTCCCCCAGCTGGCACCGGTGGCGCTTTGGGAAACACGTCAGTGGAGCCAGGCGGGGAAGGAAGGAAGCTCTCTGTGTGGGAAGCCCCTCCTTTGGTGACGTGTTCTCCAGGTTTGGGATTTCCCACGCCCTCTTCTGGTGTGTAAGCGTGCACTGCCCTTCAGCCCTGAGCGGGCATGCTGGGTTCCGCTCCGTGGGTCATCCCGGCCCCAGCAGGGGCGACGCCGCTCGTCCCAGGCGGCAGTCGCTGACAGCCCTGCCTGTGACGGCTCTCTACGTAGTGGAGGAGGCGCTGCGTGGGCAGTGGGGCCACCCTCCTGGCGCCAGGCAGGGGAGATGCAGGGGGTCCTCCACCTTCAGGGATAGTTGGCCCAGGCAGTCCTCGGAGGTCCCTGTCGGTGCCAGGCTCCCACGATTCTGTGATTGGCGGCAGCCCCCAGGGGCCTCTCGGTGGGACTTCAGAGCGATCACCAGCTGCGCTAGCACCTGGCAGCTGAGAGTGATTTGGCCCCTGCCTTGGGTTCTTGGAAAGCCCCTCGTGCGCTTTGCAGTCAGAAGAGCAGCTGCTTGGAGCCGCGGAAGCTGCAGCTGCATTTCCAGAGCACAGCAGCACCCCATGGTCTGGGGCAGCGGAAACAGCTTCCGAGGAATAACGCTGGTGGCCCACGGAGGTCCCCCCACCCCAGGCTGCAAAACCCTCAGCTTCCACCAAGCAGGTCCCGAAAGCTGGCTCTGGGGGCTCCCCACTCCCGCACCAGTCGTCTCCATGTGCACCCGTCTCTTGAAAGGCGCTGCTAACACACACTCCAGACGCAACTGCAACCGGCTGGCGCAGCTTCAGAGCACGTCCCCTGCCCTCTCCTGCCCGTAGAGACCTAGCACGCCAGCAGGCAGCGTAGCTGATTCGGAGTCCAGGTCACACGGCCCAGCTCATCTGTCATTGATGCTTCAAGGGCTCTAGAGTCATTCGGGTTTATAGGTTTCAAACCAGAACCATGAGTGGGCATCAGGGAGCCCACAAAACCTGAAAATGGTTTGAAAACCATGTGGTGAACGAGAGAACGTGTCTGTATGCAGCTCTCCTTAAAGGAGTTGCACTGCTTTCTCCTAGTTCTTTAGCACATACGAACTGAATTTGTTTGATCTGTGTTTTTTGCAACACAATAAAAATTGCATGAAATGACTTTAGGTGGGACACACAACACTGCTGCTTGCCTCTGTCCCACTGTCCCCACTGTTCCTCATCGCCTGTATCTGGTCCTTGTGCGTTATCTGCTGGCATGTAAAAGCATTTTCGTATGAGAATCTGGTGTATCAGTCAACGACTGGCACAATAGTGCTACGTAACAAAGCACCCCAAATCTCGATAACTCACAGCTGCAAGCGTTCCTCTCTTGCTCCTGGGCTATAGGTTGACTGTGGTTTGGCCCACCTGGAGTGGGCTCAGGTAGAGACTTCAGGCTGCTGCTGTGAGCTCGTGCCTGCCCCCCGTGGCTGTGAGCTGGGCCGAGGCTCAGGGGCAGCACCTACTCTGGGCATGCCCCTCTCATGAGAGACCACCTACTCATGTCATGACCACTGGCATCCCAGTGGTCAATGCGGGTCTCATGGCCAAGCCCGACATCAGTGAGAGCGGGCAGGGGAGGGGCGGCGCAGATCAGCTGATAAAAGGCCCCTTGCCGCTGAGACGTTCTTCCGTGGCTCCCACCCAGGAGGAGAGCGCTCTCCCCTTTTCCCAGGTCCGTTTACTCAACACTTTGTTATCGAGTACCCAGGCATCGTGCTGAGGGTCTATGGCCCGGAGCCTTTCCAGAGAGTTCCAGGAAGAGACACTGGAAGGCTGTCCCGAATGGGGGCTCGCCCCCTGGCATATGGCGAACTAAAGGGCAGTTGAGTATGAGCAAAGCATAATTATGGCTGAGACGAGCAGCCCTCACCGCAGGCACTCTTCCAAACGCTGTGCACACACTAGGCCAGTTGACCCTCCACGCAGTCGGAGAGGTGGGCAGCGCTATGGTACCCATTTCACATGTGGGGAAACTGAGGCACCTGTGATAAATGCTGAAGTCCACTCAGTTAGAGGTGGAGTTGGAGTTCAGCCCGTTAAGGTCTGTCCAAAGCCTGTGGGGTGACCACTGCACCCCAGGAACTGCTGTGCTGATGCTGCCGGGGGCCGTTCTCAGGGGAGACAAGGGAAGGCTGGCTGCTGGTTGAGGGGCCGCTGGCTCCCATCCTGTCCCCCGTGAGGCTGGACGCTGCTCCGCAGGCGCCCGTCAGATCCCTCTCCAGTGCTGCACGCCCACCCCTCGTTTGCCCTGACAGCCCTGCCCTGCCGCTACTGCGTCCCTTTTGCCCACGCGTGCAGGTTGCTGGGGGAACCCGCGAGCGCCCGCCTCCTCCCAGGTAGCCCTCACTCCCTGAGCAGTGGGTGTGGGATTGGAAAGCCGGCTCCCTTTCCTCTGGTGAGGACAACCCGGAATCTTTACTGACACCCCGCAGCTTCCCACGGGCTCGTGCTGATGCTGGGACCTGGTCTGCAGCCATCCTCTGCGGCTTCTTCCCCTTGCCTGAACTCTCCCTCACGCTCTGATCAGCCTCTCCTGGAAAAACTTCCCTAATCAATTACTTGCAAATGACCCCTCACCTTAGGGTCTGCTTCTAACCGACCCAGCCTAAGATTCCCAGGAACCTAAGGGACCCCTGCCTGTTCCCTGGCTGAATGGCATCACATGCCTACGACTGGGAGGGAGAACTGGTGGGGGAGCTGTGGAACAAGAGGCTGTTTCAGGGCACACGCCCGCCCAGGTCCTGCCCCTGCCGGTCTGGAAGCCCCCGGAGCCAGGAAGAGAGCTAGCGTCTGGTCCCCACGTGCGCCGAATGGGGCAGCCATCAGCTTCCAGTCCCCCTCCGGACACCTCGGCACCCATGCAACGTCGGCCAGCGGCCCACAGGGCTGAGGCCCACGGAGCAGCTGACACCTGTTCAAGTCCCCCCCATCAGCGCCGTCGGGTCCAGGTGAGGCAGCGTGAGGCAGCGGCCTCCGTGACGCCCGGGACGAGGCTGAGGGTCTGTGGGCGGCACTGAACGCAGGCCTGCGCTCGGCCCTCAGCTCCTTCTCCTTCCCCTGCGTCTCTCTTGCCCGCTCTGAGTCCTTTTTTCCAGTCCTGGTACTCTGGCAAGTCGGAGCCGCTGGGGAGCAACTCAGCAAGAATTCCACAAAGCCCGTGAGGGTGACCCCGCGGGAAGGGAGGGGCGGCTGGCCCGGCTCCCCAGCTCCACCTTTACGAAATCCATGCTCTGCCTAAGGTTTACCTGAGCCGTACTCTCCTCCCGAGCTCATTCCTTCAAGTGAGATGCCCAAAAGAATCTTCCTAAGCTGAGGGCATTCTCTGAAGTTAACAGGGGACTCCACGGTGGGAACGTACCCCCAAGGCTGTGACTGCAACTGACCCCTTCTCTGTTTCTGAAGAGCCCTGCACCCCCTTGTCAGTATTTCCTAAAGACCTTTCTTTAAATGGATTCACTCGTATATCTTAAAAGTTTCCTTTTAGGCTTTATTATTAAATATTATTCTTATGCTCTCTTTTAGGAGGTTAGCAAAGCATCTTAAAAATAGAAATTTAAATAAAAGTAATATTCTCTATATTTCACAGTGCTTGACAGCTCCCAAAATAATAACCTGTATATTTCATAGTACTTGGCATGTTACAAAATGCTCCGTGTACGATATTTCTAAATCTTTTCAATGCAGTTGTGAGCCGAGCAGTCACGCCATTGGGCAGGAAAAAGAAATGAAGGCTCAGCGGGCGGAAGCATCCGACTAAGTACTTGTGCAATTGATAAGGAAGTTCTTTTAAAATAACTTTAGTGTCAATAAATAAATGGGAAAAACTTGAATGGTTGCCACAAATTCAAGGTGAACATAGACAAGAAACAATTAAAACCTAAAGAGCTTATTAAAGTCCAGCTAGCTAGTGTTGCCAGCCGAAGCCTGTGTCTCCTGCCCGTGGGTAGAAAGGGCTCTAGCTTTCTTTTTAGCTAAGCTTCCAGCTTGCAGGAATCTAAGCAGGAATGACTATCTGTGTGTGCTTCCACCTTACTCGAGGGATGCGCATTGCCCTTTGGGGAATGCGACGGGGGATCCTGCGTGGGTCCCCTAGAGTTTCTGTCCCTGCAAATCTCAGCTGCAGATCTGAGCTGTGGGCGGTCAGTGCAAGGGCAGGTAGTGGAGAGGCTGGCCACATAGCAGAGCGTGGAATTCAGAACCATTTAGATGGGCTGCAAACTCACAGCAACCTGGCAAGTACAGAGATGGAGGGGGCGAACGGACAGACGTGCTTTCCATCGCCCAGCGAGGCGGACAGAGTGTAGGCTCTGGACCCTTCCTGGATGGGTAGGGGAGCCCAGCATTGCCAGAGCTCTGGATTTCCCTGGAGCAGCTGAAAGCCCAGATTACCCCATGCGATCTCCCAGCTTTTCAATGTTTTAAATGTTTGGAGCATTTGCTTGGATGTTTTGAATCACCGTGCAGATCGAGCAGCATTGTCAGTGGTTTGCAACTTTTGCTGGAAAGGTTTGCACGGGCATTTGGTGTCCTATAGGAAGCAAGGCAGGGGCCTTGGGCTTCCCTGGTCCCAGGTGCCTTGTCGTTGCATCCTTGGGGCTGGGGTCCCAGCTGGAAGCTGTTCAAATCAACTCTTCTGTTTCCTGTAGGAGCTTGACTCCCCGTAGCTTCACAGGACAAAGTTTGCAGCAAGCTGGCTGCCCCGGGCGTAGGCTGTGCCTCTTTTGGAAGACTTGTAAGCGACACCAGCACTTTCAGAGTCCAGGCGCCCTCGCTCTGACCACGCAGTCCCTCCAATGCAGACCAAACCGCACAGGGTCCCCCACGTCCCCAGCGGGTGCCATAAGTGCGCCTGCCA
The DNA here is from genome assembly GCA_026826555.1 of Tolypeutes matacus. Classification (NCBI taxonomy): domain Eukaryota; kingdom Metazoa; phylum Chordata; class Mammalia; order Cingulata; family Chlamyphoridae; genus Tolypeutes; species Tolypeutes matacus. The sequence continues at coordinate 1,167,193 of JAKSZT010054518.1, read as the reverse complement.
CACCTCTGTCCACGTCCCCAGCGGGTGCCATAAGTGCACCTGCCACGCACCCGTCCACATCCCCAGCAGGTGCCGTAAGTGCGCCTGCCACACCTCTGTCCACGTCCCCAGCGGGTGCCATAAGCGCACTTGCCACGCGCCCATCCTCCAGGCCCTCGTCTGTCATCCGTGGAACGGCCTGTGATCCAGCTCCGCGTACCGCCCAGCATTGCTCACTCACTGAATCCATCGCCAGCTCTGCCTCATGCTCTGGGCACAAGACCCTCTGACCCTGTTTCCTCGTCAGGAACCAGGGCCAGCGTAACCCATGTTCATGAATCTATTTGTTCCATAATATTCGAGTCCCCACCCTGTGCTGGGAACTGATCAAAGCACGGAAATACAGAGGCGAAGAAGGGGCCCGTGTCTGCCGACTCGGGGACCACTTTCCTACTGGGAAGACGTGTGTATATGAAGTATTCAGTTGCAGCCTCTTCGGCAGGCAAGCCTAGCACCTGAAAAATGGCGGGGACCCTCCGTGTTAGCAGAGAGTCAGCGCCACAGGGAATTCCAGCCTGTGGCCCGCTGTCCCTGGCTCCCTGCTCTCGTAGCCCAGGTTCTCACCTGGCGGCTGGCAGGTAGGCCGGCTTGTCCCAGGTGCGCCCAATGGCACCAAAATGCTTCTTGTTTTCTTCTGCCACTTCCTGGAGCAGAAACAGCTGCTGCCCCCACTGCCCTGCTCTTCAGGAGTGGGCAGCCACGCTGGGCTCTCTGCCTCAGGAGATATGAGGAAATGAGGCAGGTAATAAAACAAGAAGGCCTTTTTCAAACAAAAATCTGAAAGTAGTGAATAAAATTCCCATTAGCATTCATTTAAGCAGTCTCCATTGCGTATCTTATACACGTAAATATACTCAGCTATTTGTTTTTGGAAAATCCTGGAATATGAGTATGCTGATAGCTGCTGAGAATAAACAGTTTTAGCAGCTCTTAGAGGAATGGTGTACTAAAATAATCTAATTTCTCATAAAGGAAATTACCCACACCGAGTCCTCTCTGTAAGATTTTTGAAATTAACACAGATTACCTCTTAAACAAACTCTACTACAAATTAAAATCTCCCAGTCAGCGGCATAAGCTTGCATCCTGGGTCCTCAAGGAAAGAAGTTAAAAATGACCCCCGACTCTGCCCATCCAAAGTAGCCTCCCAGCAACACTTGTGGCAGGATAATTTCGTGATATACAAATTGTGTGCATCCTCCCTAAAATGTACCTTCCCCTCCCACCTTCAGCAGGTGGCTGGGACAAGCTGCTGGGGCTGATTGGTCTTTCCTGTCAATTGTAGAAGCTAAGCTCTTAGAAGAGAATGTTTCTGGAAGCCCCTGGGGAGGGGGATGGGAGGGCAGGTGGAGAGGGGCATCTTGGAAGGAGCCTGAGGGAAGAGGAGATTGACCTGAGGCCACCACGGAGAGGCGTCTCCATCAGTCGGTTGTGTTTGAAAGTACAGGGTCCCGTGGCTTATTGCCCACCAAGACCTCCTACAGTGGAGAAAATGAACTGCCCCAAGGGAAACTGGGGGGCTTCTACGCGTAGATGCTAGGACACCCCACCTGTGAGACCGTTCAGTGTTGGGAGCTTTGCATGCACATCGTGGTTTTCCTCAGCCTTCACAGCAATTGTGACTATGATCAGTGTTCAGCTGGTGACACTGTGACGGATTGTATTTTCCAAAACTGTCCCCAACCATAGACCCCACTGTGTTCGTTTCCTGTGGCTGCTGTAGCGAATTACTGCGACTTTGTGGCTTAAAGCAATGCAAATTTACTCTCTTACAGTTCTGGAGATCCGGAGTCCACAGTGAGGCCTCAGGGACTAAAATGGAGGGGTGGGCAGGGCTGGCTCCTTCTGGGACTTCAGGGGAGAGCTGATTCCTTGCCTCTTCCATGTCCTGGAGGCTGCCCGCATTCCTTGGCTCCTGACCGCATCTCTGCAAACTCTGTTCCTGTCATCACATCACCTGCCCCCTTTCCAAGCTCCTGTCTCCCTCTTGCAAGGACCCACCTGGATAAGCCTAGGCCATCTCCACACCTCAAGAGCCTTAACGTCATCATAGCTGCAAGGTCCCTTTTGCCATGTGAGGCAACATGTTCGTATGTTCAGGAATTAGAATGTGGACTTTTGGGGGCTATGATTCTACTATACCCATCCCACATGCTTTTCTAGAACACACTCTCCTGCCATTAAGTGGAGTCTCTGTCCCTTTCCCTTGAAACTGGGCAGGCTTTTGTGATTGGTCGACTCATGAGTGCAACACATGATGCTATGGGGCTTCCAAACCCCCATAAAGACAAGTCAGCTCATACAGGGGCCAACACCTAAGCAGCCTGACTGCCCTGAGGCCACCATGCTGTGAGGAAGCTGAGCCAACCCGCGTGGAAAGACTGAGGCCACCAAGCCGAGAGGAAGCCCAGCTAACCCACATGGAAGGACCTGCCATGCCGAGCGGAAGCCCAGCCAACCCGCGTGGAAGGACCTGAGGCCACTGTGCCGAGCGGAAGCCCAGCTAACCCACGTGGAAGGACCTGCCATGCCGAGCGGAAG
>JAKSZT010054518.1:1135346-1164603 GCA_026826555.1 Tolypeutes matacus | reverse complement strand
GGAAGGACCTGCCATGCCGAGAGGAAGCCCAGCTAACCCGCGTGGAAAGACCTGAGGCCGCCATGCTGTGAGGAAGCCCAGCCAACCCGCGTGGAAGGACCTGCCATGCCGAGAGGAAGCCCAGCTAACCCGTGTGGAAAGACCTGAGGCCGCCATGCTGTGAGGAAGCCCAGCTAACCCGCGTGGAAGGACCTGCCATGCCGAGAGGAAGCCCAGCCAACCCGCATGGAAGGACTGAGGCCGCCGTGCCGAGAGGAAGCCCAGCCAACCCGCGTGGAAGGACTGAGGCCGCCGTGCCGAGAGGAAGCCCAGCCAACCCAAAATGCAAGCCTGCAAGGAGAAGCCCTGGGCCTCATGGAGAATGATTCCAGCCAGCTTCCGGCTGCTCCGGCCCCCTCTTCCTTCTCTAGCCACCAGCTGACTGCAACTGCACAAGAGATTCAAGCCAGAACCACCCAGGCAAGCCGTCCCTGCATTCTTGACTCACAGAAACCATGAGGGACAATGAAATGATTATTTTTGTTTTATGCCACTAAGCTTTAGGTGGTTTGTTACAGAGCAGCACCTAACAGGAATACTGTAGAACTCGTAACAAAACATATGCTGCCTTCGCTCAGCTGCTAAGGGCCGCTGTCAGTATTGCAGCTCTGTTCTGCCTGAATCCACACGCTCGTGTCTTCCTGGAACAGAGAAGAGAGTCTTAAGTGCAGAGATGCTGAGGAGCTTGTGCTCTGACACCCAAGAACCCTCCCGATCCCCAGCCCAACATGGGCCCTGGAAGCTGAGTTTCCGTTTACGTGCCCAGGCCCCATCCTTTCACAGCCACTGTCAAGACTTCATTTCCTTCGCTCTCATCACAGTTCTGACACACGGTCCCCAGTTGAAGCTGAAAATGTGTGAATCTAGCTCTCAGCTTTGTCCTGAAATGCCTTAGTTTATCAAGTTAACAGGTCCCTCAAGCTCTTGCCAGACCAGTGATAAACTTTAGGGAAAGCTGCAGCCCCGGACCCAGAGCTGGTGCACTTCAGAACCTGTGCTCTTGCCTCAGAGACCCTCTAACCAGGGGTATAGGTGGAGCTCCTTCCCCGAAGCAGCCCCTCCATTGCCGGTCAGGGCCATGGGGCAAGGTCAGGGCCGTGGGGCAAGGTCAGGGCCGTGGGGCAAGGACAGGGCCGTGGGGCAAGGTCAGGGCCGTGGGCCGGCTTTCCAAACCCCGAGGCTCTGGTATCACAGAGCCTCCCAGCCACCCCTGAGCTGCCGTGGGAGTGTCGATTTTATCCCCTCCGTCTGAATCGTTTAAATCGCAGGACCCCTGGTTCAGGCCAAGGGCCCTTCTCATACCTGGCTGGTCTTCACAGGAAGGTGGCAGGCAGCCCTGGAAACGGGCTGTCTCTTTTCCCTGTCACTTAAGGTTTTCCTGCCTCGAAGGTGAAAGCTGTGCCACGACATGCTTGCAGCCCAAGTGTTCGTGAAGCAGTGTGGCGCCCAGAGCAAGAGCTTGGCCTCTGGAGGCGGGGACCGTGGATTCCGCTCTTGGCTCTCCTGCTTGGAAGCTGTATGGTTTCGTGCAGCTTGCTCTTTGGGTCTTTTCCACCGGGGGGATGATAAATTTTTATACTGCCTGCATCATGGTGTCGTGGGGACCGGATGAGCTAGCATATATGTGCAGTGCCCACCCGGAATGCAAGTTCTTGCATTTCCAGCGAGCCAGACTTCCATAAATTCCTCCTGACATCTTTTCCACAGCGGCCCAGCAGCCCCGGTGTGTCCTTGCGACAGAGGCACAGAATTCCTCCCCGTTGGTGGCCCATGTCGCTCACGGAGCCCCACGTCCCGCTGGCTCTGGCCCCACCCACTCGTGTCCCCCAGTGTGCTCCCAGCCCACTCTCCCTGGAGGTTTCCAGCAGCTGCTTGGCTCTGCCCTTTGCTCCCACCCTCAGGACAACCTGAGGGAATAGAGAGGGCAGTGCCCGGCCCAGGCGTCTGCGGGGAATACTTGCTGCTTGACTTTTTATAAGCCAGCGCCAAAGGCCCAAAGCTTGCAATAATTTGCCACTTTACTGAGGCACATTTTTCCCCTCTCTCTTTATTTTTTAGATTATTTTAATTTATTTTGGGGGAGGGGATAGGTAATACATCTAACAGCTGTAAATTCAAAGAGCATACAAACCTACATGCAAAAAATACCCCGTCCTCCTGCCACGCAGTTCCCCTGCCCAGAAGTAAGCACAGTTCACAGTTTATCATGCATCTTTTCAAAGATAGGTTATGCGTTTACCAACATATATTCACAGACTTCTTTCCTCTCCTACCCTACCTTTAAATAGCATTGTTTAATATTCTTAGCAGTTTACCTATATCAGTACATAAACTTCTTTAATCTTTTTTTAAGAACATCTGCATATTATGGCATATACATATACCATAATGCAGCTAAACCAATCCCTACTAATGGACGTTTAGTTTATTTCCAGTTTTTCCTACGATTAATGTGCTTTGAATAACCTTGTCCAAATACCACTTTTTGCTTTTGTGGTTATATCTGTGAAATAAAGCTAGAAGTGGACGAGCTGAGGAAGCGCCGATGTGGCCGTCATGAATTTTATAGACAGTGGCCCGTTACCATGGCTAGCGAGCTCTTTGATCCTCTGAGGCTCGTATTTAACTTCCCCGCAAACGGCTTGGCTGGCGAGTCAACGTGGGAGTTGAGCTGTGGTTTGTTAGGATGTTGCTTGCACCCAGTCACTCCTGGGTTGCCCTGGCTTGGCATTTGCCCTTGGGGGATTGTGCCGTGTTTCCACAGAGCTGCTGCAACGACGGCGACTGTTTGTGAGCAAGTGCCCTGTCCAGACCCTGTGCCAGCTCTTCCTCCACATCCTCGCTTCCTCTGGGCTCTCTGTGCCTGCTCCTCCCCTCAGACCCAGCCCCCGTCCATTCTTCTCTAAGAGGCCAAAGTGTTCTCTTGAAGACATGCATCAGGCACAGACCTGCCCTTTGCCGCAGTCCTCCAGGGGCTTCTCACCACGTCCAGAAGGAAGCCCCAACTCCTGAGCACAGCCTCCCAGGCCCTGTGTGACCTGGCCCCTGCCCACCCGCCAGACCCGGCCTCCCAGACAGTGGCCGTGACAAAGGAGGACCGGCCTGTGGTCAATCTCAAAGGCATTCATGGAGCAACACGCATATGCCGGTCGCTGTGCTGGGTACTGCCGGACATACGGACATTTTCAAAGATGTCCTTCCAGCCTGCAAGGGCCTCAGAGCGCTGCTGAAGTGGGGCTCTTGCTCGTCATGAGAGACTCTAGAGTTCCTTCGTCATGATAGCTCATGCCAGGCTGCCACCCTGGACTCAGAGACCTGCAGGGAGCAGAGAGTCCCGGGCTGTTCCCCAAAAGCCTGGGAGCCAAGGAGCTCTTCAAATGTTGAGTTTTGAATACCTGTGTATTAGTTGCCTTGGCCTTCCAGAACAAAGTATCCCAAACTGGATGGCTTGAAACAACAGAAGCGTATTCTCTCACCGTTTTGGGGACCAGAAGCCCGGAATGCAGGTGTAGACAGTGCCCTGCTCCCTCCTGAGGCCCTAGGGGAGGAGTCTGCCTGGCCTCCCGCAGCTTCTGGGGGCCTAGGCGTGCCTTGGCTTGGGGGAGAGTCACCCCCATTTTGCCTCCGTCCTCACAGGGCCTTCTCCCCGTGTGTCTGTGTGTCTGGATCGCCTCTTAGACGGGCACCGGTCGAAAGCTTTAGGGCCTCCCTAATCCAACACAGCCTCATCTTAGCTAATCCCATCTGCAAAGATCCTGTCTCCAAATGAGGTCACAGTCTCAGGTGACTGGGGATGGAACTTTTTGGGGGACACAGTTCAACCCACAGCAACCTCTTAAACCTTCACGGTAAACAGTCTTCTGACTCCATAAGCCACTTGGATTTTTGTATTTGTTTTCATTAGTCAAACAACTGTTGAGTGCCTGCCAGGCCCTGGGAATCCAGGGTTAATACAACTTACTACACCAGGTGTGGTTCCTGGCCTCATGGAATTCACTGTCCTTTAGAAATGATGGAGAACTGTTAAATAAGCACACCGAGAAATATTCATTTGCAACTCAGGCAAGTGCTGTGAAGAGGTGTGTGGTATCAAAGAGCCCCCAATAAGCAGATGTATTGGTAAGCAAGTAGATTGAATGCTTGCAGCAGAGACTTGGTTTCACGGTGGCTTAAATGCTCTTTTTCCCTCACGCAAGGGTCTCGACAAGTTTGCTGGCTCTGCTCTGCAATGCCGACAAAATCCCAGGTTCTTGTCCCTGTGGCTCTGGACCACTAGGGGGCTCCCTTGCTCACCTGGTCCAAGATGGCGCCAGCACATGAAAGGGGGTGCAACGGGGGGCATGGGTGCCAGGTCTCGGAGAAGGGATTTTGTCTCTACCCTAAGGACAATGAGAAGCTTTTGAAAGCTTTTAAGCAGGATGGCGGCACAATCGCATTTATGTCTAAAGCATAGTTTACCTGCGAATGTGTGAAGAACAGACTGGGGAGAGAAGTCTAGGAAGAAACAAGCGGCCCTTAGACTGTTGCAGTAGCCAGACAGGATTGCATGTTTCGTCCACATTTCCTCCACCACCTCCCTCAGACTCCAGCCTCTACAAGGCCAGTGGCTCGTCAGCTCCCTTCCGACCATCTTGCGCACTGCCCGCCGCCCCCCGCCTTCAGAGATTCAGGAGTGACATGCAAACTCCATGAGGTGGCAGAGTGATGGAGCTTTTTGTTCGGGAGCAAACAACAACACCTGTTTTTTTTTAAAGCAGTCCCTAACACAGAGAGATTATTTTAATAACTTTAAATTAGTCCTCCAAACCCCTCACTTCCTCCTCGTCTCGGAGACCCAGTGGCAGGCTGTTCAGTAAGGCTGTTCTGCGCCTTTCCCGGTAACCTAATAACTTTTTTCTTTCTGTTTTCAACATCACATTAATTCTTCATAAGTGGTCCTTATTATTCCTTCGCCGTTCCGTCTCAAGTGCAGTATTTTCCCACCAGTGGTGTGTAAACTAGGCCAGCTAAATGGCAAAGACACCTCATCCATCGTGTCTTTAATTTCCACCCTGGGAGGAAGCGCTGGGGCTTAAATTAGGCGTAAAAGCAAGCCACCTCTGCACCTCCCCAGCTGCTTCAGCCTAAGGTCTCTGCTCCTCAACTCCTGTAACAGGGCAGCGAGAGGCAAGCTGCCAGCTGGGACTGCATGCAGCTGGGAATGGGTTAGGATGAAAAGGTCAGCTCCTGTGATGGACCCCAGATCACTTTAGCAAGCCAGTTCACTTCTCCCTCATGTAAATATTTGAGTTGGTGCGACAGCCCCACCCTGCAAAGACGTCAGCGACCCAGGCACCCTCCAGCTTGTTGATCCACCAACCTAAGGCATTGCTTGCTTGACATGGCCCAAGGTAGCTCACCACCATGGTAATTCAGGGACCCAAATGCCCTCCAGCTTGTTGATCCACCAACCTAAGGTGTTCCTTGGTTGACATGACCTAAAGTAGCTCACCACCATGGTAAATTCCAGCCAGTGGGGAGGGAGTGGGGCTCAAAAGGGAAATGGAGAGCCTGCCTCTTCCCCTTAAAGGCAGGACCTGCAAGTTGGGCATGTTCATTTCCACTCACATTCTGTGACCAGAACAAAGACACACTTGGCTGCAAGGGAAGCTGGGAAGTGTCACCTTCTGCCCATCAGTCTTGGTTCCAAGTGGTAAGGGCACAATAGAAGGAGACGGCAGTTTCTGCCACAAGTAGGAATTTGACAATATTCAGAGGATGAAATTTGAAGGAAAACCAAGATGGAGCCAAGGGACTGGAAAGAGGGGATGCTCTGACGTGGAAGAATATCCAGCAATCAAACAGAGCAGAATCTTGGCAGTCCTGGAGCGCAGTCTGGCTGGAGGGCATCCAGACAGGAAGGAAAGGCAGAGCCGGGCAGGTGTTTCAAAAGTCAAAGCACATGGGAAGGGACCAGAGGGCATGGGAGAGCTGGGCAGCACCAAGAGAAAAATGTGAATATTTAAGACCACCGTTACCTCAAGCGAAGAACTTGCATGTGATGTGTCAGAGTGATGACAATCGTGGCAGAATCTTCACATGTCCCCAGTTTTCAGAGCAGCTGCTGTTTTCCTGGCACTGTGCTCTTTGGAGTGAGGCTGTACTTGAGTTTGAATCCAGGCTTTGTACAGTCTTAGAAAAATTGCACTTTGGACCTGATTCCTCATCTATAAAAGGGGAACATCATCGGGTGATGAGATAAAAATAGATTTTAAAATGTAAGAAGCTTAGAATGTGCCTGTTACTTAGTAAATGCTCAGTTAATATTATCTTTATAATAATTACTTCCAGCAGCCTTGCCAAGGAGCAAGGTGGGAAGGGCTTGAGGCATCGCTGCGTCGTCTCTGGCAGTCCTCTGAGCCACTGCACACATAGCTTTCAAGTCGGAACAGGGCTGCTCTGTCCAGCATGCCGTGCCACCCAGCCCAGCTGATAGCCACCATGGTGGCCTTGCTATGTGGAGATTCTGACTCAGCCACCGAAGGTCTCCAATTCTTGCAACCACCATGAGATATGGGTATTATAAGTCCCATCTTCCAGAAAAAAACTATGTAAGTATTGCAAAGTGATTGAGAGGTAAGGATCTGCAGTTGGAAGTCGGTTCTGCCACTTATTTGTTGGGCAGCAACGAGGACGTTATTGAACCTCTCCTGGCTCAGTTTCCTTATCTCTGAAATGGAGGTGATACTTCCCATCTCTTACCGTTGCCCTCAAGAGCAAATGAGTCAGCGTGTATCAAGTGCTTGGCCCAGAATGACAGCTGTTGTTATTAGGGAGGCCAGTTTGGGGGGTTGTGGAAGGCAGCTTCTGATGCGGCCCCTGGTGATGCCCGTCTCCTTGTATTCACGCTTTATATAATCGTGTCCTCTTGAGCGTGGGCTGGACCAGTGACCAGCTTCTATCTAATAGTGTGGATGTCTAATTACCCAATATTATGGGATGTCTAACTAACCCCAAGTAGACTAATGTCACTTCCATGAAGGCCTTGCATATATGCTGTGACCTCTAAATTGCTGGCAGACTCTCTGTATTGTCTTGACTTTGATGAAAGTTAGAGAGGCCCACAGGGCAAAGAACAGAGGTGGTTTCTGATCAACAGCGAGCGATGAACTGATGCCCTCACCCCAACAACCCGAGCAGACCCAAATTCTACCTCCAACATTGTGAGCATGGAAACAGATCCCCAAGGTCAGATAAGACTCTGACCTTGGCCAACATCTCTATTGAGAGATCTGCAGCACAGGATCCAGCTAAGCCTTGCCAGAATCCCTTTGAAATAATGAATGTGTGTTGTTTTAAGACATAGAGTTTTGGGATTTATTTGTTACACAGCAATAGATAACTCACACGATGTTTTTACAGACTCAATACAATTGCTCAAACTCTTGAATTTAAAAAAAACAAAAAAACAAAAACCTGAGTAATAGTAAAGGTAATTTATAAAATCTTCCTATATTTATGGAGCTTTATCACTTACAAAAGGGTGTCCGTGGATATTCTTCCACTTAGTTCTCACAGCAGACCTTTGAGAGGTGGGCAGTCTATGGTCTTGACTTCACATCGCAGGTGAAGAAACAGAGTCAAAGGAATTAAAAGTAATTCATCCACACTACTTGCCAAGTTAGGGGTCTTCTATCTCCAAATCCAATGTCCTTTCCAAGAAAGTCATCACCTCTTCGGGGTTCTTCTTTGCAAAGCAGGAATAGGTGTGTTAGGCCATGATTTAACCCGAGAACTCAGAAGGCCAACAGCATAATATAACCTGAATAGGTAAGATTTTTTAAAAAATCACTAGCGCTCTCTGGTCTTTCAGAGTCCCTTGCATTCTGGGTATCAGATGAAAGAAGGCTTCTAGAGAAGATTGCATGAGTAAGAACTTAGGCCTAATATAGAGAAAATTGACTGACATGTGTGTATATGTTTCTGACAACCTGTATTGTTTGGGGAAAGTTTTCCTAAGGAAGTTACTGGCTTTTTGCATCTGAAAGTGTTCTTTCTTGTTCCGTATTGTTTAAATGTGTTGAGTTGGTTCACCCGCTACCTGGAAACCTGAAGCATAGTTCTCCAGTTCTGCACTGATTGCCGCCGTAACACAAGGGGGACGCTCTGGGCTCCTGGGATTGGCTTTTGCTCCCCCAGTCTAGAGTAGGTCTGGCTGACATAAAAGCCCGTGACCTGACTCAGAGGCTGAGCAGGAGGGTGACGCTGCCGTCACGTGCGGCTGAGCCCAAGGAGCGAACCCGCCTTTGGAGGCGTTGGGGTTTGTCGGTGGCCATCTCCCGCTTCCTTGCCACAGCATCTAAGTCCCGTGGCATGTGGAGAAGACAACACTGAAGCGAGACTGTCAGGGTTCAGATTCCAACACGCCACCTTACTAAGCTTTGGCAAGCTGCTGGATTTCTCTAGGTCTGGATTTGTTCGTAGGTATGAGAAGTAGGGGGGATGATGATGGCATGTTACATTTGCTGTTGTGCCTAAATAGCCCCTACGTCTGTCCTGAGAATTACGTGAACATGCTTATAAAAGTTGCTGGCAAACAGTGGGCATTAGCACATACTGCAGCTGCTGGCGGTAATTGATGTTAAATAGTTGAAAACCTTCACTTCTAGAAACTGGGGGGCTGGCCGTGGTACCAGATGGATGGGTCCTTTGGAAATGTCTTTTGAACAGCAAATTCGGTAATTTGACTCCTCAGAAGACATCCAGGTCCAATTCCAAATCTTCCCAGGGTCACTCAAAGGATTGCTAGTTCCATAAATCAGAATGCTTCAATGCTTCCTGGCTTTACCGAAAAAGTAAAGTTTCAGGAAACTCATGTGGCTCAAGTGATTGGGCTCCTGTCTTCCATGTGGGAAGCCCCAGGTTCAATTCCCAGGGCCTCCTGATGGAAGGCAAGCCGGCCCACACCACAGAGCTGGTGCAGCAAGATGATGCAACAAAGGGAGACGCAGAGGAGAGACAGTGAGAGATGCAGCAGACCGGGGAGATGAGGTGGCTTGAGCACTGAGTGCCTCTCTCCCACACCGGAGGTCCCGGGATCAGTTCCTCGTGTCTCCTAAAGAGAAAGACCAGAAGAAAAATAGAATACAGGCAGACACGGAAGAACACACAGTTAATGGACACAGAGAGCAGACAGCGAGCACAAACAACAAAGGGAGGGTGATAAATAAATTTTAAAAAGGCTCTTTCAATGGAAGAAAAAGAAAAGTCAATCCAAACTAGATTGAGAAGACAACAGTAAAGCTGAATTCCACAGGAGAGTATTTTGTGGTTCAAACGACGTCACCAGAAAGTGGACGCCTGCCCTTAAGAAGCTTTGGCTTCTCTCTGCTCCCCTCCGTTGCAGTCCTTGTCGTGCTTTGCGTGTTGGGGTCATGACCATCTCGGGCAGGGCCGGCCCAGCCTCCCACGCCCCAGGCCACAGGGCAGCGAGAAGGTCTGTCCCACTGGCTGTGCCTGGTCCTGAGGCCTGCTCTGGTGTCCAGGAGCAGCTGTCTCTGAGCTGAGCGTGGCCTCCGGCTGACGTGCTGGCTCGCAGTGTCTAAGCAGATGCCGTGGGCTGCACCTCTGGAGGCCCACCCAGACCACACAGGTGGAGAGGCAGGGATGCGAGGAATGCGGGATAGAGAGGGGAGCCAGAGCCTGCCACTCAGAGCAAGGGCCACTTCCAAAGAGCTCCCTGCCCCCTTCCTCCATTGTGCCTGGGTGTTTGGAAGAGGTTTGTAATTTAGGGAGCAAGTGATGCTGAGGAAGTATTTACTAGACAATGGGATTGCTTCGTTTCCTTTCAAAAAACATCCCATAAACTTGAATAGGCATTTCTTAGAAGAAAATATATAAATGGCCAATAAGCACATGAACAGATGCTCAACATCATCAGCCATTAGGGAAATGCAGATCACAACCCCAATGAGATGCCAATTCACGCCTACTAGAATGGCTACTATTTTTTTTAAAAGGAAATAACAAGGGTTGAAGAGGATGTGGAGAAATAGAAACATTTATACGTGGTTGGTTGGAAAAGAAAATGGTGGAAGAAGTTCTGGCAGTTCCTCAGAAAGGTAAGTATAGAATTACTCTATGACCTGGCAGCCCCACTTCCAGGTATATATTCCAAAGAACTGAAGAAGGGACTCGAACAGATATTTGCACACCAATGTTCATAGCAGCATTATTCGCAATTGCCAAAAGACGGAAGCCACCCGTGTCCATTAACAGATGAGTGGACAAAGTATGGTAGATATACATACAGCGGGATGTTATCTGGCCCTAAAAAGGAACGAAGTCCTGACACACGCTGCAACGTGGATGAACCTGGAGGACGATGTGATGAGTGAAGTAATCCAGACTCGAAAGGACAAATATTGTATGGTCTCACTCATTCAAAAGCATAAGAATATGGAAATTCATAAAGTCCAAAATACAGGTTTCCAGGGGCTGATCAGGGGTGGGGCATGGGGAGTTAATGCTTAATTGGTACAGGGTGGTGAGGGGACAGTTTTGAGATGGATGTTAGTGATGGTGGCACAACACTAGCTGAGTTATATACTTGGAAGTGGATAAAATGGGAAATGTGTGTGTATCCAGAATAAAAATTAAAAACAAAACCCATAGAGCTGCACAGCATAAAGAGTGAACCCTAATGTTAATTATGGACTATAGGTATTAGTCTAATTGTAATAACATTGTTCCATCAGTTGTAACAAAGACACTACACTAATTCAAAGGGTTAATAACAGGAAGTCTGAGGTGGGGGGCATATGGGAACTCTATTTTGTGCATGATTTTTCTACAAACTTACAACTGCTCTAATTAAAAAGAAAGTCTCCTAATAATGTCGTCTTGCAAGGACAGAGAACGGTTCTATTGTAGTTACAAAGCAGATGCCTTTCATGATGCCTGTTGGTGATGCAGAAGATCTTTAAGTTAATTGCTCATGGAAGGTGGGAGGTGGGGGGTTGAGAAGGAAAGGGCCAAAGTATATGGGAATTGAAATAAAAAAATAAATCCAGATGTGCATGGCAGCAAGGATATGTTTCCCTTCTGACCCGCTCCAACAAGTTTATTATTTACATTCACAGCTTGTTCTACAAAGGATTTCAGGTGATTTACAATGCTACAAACAATAGAGCAAGCCCAAACAAATTTCAAATCAATAATAATAGCAAATGCTTCTATGTGCCCACCACATGCCAGGCACTATTCTGGGCACTTTGTACCTACATCCTCATCGAATCCTCAACATGTTTCTGGGGTAGGAACTAGTGGCATCTGTGTTTCACAGGGGAGGACACTGAAGCAAAGACCGATTGAGATGCTTGTCCAAGGCTACACAGCTGGTAGGGGACTGTCTAGCCCAGGAGCCCGTGTTCTTAACCTCTCCTGGTACTAACAAGGAAGAAATGATATATGTAAAGAAATCTTACATCTCGAGACAACCCATCTTAAAAATGGGTAAGATAATTTTCCAAAGAGGAGATACGAATGGCTAAAAAGCACATGAAAAGATGCTCAACATCACTAGTTATTAAGGAAATGCAAATCAAAACTACAATGAGATATCATCTTATACCCATTAGACTGGTGGCTCTTAAACACAACTACAAGTGTTGGAGAGGATGTGGAGGAATGGGATCCCTCATCCACTGCTGGTGGGAATGTGGAATGGTGCAGCCACTGTGGAGGGCAGTTTGGTGGTTCCTCAGGATGCTAACTATAGAACTGCCATATGATCCAGCAATCTCACTACTGGGTATATACCCAGAAGAATTGAGAGCAGGGACACAAACAGATAAAGGCACACCAATGTTCATAGCAGCATGATTCACTATTGCCAAAAGCTGGAAGCAGCCCAAGTGCCCATCAACAGAGGAATGGATAAGCCACCTGTGGTATATACGTACAGTGGAATATTACTCAGCTGTAAGAAGGAATGAAATGTTGACACAGGTGACAACACGGATGAATCTTGAAGACCTTATGTTAAGTGAAGTAAGCCAATCACTAAAGGACAAATATTGCATGACCTCACTGATAGGACTTCAGAGCTAGAGCCTGGAAGATAGGTTACCAGGTGACAGAAAGGGAGTAGAGGGTAGTGACCCGATGCTCGATATGGGCAGAACCTATGATAAGGTGGAATGAGGATGGTGGCAGTGGATGGGGGTGATAGTGGTACAGGGCTATGAGTAGGGTCGATGGTGCTTGAGTGTGAGGGTGTGTAGGGTGGGGGGCTTGGGTTGGGCTATCCATCGAACTGGGGGAAAGGCTGGAGGAAGGAACAGAAAAATTCTGAGGATTTGTAGGTCTGTGGTTCGAACTACAATGGTGGGAATGTTCTTTTGGCAAATATGGCAGGGGAGGGTCACTGGTGCAGAGCATCGGTGGGGGGGGGGGGGATATGTGGGAAAGGGCGCACCTGGGGCAGGCTTCTATGGAATATGAATGTGTTCATCTTGTCATAGGGTGTTATCTCAGTGGATGGAGACCCACACAATAAACAAGAAAATATTAAGCATCCTGGGGAGTCCTGCTAGGTTCTCAGATAGAGAGGAAAGAATCTCTTGAGCACACACACAGGCAGTGCCTAATAAAAGAAAACAGACCAGTGTGTCAAGCCCTCACTATTAATGCATGTAACTATCAACCTCACTATTAATGCATGTAACTATCAAAAATTGAAATTTGGTGGTTGCCATAGATTCCAGTGGGAGAGGGAGGGAAGAATGGGTGGAACATGGAGCATCTTTGGGGCACTGGAACTGTTCTGTATGATCTTGCATTTGTCAGAACCTATAAAAGTGTATGGTGCAAAATGTAAACCATAATGTAAACCATTGATAGTACATGGCTAGTAGCAATGCTTCAATATTTGTTCATCAGTTGTAACAAATGACCATACTCACGTAGGATGTTGTTGGCAGGGGAGACTGTGCAGGGGGAGGGAGGGTATATGGAAATCCCCTATATTTTTTTATGTGACTTTTCTGTAACCTAAAGCTTCTTGGAATATAAAGTGAAAAAAAAAAAAAAAAAAAAGACACTGGGGGAATATAAAGGAGAAATTGTCAATATACATAAAAGATAACAGATTTACAGTAATGGAAGGCACAATGCAAAAAAAATTTATTTAATTTTATTTTTATTATTTTTTGGCTCTGTTTTGAGGGAGGTTTTGCATTGCAGAAGGGTTGTAACTGTGGCAGGGGAGGATTCCTGGTGTGGGGTGTCGTGGTGGGGGGATGTGTGGGGAGGGGTGCACCTGAGACATGCCTCTATGGAATATGAATGTGCTCATGTTGTCATGGGGTGTTGTCTTGGTGGGTAGAGACCCACACAATAACCGATGAATATTGAATTCCCATCCTGGGGAGTTCGGCTACGTTCTCTAACAAAGTGGCAAGAATCTATCGAATATGTGGGCAGTGCCTAGTGAAGGAGGACAGACCAGTATGCCAGGCCCTTGATATTGATACCTGTACTTGAGAATGTTGTTCTTGTGAAATTGAAACTTAGCCTAGCTATATATATTGCCTAAGAGTTATCTCCTTAAAGCCTCCTTGTTGCTCAGATGTGGCCTCTCTCTAAGCCAAACTCGCCATATTAACTGCCTTCCCCCCAGCATGGAACATGACTCCCAGGGAGGAGCCTCCCTGGCATTGAGGGATTATTACCAAGCACCAACTAGTGAAGCATTTGGAAAAAGACCTAAACCAAAATGGGGAAATATTAAATACAAATGAGTTTTTATGGTACGAGATTTCAAAGTGAGTTGAGAGGTCATTCCAGAGGTATGCATGTCTCAGGAGTATCTCACTGACTGCCACAGTAAACAGTGTCTCAAACAGCAGGGCTCCTTAGGGCCTCAGATGTATATAGACACTGCAGACAGGGCAGATAATCCCAAGAAATCAGCGCCCCCTCAGTGGGCCTTACCTTGGAATATATGTTAACCTAGCTCCCCAATGTATCAGAGTTAGAAATTTATAATTTTCTATACATAGTTCTTCTGCCCTTTTATTTGGACCTATATTAGCACTATGCCCATTAATATGTGTCCCAGAGACTTAAATCTTCCAGATGTTCATATGCCGGTTGAACTCTGAGTCTCAACAGAGTTGCAGCCAACACCTACTCTCCAGTTCATTGGACTCGCTCAGGACATTTAACAAAAGGATGCTGGACAACACCCATCCAAAAATACAGAGCATCCTACAACTGCAGGCAAGACAGTTGACCCATCTGCCCCATGAAATCAGAAGCAGAGTGGGCATCACCATCCCAAAGCCCTTAAGACTGAGGAAAGAACAAACATAAGGGAATGCAATTATGGACTAAGGAAGACTTATTATTGTTTTAGTAATGGAAGAACTTGTAACACTGATATAAAGACAGTGGCCACCAG
Organism: Tolypeutes matacus; assembly: GCA_026826555.1. NCBI lineage: Eukaryota > Metazoa > Chordata > Mammalia > Cingulata > Chlamyphoridae > Tolypeutes > Tolypeutes matacus. The sequence goes on along the minus strand of JAKSZT010054518.1, from coordinate 1,150,121 downwards.
AGTTCTGAGGGGAGGGAGAGGGAAGAATAGGTGTAACACGGGGCATTTTTGAGACATTGGAATTGTTCTGCATGACATTGCAATGACAGATACAAGCTATTATACGTTTTTGTCAAAACCTATAAAACTGTGCAGTACAAAGTGTAAACTGTAATGTAAACTGTAGTCCACCGTTAGTAGCAGTGCTTCAATATGGGTTCATCAGTGGTAGCAAACGTACCGCACTAGTGGAAGATGTTGTTTACGGGGGAAAGTGTGGGAGGGGAAGGGGTCGGGTATATGGGACTCCCCTGTATTTTTGGTGTAACATTTATGCAATCTAAAGTTTCTTTAAAAATAAAGAAAAAAACATTAAGAAAAGAAAAAGCAAAACCAAGCCTGGAACGGGGCTAATGCACAAGACGGACACCCTGAAACTCTGGCCTTTGTGAGGCCTGGGCCCCACATGTGTCTCTTGGCTTTCCAGCAGCCAACTCAGTAACCAGAACCCCAAGTTAGAAGACCCCAAGTGCCCATCTCCCCGGCAAACTGATTGCTTTGATTACAGTGAAACCAGCACGATTGCCTTCTGTGGGTACTTTTGTGCAGGGACTACAGTCCTTGGCTTCATTCATTCATTTCACAGAAATGTCTTAAGAGCCGTCTTTGCCCCAGGCCTGGGTGCACTAAATAGACTAAAACCCTTCTGCCTCGTGGCTCACAGTCCAGAGAGGAGAGAGGGCAGATAAACACCCGCGATCAGAGGAAGATCCCTGGGATGGAGGATATGGAAGCAGGCAGGGGAGGGCGGGCTGCGGGAGCAGACCCCTGGAAGACGGCAGGGGCCGAGCCTCGGGGCGCAGCACGGGAAGGTGTGTCCATGGGCCAGGAAGGAGGCAGGGGCTACGGCAGGATGCAGGAGGGGCAGCGGTAGGGGTCAAGCTAGGAGAGGAAAATAGGGGTGATTCCTGATTTTATCAATGGATTCAGGATCTCACTTAATCCCAGTGTCCTTTCTGCAGCAACATCCAAGTATGATTTCAACATTTTAACTCTGTCTCTCTTACAAAGACAGTTGTTAAAAAACACTATTGGCCTCTTAAAAGAGGAACAAAGAGAAAGTGCTTTCACTCACCTCAACAAAGGAATGTATATGTATAATTGGATTCTATATAAAAAGAACAGGACGGAGGTTTTCTAACCAAGGAGTAAAGTGGAGGAACAAAATGTGAGAAAAGAAAAAAAAAAAAGCACAATTTACATTTTCCATTTATACCATTGGCTTTTTATTAGCCAGGTGACATGAAGACAGAGCTCACACTAGACGTTGCTTGTGGAGAGGGTAGTAAAACCTGACAGGTAGTTTAGTAAATCAGGACAGTCAGCAAACAGCTGCTGAGGACGATAATAGTCAAGAAGTGTCACTGTTCCTGGGAAAACTTAGTTAGGCTGCATTTGGATTAGTTTTTCATTGTCTCCAGTTAAACGAGGATTGCTTACACAGCTGCCTCAAATAGAAACTTGCTTGCATTCCATCTTTTGCCAAAAATCATAAAAGACCCAGAAAAAAAGTTAAATAAAACCTAAAACCAACTTCAGATGTATTGAAGCCTTTTCTACCCTCCATGCCCCTGGATTCTTTCTTTCTCCACCACGTTTTCTTTTGATCAATTTTGATGCTATTTTATTATCATGCTGTTAACATGAGAAGTGAAAAAAGAGATGGAGAATAAACCCTGACCATATTAGGAAAAAACTATGAAAAAGCATATAACTTAGAGGGAATGCAGCCCGGGGTTTTTTTCTCATTGTTAAGTCCCTTAGCACCAAAGAGGAGTAGAGAGGTTGAGAGAGAGAGAGAGAGACAAGAAAGAAAGAAAATGCAAGGCCTGGAAAACATTGACCACCCCCTCCCCCAAGTCACAGTGCAAGAGGCGTTCAGCCGTTCACTGGAGCACAGTGTTTTGGGGTGTGTTTTCCGTTGTTGGTTTCCTTTCCAAATGATGAACAACCCTTGAGTGCATCTATGGGCCTTCACAAATCTTGTTTTGACATGCATGTCGGGCAAAACTGCTCTGATGAATGTGTCCTGGGTTAGGACTTCCTTCCAGAATTTGCTTGGTTTTCTTCTCTTCAAATACACACCTGCTGCCCTAGAGGATGGCCTTGCTGATGCCATCAGCAGAAACCAGACTGCAATGGCCTGACCATGTCCTCAGGTCTTTCTTTGACACACGTGATGTTCAGAGCTAAGAGGTGGATTTGGTGGCGCCTCAAGCCATCAGGGACCCAGGCTCCTTTCATCTTTCTCCTCTGCCTCGTGTTTGCAAGATGGCGGCTATACCACCAGCCATCATATTTGTGTCCCAGGTAGGACAAATAGGGGAAGCACTGCTTTCCTGGAGGCCCATCCAGTAGACAGCTGCTTATAGCTCATGGGCTAGATATGACCCCTAGAGTCACCCCAGCAGCAAGGACGTCTGAAGAGGTGATAAGCTTTACTTGGGGACATTACTGTGCTGAATGCCGCTCATCTGTGATGAAGAAAGAAGGAAAGAGTGGAGGTTGGGCGGGCAACCAGCGGCAGCATCCTAGGGCACGAGGAAGGGAGCCTCTCTGCAGGCCTTTGCGTGTAGCTGTGTGGAGGTGCAACACCCGGGGTGGCTGTACCAGCCCCGAAATTCTTCCCGACACGCCGGAAGCAAAGGCCAGTGTTCTTGGGAGGCACCACAGGCTCTCGGGAGCCATCTGTGCCGCTGACAACGCTGACAACTCACGGAGTTAACCAGCCCTGGACTTGACCCCCTTCTAGACTTCTTGCTTGGCGAGACAATACGTTTCACTACCATTTAATCGAGTCTGAGTTTGAGTTTCAGGAATTTTCAGTCTAAATATTTCAACAGACACAATCTTCCATCTCCCTCTCTCAAGCCCGTGTGAGGAAGTGTTCTGATTAGGACTTTTATGGTTGCAGGTGACAGAAAATCCTAACTGGAATCTGTGGAAGAAAAAATTTTAAGAAATATATTGGTTCATGAAACTGCAAACTCCTTAGACCCGCTGGTTTCAGGCATGAGTGGACTCTGACTCAGAACTCTTCCATCAAACTTGCCGTCTCTTCCTAGAGCAGCTTTATTTTCCTCCACGTTGGCTCCACTCTAGGGAAGATTCTATTGTGGTGCCAGGTTTTCCTCCTCCTAGATAAAAGTTACGTGGAGAAGAGAAGAGCTCTTCTCAAGTGCTCCCCCAGACCACCTCAGCGAAGAAGCTCACTGCTGGTCCCGGAACCGGCCGTGTGACTCTGTGGGCCCCCGACTGGCCAGGCCGGGGACACGTGCCCACCGTCTGACCTGGACATCCTGCTAGAACCTGGGAAGAGACTGAGAGGGCTGGAGTCAAGATTCCATCATAAATCCCCAGAGCACCAAAGAGGACTGGGCAGGCTGCATCAAGGAAGAAGAATATGTGCTGGGCAGCCAGACCCAACAGATGTCCACTGCAGAGGGCACTTACCTGTGCCCGTGGGGACCCGGGGTCCCCCACGCCTGGGCCCCTCCTCAGCCTTCCCATCTTGTTCCTGGCTTATCTGACTCTGGGCCCCTCTGATTGTCCACTCGGTCGTTCTTCCTTATTCACGGATGCATCCCTCAAAGCGTCTTGCCCATAGGTGGTGCCAGTAAATACTAATTGATTAGGTGAGTCATCCCGATAAGAAGAGCTACTGTTTCTTGAGCACCAAGTGTAAGCCGGATCCACCCTCATTTCATCTTTACAACATCCTGCCCCTGCCGTGGAGCTGCTGTTTCGACCCCCTTTTCACAGATGGGGAGGCGGGGGTGCAGACAGGTTCTGGAATCTTTGCTCACGGCTCTTGGCTGCCTCATGGCAGAACCATGTCCCCTCCCTGGATCTGGCTGATGCAGAGCTTCGGTGACACTTGGGTTCCAGTAAATTGACAGTGGACCGGATCTTCAGATGCACGCCGGGTCTTCCCATGAGGTCCAGCTCTATCATTTAGGATTAGGGTGACAGAACAATGATTTCCTGACCCGCTGAAGGCCACACCTGCTGCCCGCTAGCGGCATCGCTGAGTTTGGCCGGCTCAGGCAGGGAAGCATTCCCCGCTTGGTCTTCCCACTCCTCTCTGGGGCAGCCGTTTTCATTATCTGGCCGGTCCCTGAAGATGCTCGCGTGTGCAGGCCCCTTTCCAGGCGGTCAAGAGGCGAACAGTGGGCCGGAGCGGAGGTCACCAGTGGTCTAATGAAGGACGGACGTCTAAGAAGTTTGTCTCTCACATTGTTTGTGCCTCTCCTATGTGGACTCTGACCACTGCACTTTGTGCTTCTGCAACTTTCTTGACCACAGGATACGGAATAATATCTTAGACCGACTTTCACTTTAAGGGATAATTTCAGTAAAGGAGGTAAAATCACGACTCTCTTACAAATATAAACGAGCACGTGCCATAAATTTTAGTTAACACACTTAGGAATGAGGGAACCAGCAAGATGATACAGCCTTCTCAGGAGGATTTAAAAAGCAGACTCACACAGAGGCCGTGGAATAAATGTGTAAATAGCTGCTAACCTGACTTTTTGCACACGGGTGTGTTGAGTAAGCAATTGTCCTTCCACTGGACACATTGTGTTTGTATGTCTGTCAGCAGGAATGATATGCATTGCTACCACTTACCGGCAACTTCCAGAGTTGTAAAATAAATGAAAGACAATCACAGGCACAAACCCCATAGAATCCGCTATCCCAGAAGGATGCGCTCTAAACAACACGTAGTTTTCCATCGAAGACGCTCCGTAATCTTCTAGTCTGTGTCAAAATCTTTCGCATTTGCCTACAACCTGTGGCCGTCGAATTATATGAAGCTGAAGTCTCGTGTTTCTTTACCGTCACAAATGTCCCACAGTATGATTCATGCAGAGTCAGCTGCATCCACGTGTTTTGAGGCTGGGGTCAAAGCCCTCTGGCCTGAAACTTTTGAAGTTATTTGGGGCAGAGAAGAGAAGGCCATTGAGTAAGGAGACAGTGTTCACACCTGCAGCTTGTGGTTGTGTTTGTGCTCAGTGAATTAAAATAGCCCATCAGTGAGCTTGCTCTCTCTGTTCAGTGGTCCCTGAAGATGGAAGTCCATCTTCCTTGAAACAAGAGTATCCCTTGGCTCAGAAGTTCGGGTGGAGGGTCAAGTGGCTTTCCAACTCCTCACCCACTTGCTGGGTATTAATAATAGAGAAAAAAAAAACTTGGGGGAGCAGATGTAGCTCAGTGGTTGAACACCTGCCTCCCACATACAAGGTCCCGGGTTCAATCTCCGGTACCTCCTAGTAAACAACAACAATAAGAAGAAAGCAATAATAATAGCTGGCGTGTTTGTGTGGTTTCTGTTTGCCAGAGTCTGTGCTAAGCGCTTTGCAGGCATCTCTTAACCGTCACGTCAAGCTTCTGACATTACCTTGGTCCTACCCACGAGGAAACTGAGTCTGAAACTGGGCAGCAGCACTCTGAAGGCAGGTCATCTCATCCCTGGATCCCAGTTTTGTTGATGATGACAGAGGTGACGACGATGATGTTGAAACAGAATTTTTTGTGTGTTTGGAGAATGCTGCTCAGAACACTTTAAAGATGTTTTTAGAAATTAGCTCTCCCTTGCCTTTCGTTTCTCATGAGAATTTTTTACAATTAAGATACACTTCACATGCCATAAATGCACCCTTTTAAAGTATACAACCCAATGAGTTTTAGTGTAGTCATAGACTAGTACCACGGTCACCTCCATGCAATTCTAGAACATTTCATCACCCCATAAGAAACTTCGTTCCCATTAGCAGCCATTCTCCATTCTCCCCTCCCCCCTCACCTAAATTCTGCCCCTGTAGATTTGCCTGTTCTGGCTCTTCACGTGGATTGGCTCAAACCTACAGCCTCCTGAGCCTGGCTTCGTTCCCCGAGCGCCATGTTTTCGGGTTCGTCTGTTGTAGCAGGATCAGAACCTCACTCCTCATGGCTGCAGGATGTTCCATTGTGTGGACACAGCACATGGGCCCGAGCTCGTCGCCCGACTCTTCGGTTTCAGAGTGGGGCCTGCCCCGCTTCATGCACAGAAGTTGTGTCCTGCCTCAGCTTGGAATGGGAGTCTGGGACACACACCTTCCGTGACCAGAGCACGTAAGCTCGAAAACTCGCTGGCCGGTAGAGGGATCGAACCGCGATGCCAGCCCCTGCCCACTCGTCCCTCACCAACTCCGCTGCCCACGCTGGCCGGGCCCTCCTGATGTGCTGTTGATCTTTGAACAGGTTTATGATCCCACCTTGGGGTCCCAAAGAGAGCGGTGGCCCTGGGCTCCCCCGGGCACCTCACCTCCCTTAGCCGGCTGTCTGCCCGTTCCGTCCAGCCCTCACTGCCTGCTAGTGGACTGGAAATGGCCCTTCCCTCGGGGCTGACTTCAGAGATGGATTCTGACGTGGCTTCCGGAGACCCCTGTGGTGTTTCTCAAATGCCACTCATGATTTTTGCCATATGCACGGTTCATAAGTACTATTATTATTGTGTAGTTAGTATTTTTTATTGAGGTCAAGTCGTCTTTTATTTTTTCCCTCCTTAAAAAATTTTATTTCAAAGGAAAACTTTATGTCATGCCTGAATAAGAAAAACCAGTATCGTTTGCCATAAATAGAAGGCAACCGTAAAAATAAAAGCAATTAAATTTTTTTGGCCCGGGGCCAGCTTCCCTGCACCCTGGTGGAGCTGAGTGGTCCCGAAAGACTCCCCCCCTCCTCCCCGATCGCCCCGAGAGAGCTTTCATCTTAATCCTGCGCTTTCGTGCAAAGGGAAGGACGCGTCTGAAATTAGAATGTAGGTCATGCCTGGAAGCTCGGCAGGCTGCGCGCCCCCCGCCCCAGCTCTGGGTTGTTCCACGCTGGCTGGCGCCTCACGGCGGCGGCGCTGGGCGCTCCATCAGGTTGCAGCACATCGTCACCAGGGACTCGGCTTCCTCCTGCCCAGCCCCCCGCACCCCGGCGCAGCCCCTCGGGGGACCCAGGCCTCTGGGCTTTGCTCTTTCCAGGAGCACTGTGTCCCTTGGCCACTCGTCCAGATGCACTCGCACCTTCACAGCCCGCCCTCACCTGGCGAGGATCGGCCAGAGGCAGGTCCGTTTGCAGGTAGAGCCCTCTCTTACTGAGCTTACCTGTGGATGGGCTCGGAAGCGTGAGGTGTTGCCGGAGCCCGATGAAAGCCACGGCAGTTAGGGATGCAAGGAAGGACACGCCTTCACGTAGACGCGAGGAGAAGACTTTTATTTTTCACAACTTATCCATCCCACCCCTGCCTTCCAGCAAGTACAAGCCCCTGAAGTCTCTTCCGTGGAACACGAGTGCTGCAAACAAACAAGCAAACTCTGCCAGAGAGAAAGAAGAGCCACCTGCGGAAGTGGCGAGCTGCGCCGTCTTGCTCCATCCGGGAATGCGCAGCCCGGAGGAGCTCCCTCGCCCCCTGGGCGGCCCGGCTGGCCACAGCGTGGGTGCACGCGACGGAGCCCCCTTGGCCTGCCTTCTCTGCAGACCACCCCGTGGCTCGGTGTTGTCCCTGCATCAGAGACTGGCCCTCGTGGAGAGAGCATTTCCACTCTGATGTCGGTCATTAAGAGCATTTCAGGCCAACATATCGCTTTTAAAATTGTTGAAAAACTGCCGTTTGCGGTGAATATGCTTGGGAATGGGTCACGAGCAATTGCCCTGCATCACTCACCCCTTCTCCGAACAAACACCTTTGCTTCCTGGTTCTATAGTCAAGTAAGTTTGGAAAATAATGCAATTTAGATCCCTCTCTTGGAAAGTCCCAATGGACATTACAAAGTAAAGTGTCTGATAAGTCCTGCAAGGAGGAAACTTCTTACTTTCCAAATTTACTGGATACCAGAGCCTCTCCCCACAAAGGTGACCTATGAAGGACCCACAGAGGCCACTCAGAAAACTGAGGCATTCTCTGCCTGGAGCTGGGCAAAAGAAAGGGAGGGAAAGAGAAGAACGATAAGCCCAGGACCTTTGAGTCCAAGTGGAGAGAAAGCCTAGGGACGTAAGATCCCCTAGGCTCTGGGGATGCAGAGGCAGATACAGGTGGCCTGCAGCAGTCAGAAGAGGTTTTGTGGAAGAATCTGACCTGATTCAGACCTGGACTCAAGCCAAGGGGAGTGGGAAGCTCAGGTGAAGAGACCGTGCAGCACCGTGTGCCAAGCACGAGGGAAGATTCAGGCAGGCACGTTTCAAATCCCACACACACTCCGCTGGGAGACCCCGGTCAGATGGCTTAAGCTCTCCAACAGTCATGCTGCACCCAAACCTAATGGTGTTCTAGGCTGGAAATAAGAGAAAATCCTTCTCTCACCGCTCTGGGGGCTGCAAGTCTGGAAATGAGGTGTGGCTGGGCCACAGCCCCTCGGAGGCCCAGGCCAGGCCCTTCCTGGCCCTTCCAGCTTCCCGTGGCCCCAGCAGCCCCCAGCACGCCGTGGCTTGTGGCCGCGGCCTCCAGCCTCCACCTCCGTCTTCCCTTGTGTCCTCTGTGACTCTGCGTCCAAACCTCCCTCTCCTTCCCGGAGTGGAGTAGGGCTCACCCCACACAGTCAGACCCCGACTTAGCTCGTTCCATCTGCAGCGGTCTGTCCAGGTAAGGCCTCGTCCACAGGTGCCCGACGTGAGGGCTCGGGCTTGTCCTGGAGGGACGCGACTCGACCCGCTGCCGATGGAGAATGCACCTGGGGGGTCTCGCAAGAATGAAGGAGAGCCTCCATGTGAAGGGCCGCAGCCAGCTCAGGAGGGAGTGCGAGGCCCAGGCAGGCTTCTTGGGAGACTGGACCACCAAGGGGCCGAGGTTTAAAATCAACACGTTTCACCTAAAAATCTGGATTTCTGACTCTCGGAGAGCTAGACTATCTGGGAGGATGAGGGAGCCGCCGGCCCGTCTTCTTACAGCGCCACCTCCCGGCAGCCGGCACTCCGCGCACCCCCGGCATGTCACCCTCGTGCCTGTGAGCCGCCCACGCTGCCAGGCGTTTCCGTTTCCACCGGGGCTTCTCAGCCTCAGCAATGCGGACCTCTGGGCCGGGTGGTCCCTTGCCGTGGGCTGCCTGTGCAGGGGAGGACGTCCAGTGGCACCCCGGCCTCCACCCACCAGGTGCCAGCAGCATCGCCCCACCCCAGCTGTCACAAGCACAAATGTCCAAGGCCTTGGCCAGTGTCCCCTGGGAGGCAGAGCGGCCCCTGGTTGAGAAGCCCGGGTTTGCAGCAGCCACTCGGCTGTCCTCCGGAAGCTGAGGGTCCTGTTGAGAAATAAAGGGAGCAGGAGTTGATGGGGGAAGCTGGCCGGGTCTCTTGAAGAGCAGAGAGAAGTTTGCAGTGGGCCGGGGGCAGCTGCAAAGCCCACTTGTGGGCATCTGCCGGACTCTACCCACAGCCCTGCTGGAGTCCCCGCTCTGGGAACCATTTCCCTTTCCTTGTAAAGTGCACACTACCAAGAGAAAGGTTTGAATTGCAGATCACAGTGAGCTCCAAAACACAGCTAGCCCGTGAACAAATGCACGGCGTGCGCCGCCACGAGGCCCCTCGCAGCCCCGGGCTTCCCTGGGCGGGGGAGGAAACAGCTTTTCTCGCATCGGCCAAGGGCACGCTGCCTCGGTGGGTCTCGCAGTGTTTCCTAGCTCGCTTTGACTTTCCTTTGAAGAGGATCCATTCTCATCACAGCAGCTACAAAAATTCCTGGCTCCTTGCATTGGAACCTCTTTCCCAGGCTTTAAAATGCAAAAGTGCCCCGTTATAATGGCCGGCCAGGATATCAGACACATTTGAGAAGCAGCTGGAGGGTATTTCAGAGCCAGGCGGCTGCTGTCCATTTTCCGACGTCTCATCTCCCCTTTCTCCCGGGCCAGCTCGGGGGGCTCTGGTGCAGGGCGATCCGCGCGGTGCCGAGTCATAAAGGAACAAAGTCATGAGGAAATGGAGAAAGCAGCTGTTTGATTCACGGTCCCCGAAGGGATGAATTGGGGGTGATGGATAGCCGACGGTTTTCTGCCGTGGAGCAAAGGTTGAGAAGAGGGGAGCTGGGCACCGAGGATACGGGATGGTGTTAGATTCCAGCTCGCAGCCTGAAGAAGCAGCTTCCACTCCCTGACTCCTGTCACCGTCCACATTCACTGAGCAAACACTCAGCCCTACTATGTGCAGCCAGGGAAACAGATGCTGGGGGGAAAGGAATTAAAGCAGTGTGGTTCGTGGCCTTGGTGGCCGCATGGCCTTGGCGGGGAGACAAAGCTACGAGAAGCTTAGTGTCTTGTGGCTGCCATAGAAACTCACCATACCCTGAGTGACTTGAAAAAACAGAAATGGATTCTCGCAGTTCTGAGGCCGAAGTCTGAGATCGAGGTGGTGGCAGAGCCCTGCTCCCTCTGAACTCTGCAAGGGAGCATGATCCTTGCCCCTTGTGGCTTCCAGCGGTTCCCAGCAATCCCCGGTGCTCCGTGGCTCGTCGTGGCATGCCTCAGCCCCTGCCCGTCTTCACGTGGACGGCTTCCCCGCGTGTCTCTGCCCCAGGCTCCCTCTCCTTGCACTTATGAAGACGCTGTCGTTGGGTTTACGGCCCCCTGGCCCAGTGGGACCTCGTTTTAACTCGACCTTTGCAAAGACCTGATCGTATTCACCAGGGGGTGGGACTTGAACAGGCTTTTTTGGGGGGCGGTGGGTAGTATCAAGAAGACAGGAAAGTAAACAACCCAGTGGAAAAGAGACAAGAAATGTTCACTGAAAAGGAAATACAAGTTGCCAATTAACTTAAGAAAAAAATGCTCAGCCTCACTGGGAATCAGAGAGATGCACTTCAAACAACAAGAGTCCATTTCTCATGTGCCGGATTAGCATAAATTCAAACGTTTAATAATATCACGTTGGGGCATAGACAGACTTTCACACAGGTCTTGTGGGGCTGCAAATTTTTCCAGACACCTTGAGAAGCAATATGGTGTTTTCGGTTCCATTTGTAAATGTTCACCGCTTATGATACAAGAGTCCCACTCCTTAGTGCTCACACTCGACAAACTCAGAGGCATTGAGACTTTATTCACTGCAGCGTTATTCATAAGAGAAAAACACTGCAAATTACCTAGCAATTGGGAAATGGCTAATTAAATGAACAGCGGTCATTGGCTTCTGACCATCCTTGATCTTGAACTCCTAGTTAAAAATAAGTTTTGAGCATGGAACTCAATCGATGTATGATTTCAGCAGGTTATACAGATACACTTCTAATGTTGACATAGAATGTACATTATAAACATATACCAAAATAAGAAATATCTGAAAACAAAAAGACGAGAGAGTGGGTGAAAATATTTGCAAAACACGTTAACTGCAGGATTAACTAAGAGTTCTTACAACTGGGCCCAGAGAAGTTGGTGGCTAAGAAGTGCCCCGTAAGCAGCTGGCATGGCCGGCGGTGGCTCTGGGGCCGCCGTCCTTTGGCCAGGATCCTATTACTGAATGCATCCTGGAGACCCTGCCTCGCCCCTCTGAGCAGCCCCCTTCGGCCACACCCAGCGAGGGCCTAAGGAGCTTCCCATAAAGCTGGGGTCCCCTAACGTCTGCTGTCCCTGCAAAGGAAGGATGGATGGAGAAGGCTCCTTGGGGCTCTCTGCGGCAGGAGCCTGGAACCTGGAAGCTCTGGAGATGACTAAAGGAGCCCTAACCGTGCCATTCCCACCCCATGATAAGCAAAAAGGAAGCGCCAGGCGTGTCGCTGGCTGCACTTTCTGGACATTCTGTGGCGAGATGAGCCACGGTCCTGCTTCTCACTCACAGACACAAAGGTAAGGCTGAGCTGCTGCTGAAAGGAAGTGGGAACTTAGTGTTGGGAATGTTTCTCCCATCTTCAGTCCTCGGCCTCCACTCCCGCCTCCGCCGGAGGGTGTTTCAGAGAAAGTCCCTGACCTTTGTGGCTTGATGGCAGAGTTCCCTGGAAGCACAGATCAACAGGACGTGGGGAGGAACCTTCTGGAGCTTTGTATGTGAAGCCTGCATCATCATTCAAGGCCCAGAGCAGGTGTCATCTCCCCACGAGGCCCTCCTTGACCTCCACCTGGTCGAGGGAACCAGCCCCCTCTCTTCTTTTCTTTTTTTTTTAAAGATTTATTTACTTTACTTTTTATCCATTTTTAACCCCTCCCACTTTTCTTGAACCCTAACTTTCTGCACACTCTCTTTTGCACTTAGCGCATCACGGTCGAGCATAATTCTTTGTTTTCACAGCTCTCTCCCCCGCAGACCATGGCACTATCGGAGGCTGGGGCTGGCTTTCGACCCTGAACACGTATTCCAGTGTCGTTTGAATGAATGGTGAGGTTAACTGTTGTCATGGAACAGGCTACCCCAAGCATCATTTTCAACAGCTCTTTTTCTTTTTCTTGTTGTTTGGGTTTTTTTTTTTTTTTTAATATGCTTTTTTTATTTTTTTAAAAAGATACTTAGATTACATCAATGTTACATAAAATATATAGGGATATATATGCCCCACTTCCCACCCCTCCCACATCAACAGCATCCTTCATGAGTGAGGTGCATTCATTGCAACTGATGAACACATTTTGAAGCATTGGCACTAAGCGTGGATTACAGTTTACATTGTAGCTTACACTCTCTTCTGCACATTTTATAAGTTATGACAAGATATATGATGGCTTGTATCTGTCGTTGCAACATCATTCAGGACAATTCCCAAGTCCCAAAAATGCCCCCATATTATACCTGTTTTTCCCTCCCCCTGCCCCCAGAGCCTCCAGTGGCCACTGGCTCCACGTTAGTGCTGTAATTTCTTCCATTGCTAGAATCACAGGAAGTCTGTAGTAGAATACCAGTAAGGCCACTCGAGTCCACAGTTCAGTCCCCGATCCTGAGGATTCTGGGATGGTGACATCCACTCCACCTCTAATTGAGAGGGGCTTAGATCCCATGGGGCAGATGGATGGGACTCTCTTGCTTGCAGTTATAGGCTCTCTCTGTTCCTTGGGATGGTCGTTGTCCATCATCATCTCCTTGTTAGTTGTCCTGGCTGAGTCCAATGAACTGGAGAGCAGGTAACAGCTCTTTTTCTACGGCGCATGACCCTGCAGTCTGCGTAAGGCCTGGCAGGGCTGTCCACCCCTGCTCTGCGTGGCGTCAGCGGGAGGCAGCTGAGCTGGGTCTGGAGAATCATCATCTTACGCGGGCAGACAGATGCTGGCCGGTGTCCGCCAGGGGCTCAGCCTGGGGCCGGGGTGGACTTCTCCCACCACGGTCAGAATTCTTACGTGGCAGCCGGCTTCCCCCAAAGCGGAGTCCACCAGGCCCCCTCAAGCTTAGGTCCAGGACTGGCACAGCACCACGTCGCCGCACTCTGGACCAGCCTGGGTTCAAGGCTTGGGTCGCAGGAGAAGCGTTGACAGGCACCAGGTGCAGGCACCGGCAGCCCGTCAACCATCTTCACGCCACGAGGCGTTGACTCACGGTCGCGCCGTGCTCGCGGTTTTGATCCCTGAGTGGTCGTTGCCAAACGACCACAGATGGGGGAAATAGGCACTGCGGGACACTGCCGTGGACCTTGTAACTGGTCTTCTTGGCCAGCACTTGGTCACTATGGACATTTTAAATGCCCCGGCAGGCTCCCGGGTAGGAGTGAGCCCTGCAGGTACGTTTGCACATCTGCACAGACATTTACACCAAGGTATTTATTGTGGCATTGTCTGTTTGCCTGGTGACATACACTCTGACACTCGCATTAAATGAAATATTATATAGCCATTTAAAGTGAGTGCCATCTGTTTCCACCGATACGGGAAGTTCTCTGAGAAATGTTGCTAAGTGAAAAAACAAGGCACCAAGCAGTATGTGTAGCATGCTAATATTTGGGGTTAAAAAAAAAGGGGGGGACATATTTGCAAATGCATTAGCAGATCTCTGGAAAACTGTACAATGGGAGGGGAGGGGAGCAATTAAGGGCGAGGGATTGGGGGGAGTTTCATTTCCACCATAATCCTTTTTGTCGTGTTTGTATTTTGGTTACTGTAGGCATGTATTGCATTTAAAAATATATCTTTTATAAATGCCCCCAAAATTGTTGCATAATTACCATAACCAAATATATTTCAGCAATAGACATTATAAACACATAATGTATGTTTGTGTGTAATTTATACTTTATCTTAATATGTTGCATTTCTATAAATATGTAATGTATATTATAAAGACCTACGTAGCAGTATAGATTTAGCTACCTGTGACCTAGTTTGTGAGACTAGAATTCTGCTTTGTGATGGTTAAAAGGTTTATTAGCTGCAGAGTGAAATGGGATTCAGCTTGTATTTTTCCACTATTACATAAGCAAATAAAACTGCCAAAATGCCGTCTTTTTAAAAATATTCCTTAATGCTGTGTGAGGCTTTCCCTCCACATCTTCCGATTTTCCTTTCTTTTAAGAAAAACAATCACCCTTTTGTGAAGAGAGAATCATGATGAATATGAGGCAGGAAGCTCAGCTGAAGCAGGAAGGCCAATCTGAACTCAAATGACTCCATCAAAAGAAGTGCCCGAGGCAGCAAGCGCCCCCGTTTGTCCTTCTCCCTCCGCTGGCTCCTCAGCCTCGAGGTGCCCGGTGGCCCAGGACACCGGGCAGTCCTGCCTCCCGACAGCGTCCTGCCCGCAGCTCTTCACCTCCTCTGGGCAGAGAGGCCAGGGCAGACCGGGGACAGCTGGGGACCAGGAGCCCCTGCC